>CM056059.1:158741704-158940460 GCA_029574335.1 Rana kukunoris | reverse complement strand
TTCCTCACCAGAGAGAGAGAGAGACCCCACATCCCTGTCTCTCACCAGAGAGAGAGAGAGACCCCACATCCCTGTCTCTCACCAGAGAGAGAGAGAGACCCCACATCCCTGCCTCTCACCAGAGAGAGAGAGAGAGAGACCCCACATCCCTGCCTCTCACCAGAGAGAGAGAGAGAGACCCCACATCCCTGTCTCTCACCAGAGAGAGAGAGAGACACCCCACGCCCCTGTCCTCACCCGAGAGACACCCCACGCCCCTGTCCTCACCCGAGAGACACCCCACGCCCCTGTCCTCACCCGAGAGACACCCCACGCCCCTGTCCTCACCCGAGAGAGAGAGACCCCACATCCCTGTTCTTACCTGAGAGAGAGACCCCACATCCCTTGTCCTCACCCGAGAGAGACCACATCTCTGTCCTCACCCGAGAGAGACCACATCTCTGTCCTCACCTGAGAGAGAGAGAGACCACATCTCTGTCCTCACCTGAGAGAGAGAGAGACCACATCTCTGTCCTCACCTGAGAGAGAGAGAGACCACATCTCTGTCCTCACCTGAGAGTGAGAGACCACATCTCTGTCCTCACCTGAGAGTGAGAGACCACATCTCTGTCCTCACCTGAGAGTGAGAGACCACATCTCTGTCCTCAACCTGAGAGTGAGAGACCACATCTCTGTCCTCACCTGAGAGTGAGAGACCACATCTCTGTCCTCACCTGAGAGTGAGAGACCACATCTCTGTCCTCACCTGAGAGTGAGAGACCACATCTCTGTCCTCACCTGAGAGTGAGAGACCACATCTCTGTCCTCACCTGAGAGTGAGAGACCACATCTCTGTCCTCACCTGAGAGTGAGAGACCACATCTCTGTCCTCACCTGAGAGTGAGAGACCACATCTCTGTCCTCACCTGAGAGAGAGAGACCCCACATCCCTGTCCTCACCTGAGAGAGAGAGACCCCACATCCCTGTCCTCACCTGAGAGAGAGACCCCACATCCCTGTCCTCGCCTGAGAGAGAGAGACCCCACATCCCTGTCCTCACCTGAGAGAGAGAGACCCCACATCCCTGTCCTCAGACCTGAGAGAGAGAGACCCCACATCCCTGTCCTCACCTGAGAGAGAGAGACCCCACATCCCTGTCCTCACCTGAGAGAGAGAGACCCCACATCCCTGTCCTCACCTGAGAGAGAGAGACCCCACATCCCTGTCCTCACCTGAGAGAGAGAGACCCCACATCCCTGTCCTCACATGAGAGAGAGACCCCACATCCCTGTCCTCACCTGAGAGAGAGAGAGAGACCCCACATCCCTGTCTCTCACCAGAGAGAGAGAGAGAGACCCCACATCCCTGTCTCTCACCAAAGAGGGAGAGAGACCCCACATCCCTGTCTCTCACCAGAGAGAGAGAGAGACCCCACATCCCTGTCTCTCACCAGAGAGAGAGAGAGAGAGACCCCACATCCCTGTCTCTCACCAGAGCGAGAGAGACACCCCACGCCCCTGTCCTCACCCGAGAGACACCCCACGCCCCTGTCCTCACCCGAGAGACACCCCACGCCCCTGTCCTCACCCGAGAGACACCCCACGCCCCTGTCCTCACCCGAGAGAGAGAGACCCCACATCCCTGTTCTTACCTGAGAGAGGGAGAGAGAGACCCCACATCCCTTGTCCTCACCCGAGAGAGACCACATCTCTGTCCTCACCTGAGAGAGAGAGAGACCACATCTCTGTCCTCACCTGAGAGAGAGAGAGACCACATCTCTGTCCTCACCTGAGAGAGAGAGAGACCACATCTCTGTCCTCACCTGAGAGAGAGAGAGACCACATCTCTGTCCTCACCTGAGAGAGAGAGAGACCACATCTCTGTCCTCACCTGAGAGAGAGAGAGACCACATCTCTGTCCTCACCTGAGAGAGAGAGAGACCACATCTCTGTCCTCACCTGAGAGAGAGAGAGACCACATCTCTGTCCTCACCTGAGAGAGAGAGAGACCACATCTCTGTCCTCACCTGAGAGAGAGAGAGAGAGACCACATCTCTGTCCTCACCTGAGAGAGAGAGACCACATCTCTGTCCTCACCTGAGAGAGAGAGAGACCACATCTCTGTCCTCACCTGAGAGAGAGAGAGACCACATCTCTGTCCTCACCTGAGAGAGAGAGAGACCACATCTCTGTCCTCACCTGAGAGAGAGAGAGACCACATCTCTGTCCTCACCTGAGAGAGAGAGAGACCACATCTCTGTCCTCACCTGAGAGAGAGAGAGAGACCACATCTCTGTCCTCACCTGAGAGAGAGAGAGAGAGAGAGAGACCACATCTCTGTCCTCACCTGAGAGAGAGAGAGAGACCACATCTCTGTCCTCACCTGAGAGAGAGAGAGAGACCACATCTCTGTCCTCACCTGAGAGAGAGAGAGAGACCACATCTCTGTCCTCACCTGAGAGAGAGAGAGACCACATCTCTGTCCTCACCTGAGAGAGAGAGAGACCACATCTCTGTCCTCACCTGAGAGAGAGAGAGAGACCACATCTCTGTCCTCACCTGAGAGAGAGAGAGACCACATCTCTGTCCTCACCTGAGAGAGAGAGAGACCACATCTCTGTCCTCACCTGAGAGAGAGAGAGACCACATCTCTGTCCTCACCTGAGAGAGAGAGAGACCACATCTCTGTCCTCACCTGAGAGAGAGAGAGACCACATCTCTGTCCTCACCTGAGAGAGAGAGAGACCACATCTCTGTCCTCACCTGAGAGAGAGAGAGACCACATCTCTGTCCTCACCTGAGAGAGAGAGAGACCACATCTCTGTCCTCACCTGAGAGTGAGAGACCACATCTCTGTCCTCACCTGAGAGTGAGAGACCACATCTCTGTCCTCACCTGAGAGTGAGAGACCACATCTCTGTCCTCACCTGAGAGAGAGAGACCCCACATCCCTGTCCTCACCTGAGAGAGAGAGACCCCACATCCCTGTCCTCACCTGAGAGAGAGAGACCCCACATCCCTGTCCTCACCTGAGAGAGAGAGACCCCACATCCCTGTCCTCACCTGACCGAGAGAGAGACCCCACATCCCTGTCCTCACACTGAGAGAGAGAGACCCCCACATCCCCTGTCCTCACATCCTTAGAGAGAGAGACCACCACAGTCCCTGTCCTCGTACCTGAGAGAGAGAGACCACACTCCCCTGTCCTCTCACCTGAGAGAGAGAGACCCCACATCCCTGTCCTCCACACCTGAAGAGAGAGACCCCACATCTCCCTGAGAGTCTCTCACCAAGAGAGAGAGAGAGAGACCCCACATCCCTGTCTCTCCACCAAGAGAGAGAGAGACCACACTCACATCCCTGTCTCTCACCAGAGAGAGAGAGAGAGACCCCACCTGATCCACTGCTCTCACCAGAGAGAGAGAGACCCCACATCCTGTTCTCTCACCTGAGAGAGAGAGAGAGAGAGAGAGACCCCACATCCCTGTCTCTCACCTGAGAGAGAGAGAGGAGAGACCCCACATCCCTGTCTCTCTCCGAGAGAGAGAGAGAGAGAGACCACATCCCTGTCTCTCCACCAGAGCCGAGAGAGACACCACAACCCTGTCACCTGAGAGAGAGAGACCCCCTGTCCTCACCCGAGAGAGAGAGACCCCACATCCCCCTCACGAGAGAGAGACCCCTCTGTCCCCGACCCGAGAGACCACCCACTAAGATCCCCGTCCTCAACCCGAGAGACCACACCCACGCCCCTGTCCTCACCCGAAGAGACAACCCCACGCCCCTGTCCTCACCCGAGAGAGAGAGACCCCACATCCCTGTTTCCTTACCTGAGAGAGGTGAGAGAGAGACCCCACATCCCTTGTCCTCACCCGAGAGAGACCACATCTCTGTCCTCACCTGAGAGAGAGAGAGACCACAAAAGAGAGAGAGACCCACATCTCTGTCCTCACCTGAGAGAGAGAGAAGAGAGACCACATCTCTGTCCTCACCTGAGAGAGAGAGAGACCACATCTCTGTCCTCACCTGAGAGAGAGAGAGACCACATCTCTGTCCTCACCTGAGAGAGAGAGGAGACCACATCTCTGTCCTCACCTGAGAGAGAGAGAGACCACATCTCTGTCCTCACTGACCTGAGAGAGAGAGAGACCACATCTCTGTCCTCACCTGAGAGAGAGAGAGACCACATCTCTGTCCTCACCTTGAGAGAGAGAGAGAGACCACATCTCTGTCCCTCAACCTGAGAGAGAGAGAGACCACATCTCTGTCCTCACCTGAGAGAGAGAGAGAGGACCACATCTCTGTCCTCAACCTGAGAGAGAGAGAGAGACCACATCTCTGTCCTCACCTGAGAGAGAGAGAGACCACATCTCTGTCCTCACCTGAGAGAGAGAGAGACCACATCTCTGTCCTCACCTGAGAGAGAGAGAGACCACATCTCTGTCCTCACCTGAGAGAGAGAGAGACCACATCTCTGTCCTCACCTGAGAGAGAGAAAGACCACATCTCTGTCCTCAACCTGAGAGAGAGAGAGAGACCACATCTCTGTCCTCACCTGAGAGAGAGAGAGACCACATCTCTGTCCTCACCTGAGAGAGAGAGAGACCACATCTCTGTCCTCACCTGAGAGAGAGACCACATCTCTGTCCTCACCTGAGAGAGAGACCACATCTCTGTCCTCACCTGAGAGAGAGACCACATCTCTGTCCTCACCTGAGAGAGAGACCACATCTCTGTCCTCACCTGAGAGAGAGAGACCACATCTCTGTCCTCACCTGAGAGAGAGACCACATCTCTGTCCTCACCTGAGAGAGAGAGAGACCACATCTCTGTCCTCACCTGAGAGAGAGAGAGACCACATCTCTGTCCTCACCTGAGAGAGAGAGAGACCACATCTCTGTCCTCACCTGAGAGAGAGAGAGACCACATCTCTGTTCCTCACCTGAGAGAGAGAGAGACCACATCTCTGTCCTCAACCTGAGAGAGAGAGAGACCACATCTCTGTCCTCACCTGAGAGTGAGAGACACACATTCTCAGTCCCTCACCTGAGAGTGAGAGACCACATCTCTGTCCTCACCTGAGAGTGAGAGACCACATCTCTGTCCTCACCCTGAGAGTGAGAGACCACATCTCTGTCCTCCTCACCTGAGAGTGAGAGACCACATCTCTGTCCTCACCTGAGAGTGAGAGACCACATCTCTGTCCTCACCTGAGAGTGAGAGACCACATCTCTGTCCTCACCTGAGAGTGAGAGACCACATCTCTGTCCTCACCTGAGAGTGAGAGACCACATCTCTGTCCTCACCTGAGAGTGAGAGACCACATCTCTGTCCTCACCTGAGAGTGAGAGACCACATCTCTGTCCTCACCTGAGAGTGAGAGACCACATCTCTGTCCTCACCTGAGAGTGAGAGACCACATCTCTGTCCCTCACCTGAGAGTGAGAGACCACATCTCTGTCCTCACCTGAGAGTGAGAGACCACATCTCTGTCCTCACCTGAGAGTGAGAGACCACATCTCTGTCCTCACCTGAGAGAGAGAGACCACATCTCTGTCCTCACCTGAGAGAGAGAGACCACATCCCCGTCCTCACCTGAGAGAGAGAGACCACATCTCTGTCCTCACCTGAGAGAGAGAGACCACATCCCCGTCCTCACCTGAGAGAGAGAGACCACATCCCCGTCCTCACCTGAGAGAGAGAGACCACATCCCCGTCCTCACCTGAGAGAGAGAGACCACATCCCCGTCCTCACCTGAGAGAGAGAGACCACATCCCCGTCCTCACCTGAGAGAGAGAGACCACATCCCCGTCCTCACCTGAGAGAGAGAGACCACATCCCCGTCCTCACCTGAGAGAGAGAGACCACATCCCCGTCCTCACCTGAGAGAGAGAGACCACATCCCCGTCCTCACCTGAGAGAGAGACCCCACATCCCCGTCCTCACCTGAGAGAGAGACCCCACATTCCTGTCCTCACCTGAGAGAGAGAGACCCCACATCCCTGTCCTCACCTGAGAGAGAGAGACCCCACATCCCTGTCCTCACCTGAGAGAGAGAGACCCCACATCCCTGTCCTCACCTGAGAGAGAGAGACCCCACATCCCTGTCCTCACCTGAGAGAGAGACCCCACATCCCTGTCCTCACCTGAGAGAGAGAGACCCCACATCCCTGTCCTCACCTGAGAGAGAGAGACCCCACATCCCTGTCCTCACCTGAGAGAGAGACCCCACATCCCTGTCCTCACCTGCGAGAGAGACCCCACATCCCTGTCCTCACCTGCGAGAGAGACCCCACATCCCTGTCCTCACCTGCGAGAGAGACCCCACATCCCTGTCCTCACCTGCGAGAGAGAGACCCCACATCCCTGTCCTCACCTGAGAGAGAGAGACCCCACATCCCTGTCCTCACCTGAGAGAGAGACCCCACATCCCTGTCCTCACCTGCGAGAGAGACCCCACATCCCTGTCCTCACCTGCGAGAGAGACCCCACATCCCTGTCCTCACCTGCGAGAGAGACCCCACATCCCTGTCCTCACCTGCGAGAGAGACCCCACATCCCTGTCCTCACCTGAGAGAGAGAGACCCCACATCCCTGTCCTCGCCTGAGAGAGAGAGAGACCCACACATCCCTGTCCTCACCTGAGAGAGAGAGACCCCACATCCCTGTCCTCACCTGCGAGAGAGAGACCCCACATCCCTGTCCTCACCTGAGAGAGAGAAGACCCCACATCCCTGTCCTCACCTGAGAGAGAGACCCCACATCCCTGTCCTCACCTGCGAGAGAGACCCCACATCCCTGTCCTCACCTGCGAGAGAGACCCCACATCCCTGTCCTCACCTGCGAGAGAGACCCCACATCCCTGTCCTCACCTGCCAGAGAGACCCCACATCCCTGTCCTCACCTGAGAGAGAGAGACCCCACATCCCTGTCCTCGCCTGAGAGAGAGAGAGACCCCACATCCCTGTCCTCACCTGAGAGAGAGAGACCCCACATCCCTGTCCTCACCTGAGAGAGAGAGACCCCACATCCCTGTCCTCACCTGAGAGAGAGAGACCCCACATCCCTGTCCTCACCTGAGAGAGAGACCCCACATCCATGTCTCTCACCAGAGAGAGAGAGAGAGACCCCACATCCCTGTCTCTCACCAGAGAGAGAGAGAGAGAGACCCCACATCCCTGTCTCTCACCAGAGCGAGAGAGAGAGAGACCCCACATCCCTGTCCTCACCCGAGAGACACCCCACGTCCCTGTCCTCACCCGAGAGACACCCCACGTCCCTGTCCTCACCCGAGAGACACCCCACGTCCCTGTCCTCACCCGAGAGACACCCCACGTCCCTGTCCTCGCCCGAGAGACACCCCACGTCCCTGTCCTCGCCCGAGAGAGAGAGAACCCACATCCCTGTTCTTACCTGAGAGAGGGAGAGAGAGACCCCACATCCCTTGTCCTCACCCGAGAGAGACCACATCCCTTGTGCTCACCCGAGAGAGACCACATCTCTGTCCTCACCCGAGAGAGACCACATCTCTGTCCTCACGTGAGAGAGAGAGAGACCACATCTCTGTCCTCACGTGAGAGAGAGAGAGACCACATCTCTGTCCTCACGTGAGAGAGAGAGAGACCACATCTCTGTCCTCACGTGAGAGAGAGAGAGACCACATCTCTGTCCTCACGTGAGAGAGAGAGAGACCACATCCCTGTCCTCACCTGAGAGAGAGACCCCACATCCCTGTCCTCACCTGAGAGAGAGACCCCACATCCCTGTCCTCACCTGAGAGAGAAAGAGGCACCACACATTGACACCCACCACCATTGTTGGCAATCCCAAATTATTGGCGTTTCCTCTTATTGCAGTAAATCAGGGATATCCACAATGAATGTTTTAACACCACCAATAGAAAGCCCTGTCAGAAAATAAAAAAAATGTTGTGTGATAGATTAATTGTCGGTCAAACGATCATATCACCTAAAAATGGAATTGGACAAGGAATTACAGGCTTTTTTTAAAGTAATTAAATGTCAGTTTCTGGTGGATGTCTGACAATTGGATCCCGTCATGGCTCCTCCCTCTTCATTGGATTTCCAATATTACATTTTGGTGAGTGCAGCATTCAGAGGGAGAGCAACCCAAGCTGAGCAGAAGAGGTAGGTGGGCAATCTTCCCAATGCAGTCTCCACTAAATCTAGAACTCCAGCAGGTGATGGTCGCCCCCCCCCCCCCCCCGCTACCTATAACCTCATCAACACTTTTGGGTGGACTGACCCTTTAAATGTGTGACTTCCGTTTCCTGTATTCCAGCAAGAGGGCTCTCTGTGTGCCCAGCACTGCCTGAACAACCTGCTCCAAGGAGAGTACTTCAGCCCTGTGGAATTATCTTCTATCGCCATGCAGCTGGATGAGCAGGAACGGATGAGAATGGCGGAAGGAGGGCTACAAAGTGCTGAATATAGGACCTTCATGCAAGTACGCCTTTTTATTTCCAAAATAAATCTGATTAACCCTTTAATGTGCAAAGATAAATCCTATCGTCTAGTAAAACTGAACATATCGCAGCTAATTGGTCCGAGTAGATTATACTGCGTTTGTTTTATTTAGTGTTAGATGCTAATAATCTTAGAGATTTTAACTGCTTGCTGACCACCCTATAGCAGTTTTACTACTGCAGTGTGGCAGCTGTACGCAGGATCGCGTATAGATACGTCATTCTGCACTTCCACCTGCAGGGGGCGTGCACTTATTCTGCTGTCATTAGTCACAACAGAAGCAGATCTGCGGGTGCCGGGCACTCGATATCCACCAGCACCCACCGATTGTCGGGCAGAGACTCAGAACAGACCGTTACCTATGTAAACATGGCAGATCGTTGTTCTGACAGGAATAAAAGGATGAATTTTGTGTTGCAAAGCAGGGAATAAAATCAGCCTCCTTCCCCCTAGTAAAAGCAGCACATATTGTAAACGCAAACACTGGTTAGTGACACAGTTAAGGTTCCCGTTTTTTTTAAATAACAAACCTGTCATACTTGCCTCCTCTGTGCAGTTAGTTTTGCACAGAGTGGCGCCCCAATCCTCCTCTTCTGGGGTCCCTCGGTGGCTGTCTCGGCTCCTCCCCACAAAATTTAAACCCCTTCATGGGAAGCGCTCTACCAAGAAGGTTAGCTTGCGGGCGCGCTCCCGTGATACAGTCGGCGGCCATAGGCTGGGGGGGCTTGTAAGCATCGGATGCTTTTTTTAGCACTAAATGCAGTATTTGTGTCATGTCTGCCGCAAATATCACAGGCCCAACGTAAGTCACTCAACGCCGCTATTAGTACCAATCAGTGTACGCTTATTGGAATTTGTTGCCAAAAACATATAGCAGAATACATATTGGCCTACATTTTTGAAGAAATTCTATTTTTCTTTTAAAAAATGTTTTTATTATTGGATATGTTTCATAAGAGAATGGGGTGTTTTTTTTTTTTTTTTCTTCAAATCTTTAGGTGTATGTGTGTGTGTATATATATATATATATATATATATATATATATATATATATATATATATATATATATATATATATATATATATATATATATATATATATATATATATATATATATATATATATATTTGGTCTTTTTTTGTTTTTATATCGCCATTTGTGGGAACAAAATGACATAAATTTATTTTGGGTACAATGAATGTGTCGCGACCACGCAATTGTCTATTTAAGTAACGCAGTGCCGTATCGCAGAAAATGGCCTGGTCGTCGGGGGGGGGGGGGGTAAATCTTCTGGAGGTCCAGTGGTTAACAGAAAACTGTACCAAAATATATATTTTTTAACCGTATATAACTTCAGTTAGTCTGACCCACCACAAAAATATAAACCTAAAAAATAAACTCACCTACTCCAGACATTCGTGGGGATAACGTATATGTTTACATTTTTGGATTCCCTGGTCAGGCCAAAAAACGACAGTTCAGATCTGCCCTAAAAAAATAACCCCGCTATTGCTAATGCCCACAATAATGAGCTACTGCCAATGCCCACGACGCCCCAGTGTGAAAGTAGCCTAACACACTTTTTTGGTAAAAATCTAAAAGTTATTACGCCGAGTAACTAGATGCCTAACATGTCACGCTTTAAAATTGCAGGGTGGTGACAAACTATGTCGCTGTAGGCGATGCTTTAAAATCCTTTTACAGGTTACCAGTTTATAGTTACAGAGGAGGATTATTGCTCTCGTTCTAACGTTTGCAGCGATACTTCACATGTGTGGTGCGATCAAAGTTTACGTATGCGTGCGGGAGAAAAAAAATGAAGGTTTCCTATTTAGAATAATAAGCTGTCAGGTTAGTAAAACCGCGATATTAGAACCGATTCAATCATACAGTTTGTAGTGTACATAGATTTGCAAAACGATGGGATAAAGGAATATTCCTGAACTTTGTTTTATCTCATGGTTAATGTGAACCTGTGTGAATGCATCAATGCAGTGCATGTTATCTCAGCTTGTAGAGCTTGGATTCATTAAATGAGTTTGCCAAAGATGTAAATATTGCAGAATATACAGCCTCATTCTGCATAACTAAGCTCCATTTCATGCTGAATAAACTAAATTATTAATGTATCTTAAATAGAAAACTAACTTTTTAGATTTTTTTTTTTTTTACTCCAGAAGCATTTTATTAAAAGAAATTTGGTAGAAATCAAAAAATCCAATTCAAAAAAATGTGTGTGTGTGTATATATATATATATATATATATATATATTTTTTTTACTATCCACCCCGATTCTTGTTTAGGTGACACTTTCTCTGAGATGGGAGGTGAAGGGGGGGGGAAAGTAAATGCAAATTTGCAACAGGTATTTGTCTTTTGTATTTATGACTGATGATTCCACCCCTGTAATTGCAGCAACCGTCTGGAAACATGGATGACAGTGGATTCTTCTCTATTCAGGTAAGCTTGTCTCATCAACAGAAACATGACATGAAAATTTCCCCCCATGGATGGAGGCTTCTGGTAGAAACTGGATGTGTCTCCACAGCTAGTGTAACTTCATTGAATTACATAGGACATGTGTAGTACGCTCTGTCCTTTTGCCCCACTGTTATGCCCCCCCCCCCCTTCCCCCCCCCCCTGCTTGCTGACCATTCCTGTCTGTGAAAATGACAGTCATCAGATGCTCTAAATAAATTGGCTATCGCTGTCCTTAAAAAATAAATAAAGATCATGTAACGCACGGATTAAAATCATTGTTCAGCTAGAGATACAAACTAACTTTGTTACTTTTGTATTTATTATGTTACAGTCATCTGCAGATCAAGGGGTGAGATTTGGTTTGCATATGCCTGTTAAGGTGATTATAAAGTCGTGTGTGTGTTATACTTGCCTGTTTTGTGCAGTTAGTTTTGCACAGAGCAGCCTGGATCCCCCCCTTCGGTCCCTTTTTGCTGCTCCTGGCCCCCCCCTCCTGTAGCATGCCCCCACAGCAAGCAGCTCCATTCGGACACGGAGCTGTTGTTCAGCTCAGCCCGCCCCCTCCCCCGATTGGCCAACTGACTTTGACAGCAGCAGGAGCCACTGCCGTGTCTCAGCCAATCGGGAGGGAGAGTGCCGGAACGTTCATGGACAGAGAGGGACCTCGGGTAAGTATTAGGGGTGCTGGGGAGGCTGCTACACACGGAGGGCTTTTTATCTTAAAGCATAGAATGCATTAAGATAAAAAAATAAATAAAATAAAAAAATGTTTTGCTTTTACAAATCTTTTAAAGCAAGTAAAGACAATTTAAAAAATTGTACCTATTTAACCCCTTTATTCACCCTTGGTGTACATCAGTCAGCCTCCGTTCAAGTGTATGTAAACCGAATTCATGAAATTTGAGCTGGACACATATATCTGCAGTGTTTTCTTATCTGCCTTCCAAGCCCTGAGTCCATGAAGACCATGGCTTTCTCCTGCTCTGACAAGTTCTCCGATAAAACCAGCCTGAGAGCGTATTCAATTCACAGCACAGTTTCTGCCTATAAGGTGAGGGGGTGTATGCCTTTCCTCCAATCAGCTGTCTCAGTGTAGGTCAAGTCTCCCCTCCCCCTGCTGGAACAGCAAGAAAAAAATTCTAACAGGATGTGCACTTTCTACACTGTATATAAAGCTGAAGACAGCAGATATACATGTAAAACTTATGCTGGGAGATTTGTTTAACCACTTAAGCCCCGGACCAATATGCTGCTAAATGCCCAGAGGTGTTTTTACAATTTGGCACTGCGCTGCTTTAACTGGTAATTGCGCGGTCATGCAATGTTGTACCGAAACAAAATTTGCATCCCTTTCTTCCCACAAATAGAGCTTTCTTTTGCTGGTATTTGATTGCCTCTGCGATTTCTATTTTTTGTGATATAAACGGAAAAAGACTGTAAATTTTGAAAAAAATAGATTTTTTCTTATTCAAAAATATCGAATAAACTAAATTTTAGTCAAACAAATATGAAAAAATGTAATGTATTCAGCCACATGTCCTTAGTAAAAAAAAAAACGCAATAAGCGTATATTTATTGGTTTTCGCAAAAGTTAGAGTCTACAAACTAGGGTACATTTTCTGGAATTTACACAGCTTTTATTTTATGACTGCCTTTCTCGATTCTTGAGGTGCTAAAATGGCAGGGCAGTACAAAACCCCCCAAATGAACTAATTTTGGAAAGTAGACACCCCAAGGAAACTGCTGAGAGGCATGTTGAGTCCATTGAATTTTTTTTTTTTTGTCCATTGAATTTTTTTTTTTTTGTCCCGAGTGATTGAATAATGACAAAAAAAAAATGCTTACAAAATGTTTTCACTAAATGATATATTGCTCACACATGCCATGGTTATATGTGGAGTTGCACCCCAAAATACATTCTGCTGCTTCTCCTGTGTACGGGGATATCGCATGTGTGGGACTTTTTGGGAGCCTAGCTGCGTATGGGACCCTGAAAACCAAGCACCGCCTTCAGCATTTCTAAGGGCGCAAATTTTTGATTTCACTCCTCACTACCTATCACAGTTTTGAAGGCCAAAATAGCACAAAACCCCCCCAAATGACCCCATTTTGGAAAGTAGACACTCCAAGCTATTTGCTGAGAGGCATGTCGAGTCCATGGAATATTTTATATTTTGACACAAGTTGTGGGAATATGACAAACTGTTTTTATTTTTTTTGCACAAAGTTGTCACTAAATGATATATTGCTCACACATGCCATGGTTATATGTGGAATTGCACCCCAAAATACATTCTGCTGCTTCTCCTGAGTACAGGGATACCACATTTGTGGGACTTTTTGGGGGCCTAGCCGCGTACGGGACCCCGAAAACAAATAACCACCTTTAAGATTTGTGTGAGTGAAATCAAAAATGTATGTCCTTAGAAATCTTGAAGGTGGTGATTGGTTTTCGGGGTCCCGTACGCGGCTAAGCTCCCAAAAAGTCCCACACATGTGGTATCTCCGTACTCAGGAGAAGCAGCAGAATGTATTTTGGGGTTCAATACCACATATAACCATGGCATGTGTGAGAAAAATATCATTTAGTGACAACGTTTTGTAAATTTTTTTTTAATTTATTTTTTTGTCATTATTCAATCACTTGGGGCAAAAAATGTTTAATATTCCATGGACTCAACATGCCTCTTGCACCCCCATAGCTTGGGGTGTCTTCTTTCCAAAATGGGGTTATTTAGGGGGCTTGTGTGCCATCTTGGCATTTTATGGCCTTCAAAACTGTGATCATTCTGGTATAACCATTCAAAGTCCAGCAACATACCAGTACGTTGATGGTTCTTGTTGGACATGTATTGTAATCTTCTTTTTTTTTCATGCAGCCTGTTGGCTGATTAAAAAAAAGATTGATTGGTGGGTATGCCCACCATTAGAATACCTCCCTTCATCCACCCACTTTTAATGATGGGCATACATGCACCATTTATATATGCCGAAGCATGGGGGCATCCTCCCGCAAAAAAGTTATGCCGCGTACACACGGTTGGACTTTTCTATGCCGTGTACACATGGTCAGACTTTTCCACGGGAAAGCCTCCGTAGGAATGTCAACCGTATGTACGCGGCATTAGGAGCAAAATCGCTCCTCCGCCCCTAATGCCCCCATGCTTCGGCATATATGCTCTTTTTTTTAACTGTGGTGGTGAAATCACCTCCTACAGCGCTGGAGTCACGGCTTTATATATCGTGGGAGCAAACGCTGTTGCTGTCAAGATAAATAAGTCCGCGCAACAGCTGAATGGCGTACCTGAAAATAGTAAAGTAAATTACATACCTGAAAAGCAAGCATGAAAAAAACATAACGATAAAACTTTGTAGAATAGAATACAGTAAAAAAGAGCAGAACAATAGAGAGAGAATAGAGAGGGAGAGAACAATAAAACAACATTTTTTTTTTTTTTAACACTTTTTTTTCGTAACTGTTCAACTTTTCGGTTCCAGGTTTGGGTCTCTCAAAATGCGATGGCATCTTGGGAGACCCCGTGTAAGTGTCCCTACGCTAATACTTGACTAGTGTGTGGAAGCGTTCAAAACATTCACCAATACAAAGACCAGGATCGGTAGGACATTGGGGACAAAAATAACGGGTGTCACGCTTAAATCCGTGCTTGCTACATTTTCTTTGGGGGGTTCGTTGGGTAGGGGTACTCTCGAGGGCATACGAAAAATGCCTCTCATGCAGTTGGCTTACTGCATTTGGTAGGGGATGGTGAGGTGCAGAACCGCCTGGATAGAGGAGTTCTGTGACGATCTCTTCCTGGAATTCAAGGAAGGTTCCATTCCGTCCTGAAGTTTTCTATAAGACAAAAGCATTCAGTAAAGTCAATTGAAATAAATATAGAGAGACGCTTTTTTGTACCAGCGTCTCGCCTTACAGGCAATATGATACGGCGCCATCAACTGGTCGTTGAGGTCCACCCCTCCCATATTTTTGTTATATTCATGGACACAGAGGGGTTTCTCCACAACACCAGTCGCCGTACAAATTTGTACTGTTGTGTCTGCGTGAAGGGTGGTACAGCGAGTAAATTATAACATCTGCAGCAGGCTCTCGCCCCCAGCCTAATATGGGCATCTACAAGCTGCTGGGGAAAGCCCCATCGATTAGGTCGCACGGTGCCACATGCTCCAATCTGATGATCAAACAAGTGATAAAGTGGCACGCTGCTGTAATAATTGTCCACATACAAGTCCCAAACGATCTTGCCAGTGCTCTCCATGTAATCTGGGCATCCTTCCGGCTCTACCTCACTATCTTTGCCCTCATAAACCCTAAAGCTCCATGTGTAACCTGTTGTCCTGTCACAAAGCTTATAGAGCTTGACCCCGTATCTGACCCGCTTGCTGGGAAGGAACTGCTTGAAAGACAAGCGGCCAGAAAATGTAATCAGGGACTCATCAACGCATACAACTTGCTGGGGATTAAACAAGTCTGCATAACGTTCGTTGAAATGGTTTATGAGGGGCCGAATTTTGTAGAGCCGGTCAAATTCAGGGTCTCCATGTGGACGACAGAGTGCATTGTCACTGAAATGCAAGAACCGCAGGATCGCCTCGTATCGATTCCTGGCCATGTGAGCAGAGAATATGGGCATATTGTGAATTGGATGTGTGGACCAATACATCCGCAAATTCGGAAATTGGTGTATGCCCATGTTGAGGGTAAGGCCCAGAAAGGCCTTAAATTCGGAAACCGTAAGTGGTTTCCATTCTTTGGCAAGGAAGGACTGGGGATTAGCGGCGATGTATTGACCAGCATATAAATTACTCTGGTTCACAATAGATCTATAGAGATCTTCCGTGAAATACAGCGAATAAAAATCAAGTGACATAAAATTAGCTGTATCCACCTGAATACCAGGTTGGCCAGTGAATGGGGGAAGTACGGGTTCTGCAGAAGTGGTGGGGACCCAATCAGGATAGGCGAATTCTGCAGGAAGGGCACGACGGGCCTGTCTTTGTCTTCCTCTTCTTGGTGGCAGCGGGACACTACTTGTGCTTGCCACCTCGCCAGCTTGAACTGCACTTTTAGGACTCGCCACGTCACCACGTGATACTGCAGTGCTGGATGAACGACCAGGGTGTACTAGGCCGCTGGTGCTTGCCAATCCAACAGAAGGAATAGCGGCGCTAGTACTTCTCTGCTCCATACAAGGGTCCTGCGGTTCTTGCTCCTCAACAACCTTAGAACAGGATCGGGTACGCCTGGCCTTAGCAGGGACCACCACTCCGTCGTCAGAGCTATCTGACATGGAGCGGCTGTCGTAAATAGGATCGTATTCTGAGCCCGAATCTGACAGATGCGTGACCTCCTCTTCACTATCTGTCATGCTCAGAATCCTGAAGGCCCCTTCACCAGTGTACATTCGCTTTGCCATTTTGGGCTCTAAATTTAGTCGTACACTGGTGATGATTCACAGGTAAAAAAAGCACCTGACTGTAGAAAAGCAAACGTAGAAAACTCTTTAAAAAAAAAAAAAACTGTTAGCGATCGCAGGGATCAGGCCTGTCTCTGCGAACGCTGCAGTTATGTGTGTTGTGTTTTTGAAGTGACAGTGATTGATCGATACTGCACTTAGGTGGGTTGGCCTGGACGGTGGGGCAAAACGCAGAAGCTAGCGGGTATCTGGGCTGATTCCGCTAACAATGTGTTTTTGGGTACCCTAAACTGCTGGGTACGCTAGTATAGATCAGATATCGATCCGTTCAGATACTATACCACTAAGGGGGGTGTATGCTTTGAGCACTAACCTAACGCTACCTGGGGCGACGCAGACCCTGACTGACGGTAAAATTTAATTGATATCACCCGCCGGGCGATCAAGGGGGTTAAACCTTTATTGGGTTATATACGGCGGGTGCCCTCATGCTATAAACCGCAAACTAACCAGCGTCAACCGTAACACTTATACAGTGATCACTGGTGAAAGGGTTAACTAGGGGGCAATCAGGGGGTTAAAACCTTTATTAGATAATATATGGGGGTACCTGACGCTTTCTAAAAACCTAAAAAACGAAATAACTAACTGGCTAACCTGCGTCACCAGTGACACTTATACAGTGATCACTGGTGAAAGGGTTAACTCTAGGGGCAATCAGGGGTTAAAAAGTGAGAGAGAGAGGGCGCTAGTGAGACTGATAACCTATTGTGAATGACTCCTGACTGCTGGGACACACTAATTGCGAGGATCGCCAGGAGGCAGATTATTAATTAATTACACACTCAGTAAATAAGGAAAAACTAAACACCATAACATAAAACAAAATGTGAAATCCGGGTGGATAATCTTGCAGAAAATATACAAATGAATATGTGAGTTTCTGAAAAGCACAGTTCATAGAAGAAAACTCTTGATAGAATGCTTCAATTGGTGTTCATATAGATGTTCCAAGTGACAATATAGCCTCCACCACCTATTAATCTTCACCCGAAGTGCTCGTGATAGAGAATGCGCTTACCAGATTGTGTGGACCACTTTAATTAAAAAGTAAGTCTGCTGCACTGAACAGGTTGCAGTGCCTGTAACACTATGGATCAGACGCTGGAACTGGCACGTTGCTTACAGCAGCGATATCTCAGATGTCCAACCACAAAAAGAAAAAGTGGGGCTAATGGTGTAAAACCTTTTATTAAAATAATATATAAAAAACAAGCTGAGTGGCCCCTTACATGTAAGCGTGCCTGCCCGGCACCTAAGACCTTCCCTCGGCTGGACTGGATGCCGTGGACAGTGTGTCTGGGATGTGGCTGCGGAGACCAGTAGCGGGATCAGCTGGGGACAGATTGTCAGACCTAAGCCGCCAACATATGTTTCGTTACAAAAACTTCATCAGGGGTTAAAACCTTTATGGGTACCTAACGCTATAGAAACCCGGCGGCGAACCTCAAAAAAAAACTAGCTACCTAGCTGCAACAGTGACACTAATACAGCGATCAGAAAACCGATCGCTTAGTGACACTGGCAATAGGGGGTGAAAGGGTTAACTAGGGTGGAGATCAAGGGGTTAAACCTTTATTAGGGGGGGTAGGGGGCTACCCTGGACCTAAAGGGGCCTAAAGCTAACTGCCCTAACACTTTTTTCTGTCACAAATGACACTAAATGCAGTGATCAGAAAATAAATGATCACTGCTATAGTGACACTGTGAAAGGGGGCTAGGGGGGGGTGACTGGGGGGGTTGTGTGCCTATGTGTGACTGTGTCAGTGTACTGTTAAGTGCAACTCACAGTTCTGATGTCTTCTCTCCTCAAGCGTTGGTCGAAAAGACCGCCACGAGGAGAGATGACATCACTTCCCCCTGCCTGTGTTTAGACTTACACAGGCAGGGCGGGCAGAGGCGGCAGATCATTCGCTGGGAGCGATCGCGAGGGGGTGGCTAGAAACAAATAGCCGCCCCCTCATCCCGGATCGCTCCCACACGATTAACGACCGCCACATGTACCGGGGGGGGGGGGACCCACATCTAGGCAGGGACGTGCCGTCACGTCCATCTGCCTGTACGTGCCATTCTGTGGACGTATATTTAAGCGAAGGGTACTGCAGACTCGATGACCGCCAGCACCCGCTGATTGTTCACAATACAGGCAGATCGCCGTTCTGTCGGTAGGAAAGGCATTGATCCTGTGTTCCTGCAAAGCAAGGACACAGATCTATGTCTCCCACTCGGTACACAAGCACTGATTAGGAACACATTTAACCCCCTTGATTGCGCCTGTTAACCCCTTCCCAGCCAGTGTCATTAGTACAGTGACCGTGTATATTTTTAGCACACATCACTGTATTAGTGTCACTGGCCCCCAAAAAGTGTCGGTGTCCGATTTTTGGTCCGCCGCAAGTCCCGCTATAAGTTGCTGATTGCTGCCATTACTAGTTATAAATAAATAAAAAATATCACATCGTTAGTAGACGCTTTAACTTTTGCACAAACCAATCAGTATATGCTTGACGGGATTTTTTACTTTGCCAAAAATATGTAGCGTATTCTGCTACATATTTTTGGCACTTAAAAAAATATATAAAATAATCTGTGGATATGTTCTATAGCAAGGGTCTCCAAACTTTCTAAGCAAAGGGCCACTTTACTGTTCATCATGCTTTAGGGGGGCCAGACTGTGGCCATCGGGAGTAGAAAAAAGTCCCAGCATCAGTTGGAGTAAACCATGCCCCATCTTCAGTATCCGTGAGAGGAATTGTGCCCTATCACTTGTGTCATTGGGAGGAATTATGCCCCATTCATTGGTGTCTTTGGTAGGAATTGTGCCCTGTCATTGGGCCCCATTGATGATGTCAATGGGAGGAATTGTGCCCCATCTTTGGTGTCTTTGATAGGAATTGTGCCCGGTCATTGGGCCCCATTGATGATACCATTGGGAGGAATTGTGCCCCATCTTTGGTAGGAATTGTGCCCCGTCATTGGGCCCCATTGTTGATGTCATTGGGTGGAATTGTGCCCCATTTTTGCTGTCATTGGGCTCAATTGTTGGTGTCATTATGAGTAACTGTGTACCATTGTTGGTGTCAGTGAATGAAATAGTTCCCCCAAGGGTCGAATAAATGCAAGCAAAGACCACTGTTCTGTAGTATAAAGTAAAAAATTGAATTTTTTTCTAAATTGTCGTGTGTGTTTTTTTTTAATATATGGTGCAAAAAATAACCGCAGTGTTGATCAAATGCCACCAAAACAAAGTTCTATTAGTGGGGGGGGGGGAGACACATCATTTTTTTTATTTGGGTATCTCATCGCATGATTGGCAGTTAAATTAACGCAGTGTCGAATCGCAGGAAGGGGGGTAAATCTTCCGGAGGGCCAGTTACTACCCCTCCCATCCATGCTATGAAGAGGTGTTTGGTAGTCCTGTATTAGGATGACAGCGCTCCTGCCATGGATACATTACAGGGACAGAAAACGTTACTGGCTGGATAAATAAAGGGTAAAAAATAAGCCTGACAAAACTAAAGCAGCCACCACATTTCTGTACTTGGATACATTTTAAAGTATAACAGGAAGGTTGATGATGACTGTGTGTTGCAGAGACATTGTAAAGAACATGGCGTTGTATCATTCTGCTACAAGCGTGCAATGGAGGCACAGTCTGTATTATCTGCAATGGAGGCACAGTCTGTATTATCTGTATTGGAGGCACAGTCTGTATTATCTGCAATGGAGGCACAGTCTGTATTATCTGCAATGGAGGCACAGTCTGTATTATCTGCAATGGAGGCACAGTCTGTATTATCTGTAATGGAGGCACAGTCTGTATTATCTGCAATGGAGGCACAGTCTGTATTATCTGCAATGGAGGCACAGTCTGTATTATCTGTAATGGAGGCACAGTCTGTATTATCTGTAATGGAGGCACAGTCTGTATTATCTGCAATGGAGGCACAGTCTGTATTATCTGCAATGGAGGCACAGTCTGTATTATCTGTAATGGAGGCACAGTCTGTATTATCTGTAATGGAGGCACAGTCTGTATTATCTGTAATGGAGGCACAGTCTGTATTATCTGTAATGGAGGCATAGTCTGTATTATCTGTAATGGAGGCACAGTCTGTATTATCTGTAATGGAGGCACAGTCTGTATTATCTGTAATGGAGGCACAGTCTGTATTATCTGTAATGGAGGCACAGTCTGTATTATCTGCAATGGAGGCACAGTCTGTATTATCTGTAATGGAGGCACAGTCTGTATTATCTGTAATGGAGGCACAGTCTGTATTATCTGTAATGGAGGCACAGTCTGTATTATCTGTAATGGAGGCACAGTCTGTATTATCTGTAATGGAGGCACAGTCTGTATTATCTGCAATGGAGGCACAGTCTGTATAATCTGTAATGGAGGCACAGTCTGTATTATCTGTAATGGAGGCACAGTCTGTATAATCTGTAATGGAGGCACAGTCTGTATTATCTGTAATGGAGGCACAGTCTGTATTATCTGTAATGGAGGCACAGTCTGTATTATCTGTAATGGAGGCACAGTCTGTATTATCTGTATTGGAGGCACAGTCTGTATTATCTGTGTCGGACAATGTAATTAATTTACAGAACTCTCACTGCCTGCTGCTTCTTTGTTGTTTTTACAGGTTATAAGCGACGCTCTGAGTGTGTGGGGCTTAGAATTGATCCTGTTCAACAGTCCAGAATATCAGATCCTCGGCATCGATCCAATGTAAGATGTTTTTTACGGTCCTAGCAATATCCGTGTGACATAAGTAAGATCGGTGTTGTTCAGTTTTACCAGTCCTTTACACTCCATTTATTCAGCAGTACCAAGCCTTGATGAAGGGGGGGGCCTCTGAACCCCAGAGACGTGTTGGAGGTTTGATACAAAAGTATGAATAAAATTTGGGTCCTCCTTGCAGTAAAAATATGACAGGGTTTCCTAAAGTGGTGGTTAAGTCTTTAACCACTTAAGCCCCGGACCATTTGGCTGGCCAAAGACCAGAGGACTTTTTGCGTTACTGCACTGCGTCGATTTAACTGACAATTGCGCGGTCGTGTGACGTGACTCCCAAACAATATTGACGTCCTTTTTGGTGGTATTTGATCACCTCTGCGTTTTTTGTTTTTTTTATTTTACATTTTTTGCGCTATAAACAAAAATAGAGCGGCAATTTTGAAAAAAAATATCTATATTTCTTACATTTTGCTATAATAAATATCCCCAAAAATATATATATAAAAAACAAAATTTTCCTTGAGTTTAGGCCGATACGTATTCTACATATTTTTGGGGGAAAAAAACGCAATAAGCGCATATTGATTAGTTTGCGCCAAAGTTATAACGTCTACAAAATAGGACTACGACTTTATGGCGGACACATCGGACACTTTTGACAAATTTTTGGAACCATTGTCATTTTTACAGCGGTCACTGCTATAAAAATGCACTGATTGGTGTGTAAATGACACTGGCAGGGAAGGGGTTAACCACTAGGGGGTGAGGAAGGGGTTAAGTGTGTCCTAGGGATTGATTTTGTTAGAGGGCGTGGCTACGAGTGACACGTCACAGATCGCTGCTCCCCATGACGGGGGAAAATATGATCAGTCTCGGTGTTGCTAGGCAGAACGGGGAGATGCTTGTTTAAACTTGCCTCTCCCCGTCCTGCAGCTCTGTGACCCAATCGCTGGGACACTGGCGGCCATCGAGTATGCGGGTCCCGTGGGCATCGCGGCAGGGGCACCAGCATGTCGGCGCTCACCCACATGGCGGCAATTTTAAAGTAACGTAAATATACTTTACACTGCCCAGCTGTGCCATTCTGCCGACGTATATGTGCAGGAGCCGGTCGTTAACCAGTTAAGCAAAAAAGTTTAAACTTGCAAGGCAATATCATAATGTGCTAGTATGCACTGCATGCTAGCACATTATTAAAGACTTGCCTTAAAATGAAGCCCTTCAGCAGCGCGCTGTCATCGCTGCAGAGGTTGCCATCTTCACCCGATCTTCCTTCCCAGATTCGGGGCTCTGCTTGGCTGAGCCACAATGACGTTGCCGGCACAGCATACGGCTCTGAAGGAACGGAACCGGTATGCTCTTCCTTCAGAGCGTATGCGGCGTGACGTCACTGGCTGCTGCTCGCTAGAATATCTCCTAAACTGTTCACGTTTAGGAGATATTCATTTAACCTAGAGGTAAGCTTTATTATAAGCTTACCTGTACGTTAAAAAAAAAAAATAACAACAGTTTTACTACCACTTTAAAGAGGAGGTTCACCCTAAATATACTCTTTCTCATGTGATCCAGCATACTGGCGTCAGCATGCTGTTTTTTTTTTTTTTTTTTAATCCCCCACTTACTGTGTAATCTTTATTTTTGATTTCTTTCCCCCGCGGTGGATGGCGCCTGTATAGCGCGTCACGACTTCCGAAAATACCCGAATTGGGACTCGGGTATTTCCGGCGCAATGCGGCGCCTGCGCACAGACCTAGAAGCTGACTGTGCAGGCGCCGTATTTCTCCGAGTCCTATGGCTATGGCGCGTCACGCCCTCCGAAAAAAGCCGAAATAGGACTCGGAGAAATACGGCGCCTGCGCAGTCAGCTCCTAGGTCTGTGCGCAGGTGCCGCATTGCACCGGAAAAACCTGAGTTCAAAATCGGCTATTTTCGGAAGCCATGATGGGCTATACAGGCGCCATCCAAAAATAAAGATTACACAGTAAGTGGGGGATTTAAAAAAAAAACAGCATACTGGCGCTGACGCCAGTATGCTGGATCACATGAGAAAGAGTATATTTAGGGTGAACCTCCTCTTTAACAGAGAGCTGTAACGTTAGTTTGTAAACCTCAGGCCCTGAAATATGAACAAAGCATATCCCCTCTATAGTGTGTACTTGTCTCGATCTAGAGCACTAAGGGGGTTATTTACAAAAGGCAAATCCACTTTGCTCTACAAGTGCAGTCGCTGTAAATCTTAGTTTTTATTAACAAGCCACAGTAATCAAACATGAATGAGAATAGTTGACACGTTTCAGCCTTTAAGGCCTTAGTCATAACCCATTTGTTTGATTTGCCAATAAAACCTGGAAGCTGATTGGTTTATATGCAGAAGTTAGCCTGATTTTTCACTCTCCAGTTTTAGTAAATAAGCCCCCATTATGTTACACTTACACACAGTTTTGATGGTTTTGGATGGAAGTTGGTTAAAGGGGTTGTAAAGGTAAAAAAAAAAAAAAAATCTACATTTATTTATTTTTCGCTTCTAAATGTCCTTATTTTTTCTGAGAAATCCTCACTTCCTGTTCTTCTGTCTGTAACTGCACACAGTAATGCAAGGCTTTCTCCCTGGTGTGGAGTGTCGTGCTCGCCCCCTCCCTTGGAATACAGGAGAGTCAGGACGCTCTCAATGTTGCAGATAGAGAAAGGAGCTGTGTGTTAGTGGGCGTCCTGACTCTCCTGTAGTCCAAGGGAGGGGGCGAGCACGACACTCCACACCAGGGAGAAAGCCTTGCATTACTGTGTGTAGTTACAGACAGAATAACAGGAAGTGAGGATTCCTCAGAAGAAGTAAGGACATTTTAAAAGCAAAATGGAAGGATGAGGTAAGTGAAGGAGGACTGCACTAAGGGAAAGGAAGATATTTAGGGAAAAAAAATTGTACCTTTGCAACCCCTTTAAGCCCTTTAAATAAAACTTGGAAGCTGATTGGTTTCTATGCAGAAGTCTGATTTTTGCACTCTCCAGCTTTAGTAAATAAGCCCCCATTATGTCACACTTACACAGTTTGGATGGAAGTTGGTTAACCTTACAGTGTTTTTTTTTTTTTGTTTTGTTTTTTTGTTTAGAATATAGTATTTTTGTTTTAAGTTTTGCAGGGCTCCTTGCAACTGTAGTCTGATTTTATTTTTATTTTACTTTTATTATTATTTTATTTCATTCCTAGAAACGAACGAGCTTTTATTTGCAATTATAAAGAACACTGGTTTACTGTACGAAAATTAGGCAAACAGGTAGGTTTCATATAATATATATATTTTTTTTTTTCACGTTATTAAGTTGTGAAGCTGGTCTTGCGATAAAATGCAAGGTCTACTTACTAAATATCACTTTCCCCCTAATCTACAATTGCTGCATTATACCTGGGGGGGGGTGAGATTAAAAAAATATGTTACTTTGACCTTTTTTATGCTCGTTTTATGACCAATTCGTAAGCTGCAGGCTGCAATGTGGAGCCCCATGGAGTTCTCTCTGCTTATCACCTACTTGCCTATATATTGGCTGTAAATGAAGATTGCTTTCAGAAATAGAAGTGTTGTTCATTTTTATTTTTACCATTAAACAAAACGGAAATTAAATAGACGAAAAATCCAATTCAATATTTGGTGTGACCACCCTTTTGCCTTTAACCACTTTGAAGAGGAATACCGTTGTTATGGCAACAGCTAGCTACCATAACCCTGGTATCCTCTTCTTCAGCGGGCGGTCTCCTTTTAGATAAAAGTGGTCTCTGCGGCAGATTCACTGCAAGATCACTTTTATCCGTGGCAGGAGAGGGGCCCTCCCGCCGCACTCTGGTGCCCTCCGCTGCTTACCGGCGGAGGCGACCGCATTCTCTCCCTGGCTTGGTATGGAGATAAGTGAGGGGAAGATGGCCCCTACCCGTCTCAATACCATTGCAGGGTAGAAGCGGCGTCAAAATGTCACTTCCGCCCATAGGTCTTAAAGTGAATGAATATATATATATATATAAACATTTTATTATTGCATTTTTGAAATCCTGTCATGCTTTTTTTCTATTACAAGGGATGTTTACGTTTTTTGTAATGGGAATAAAAGTGACACAATTTTTTTTTCTTCTAAAGAACAGTGTAAAAAGAAAAGGTAAAATAAATAAGATTTTTTTTTTTTTTTTTTTAAATGCGCCCGTCCGAGCTTGCGTGCAGAAGCGAACGCATACGTGAGCAGCGCCTGCATATGTAACTCAAAACATGCAACCAGTAGATTTTTTCTTTTTTACCACTTCGGTACCGCACATAGTCATATGAAATCCATGACTCTCCCATCAAGGGTGGACGTCATATGACGTCCTGGACTTTGTGCGGTGATATCTGAATGATACCAGCAGCTAGAGGCATCATTCAGATATCATTGTTTGCCGGCGGCGATCCTGCGCACCATAAGAACGATTATAGTGGCCGCTTGATCATTCTTATAGGCGGCGGGAGGGGAGTCACCAGTCATCTCTATGACCGTCGGAGGCCTGGGCGCGATGTGATGATCACGCCCCGGGTACCCGTAAGTAAACAAAGCCGCAATTACGGCTAGTAAGCATTAGATCTGTGAATTTTTTTTTTTCACGATCTCATGCTTTTCAGGTTGGAGGAGAGATGTGGGGTCTTATTGACCACCCCGCATCGCTCCTTAAAGAGGGCGGGTCACGCACTATTCCTATTACAAGGGATGTTTATATTCCTTGTACTAGGAATAAAAGTGATAAAAAAAAAAATAAAAAAAATGTAAAATATCATTTCTTTCTCGTACATCACGGGACACAGAGCAGCATATTCATTACTATATGGGTTATATGGAGTACCTTCAGGTGTGGACACTGGCAATCTCAAACAGGAAGTCCCCTCCCTATATAACCCCCTCCCATAGAGGAAGTACCTCAGTTTTTTTTCGCCAGTGTCTTAGGTGTTGGTCACGGAATAGCTTTGCCTCCACATCCTTGGGATTAAGGCGGGCTAACCGGATCTGTCCAAGGAGCCTCAGTGCCAAAGTGGACAGTACCCGGGCCCCAAACCGTGGGGTTTTGCCTATAATGCTCCTCTTTGGAGGGCTGGACCCTGGGCCCAGGACTTGGAGTTTTCTAAACCAAAAGATCCTGTTTGCCAGGGTGCTGTATAGGTCCAGGACAGTCGGTTCCTTCCAGGACCCCAGTGCCTGAAGGTCTACTACGCTACCCACGGAGATGGGAGAAGATTGGACCGTTTTGCAAACGTCCTGCGGCATGGAGCAGGTAAGAGGGGAGCCTGCGGGACTTGGTTCGACAGCAGGCTCTCCAGGGGAGATCTTAAGGGGGGTAGCCTGAGTATGCTCTGCATTGGCACCATGGTCACTATGTCTGATGGACAAGATGGCCTGAAATGTTCCCCCCCCATCACTTGACCCCCCTACCTATCTATGTATGTTTGCTAGCTACCTGCTGCTCGCTGGTTGAAGGTATTTAAAAAAAAAAAAAAAAAAAAAAAAATCTGTCTCTAGGCTAAAGGGACTCCTTAGGGGCCTGTTTTAAGCCTTACCTAGCCGGGATTCAAATCTGCCGCCTGATGCGTCCTCCAGCCTGCATTCCTGGGCTCCAGAGTGCGTCTCCTCCTGGGCTCTCCTCCCCCGACAGTCGCGTGACTGCAGTGTAGAGTGGGCGTGCCTTCAATTGCTGTTATACACAGCAGGCGCGATCTTAGCTCAGTTCAAAGCTGAGCTGGAAGAGAGAGGACGTAGAGCTGGCAGCACAGTGACTCCCGGTGGCGAGAAGGGGTACTACATGCTGGAGTCAGCTCCAATACTTTTTGTTAAGCCAAAAATCCCCTTGGCAACAGGTTGAATGCTGGCAAACGTGTTGGGGGTGGGGCTGTATGTTGTGAAAAACAATAATATTATAAAAGAAAACATACTGAGCCCCACCGTTTTTGGGCATTAGTGATCCTATTGTCCCCTAAACCTTATTTTTTTGTACTCCTGGCTATAACAGTCTGTTGTTGTAGGCGGAGTCCCTTGGTTTTGTATTATGGCTTCCAAAGGTTCAGGATCAAAACACAAAAAAAAAAAAAAAAAAAAAAGAAAAGGCAAAGACAAAGGGGTTCCTCCTCTCGTTCTGATGATATGCCAATACTTTCCCCACAGGTTATTCCTATAGGGGTCACCTTGGATAAGCCATTAAGGGGGTCTGGTGCTGAGGCTGGCCCAGATCGGCCCAACCCTGTGTTATCACAGAGGAGATGCTAGCCGTCACCCTAGGGGGGCTAGAGAAAAAAGTTAACAGCTATGATCGCTGGCTCTTTTTCTGGCAAGAAGCGGACTAGATCCCCATCGCCAAGAGGTGTATCCTCGGATGCTGAGATTCTCTCTCCGGAGGAATTAGAATTTCAGGAGGATCGGTTGGACCAGAACCTAGAGGAAGGATCTACCACTGAAGAATCGTTTTTCAGCCTCCCAGTCGGAGAGTCTGTGGGTCCAGTCTTTGACAGACATGGTCCGCTCGGCATTTAATCTGCCATTTCCAGAGCCTCTGGTTCCTGCCGTATCCTCTTTGGGTTCTTTTAAAAGCGCCTTTGAGCAACGCAGCTTTTCCGGTCCATCCTCTGTTAGAGGAATTGGTTTTTCCAGGATTGGGACGACCGGACAGAACTTTTTCTGCCGCCTAAAGCTGACGATAGGGTAGTCTTTATGCACGTCTGCCAGGAAATATTTGTGCTTCAGGCACTCTTTCCCCTGACCAATTGCTCTTTAAAAGGGCCCGGATGGCTCAGTCGGTAGAGCATCGGACTTTTGGTCTGGGGGTCCAGGGTTCAGGTCCCGGTTCGGGCGCTGCTTTTCAACTACCCGTGAGGTCCTTGAGGCCACATCACCCTGAAAGCGCCCGATCTCGTCTGATCTCGGAGGCTAAGCAGGGTCGGGCCTGGTTAGTGCCTGGATGGGAGACCACCTGGAAGGTTTTCTGTTATTTACCCTATGGAAAAGACATTTTTCTAAGAAAGGGGCGCTCCCAACTGTGGACGCAGCCATCTCATGGGTGAATAAATCATTAACTGGCCTGAGGGGAAACATACAAATGTTTAAGGTCCCGGTCGATAAACGTTTAGAGACACTTTTTCTAGCATCCTTTGCTACGGCAGGAGCAGTGGTACAGCCAGCAGTGGCTGCAATTGGAGTTTTGTCAGGCGTTAAAGGACCAGACAAAACAGATGCTTAAAGACATCCCTGCCCAATAGGCAGAGGAGTTATTGGATATTCCCAGAGCTCTGTGCTTTGCGGTAGAGGCTATAAAAGACTCCATCCAGCAGGCGTCTCGTTTGTCACTATTTTTAGTGCATATGAGAAGGCTCTTATGGTTTAAGAACTGGGTGGCCGAGCCCCATGCAAAAGACTACTGGCAGGTTTTCCCTTCCATGGAAAGATCTGGATAAATACATTCAGACTGTTTCAAGTGGCAAAAGTACCCTTTTACCAGTCAAAAGAAGTTCCGGGGTCCTGCGTTTAAAAGGCAGCTCCCCCCTGTTCCGGGGCCCTCAAATTCCAGGCAGTATCGGACCTCCTGCGCGATCAAACTTTTAACAATGGATCGCAAGGACAGGCCTCTGGGGGCAAGGGGCCATGGTATCGATCCCCGACAGAGGGGGTCCGATCATCTGTGGCCACAGGCTACAGATTAGAATTTCTAAAGTTTCCTCCACAAGGAAGGCCTCGATGCGGGCGGCATTGGATCATCTGCTTTACCAGGGCATAATGGTAGAGGTACCAGCCCAAGAACAGGGGCTAGGTTTCTATTCCAATCTGTTTGTCATACCACGGCCCATCGACGATGTCAGACCAATTTTGGACCTAAAAGGTTTAAATGCTTACCTAAGGGTTCGCTCTTTCCGGATGGAATCCGTTCGGTCAGCAGCCGCCACACTCCAGAAGGATCTGGCTTCTATAGACATAAAGGATGGTTACCTTCATGTACCAATCTTTCAGCCACATCAAATATTTTTTTTTTTTACGCTTCGCAGTGATACAGCGTCACTTCCAATTCGTGGCGCTCCCCTTCGGGCTGGCTACGGCCCCCGGGTATTCACGAAGGTCCTAGCTCCAATTCTAGTCGGTCTAAGGATCCAAGGGGTCTCGGTCCTAGCATACCTGGACGACCTCTTAATCATAGATCACTCGCTTGGTGGAATGCGCAGTAGCCCTCATGGTTCAGTACCTCGAGAGGTTCGGCTGGGTCCTAAACCGGGGAAAAATCTGCATTTCAACCTACAAAGCAGTTGGAATATCTCGGCATGAGATTAGACACAGAACAGAAGATGGGTGTTCCTGCCCCTGGTAAAGGTCGAGGCTATCAAAAGATTGATTCAGGTGGTTCTAAGCAAAAGAGAACCAACTATTCGCCTATGTATGCGATTACTAGGCAAACTAATGGCCATGTTCGAGGCGATACCACACGCTTCCACACTCGTGTCCTACAGACAGCAATTCTAGCAGCTTGGAGCAAGGGAGCAAAGGCCTTGGAGTTTCCTTTGACGCCGTCATTAAAGGTCCGGCAGAGTCTATGCTGGTGGTTAAACCCTCAGAACCTTCTGAAGGGGAGTCTTTCTGCCCAGTGGTCTGGAAGGCTGGAGAGCGGTCTTGAACGGGTTCACTCGCCAAGGAACTTGGGCAGAGGCGGAAAGGCAGCTGCCCATCAATGTCTGGGAGATCAGAGCGGCTCGGCTAGCCCTCCTGGCATAGACATCCAGATTACAGGGGTCCTCGGTGAGAAGTCATTCAGACAATGCCACAGCGGTGGCATATATGTGAACCACCAAGGGGGAACCAAGAGTCAAGCCACTCAGAGTGAGATGAGCTTGGTTTTTCTGTGGGCAGAGGTTTATGTACCCTGCATATCGGCGATATTCATTCCCGGGGTGGACAACCTGCAGGCGGACTTCCTAAAGTCGCCAAACCCTGTCGCCGGGAGAGTGGTCTCTGCATCCACAGGTCTTTCAGACAATCTGCCAGAAGTGGGGAGTGCCAGACGTGGACGTCATGGCATCAGGATTCAACAAGAAGCTAGACAGGTTCATGTCTCGAACGAGGGACCCTATGGCCTGCGGAACCGATGCGTTGGTTTGCCCTTGGCATCAATCATAACTTCTATATGCATTTCCCCCGCTGCAGTTACTACCCCGCCTGTTGCGCAGAATCATAGCACAGGCCGGTTATCCTGGTAGCCCCAGCTTGGTACCGGAGGACATGGTACTCACTAGTCCTGAAATTGGCAGCGGGAGGCCCTTGGACTCTTCCTCTATGGCCAGACCTACTCTCACAAGGCCCGATCCTCCACCCTGCATTACGGTGTCTAAATTTGACGGCCTGGCGGCTGAATCCCTGATTCTCAGGGGTAGAGGTCTGTCTAGGCAGGTAATCCCTACCCTCATTAAGGCTAGAAAGCCGGCCTCCAGGGTAATTTGTTACAGGGTTTGGAGGGCCTACGTAGGCTGGTGTGAGTCTAAGAGATGGTTTTCCCGCAAGTATACCATTGATAGAGTATTAAGTTTTCTCCAGCTAGGAGTGGATAAAGGCCTGGCATTAAGCACGATCTAGGGACAGATTTCAGCCTTATCAGTGTGGTTTCAGAGGCCGCTGGCCGCCCACTCGCTGGTTAAGATCTTCGTACAGGGAGTCTTACGTGTTAATCCTCCGGTCAAATCACCACTTTGTCCATGGGACTTAAATCTTGTTCTGTCAACTCTACAGAAACAACCCCTTGAGCCGTTGGCTGAGGTACCTTTGGTTTTACTGACTAGAAAGTCGGTATTTCTGATCGCCATAGTTTCGGCCAGGAGAGTATCGGAATTGGCAGCCTTATCTTGTAAGGAACCATATCTCATTTTACATAAGGATAGGGCGGGTTTCCGTCCTCATCCTTCCTTTCTACCAAAGGTTATATCCAGTTTCCACTTGAACCAGGATGTGGTACTTCCATCCTTCTTTCCAAAACCCACCTCTAGAAAGGAGGGGTTGCTGCATACGTTGGATACTGTCAGGGCCATAAAGGCCTATCTTAAAGCTACAGAGAAGGTTCGGAAAACAGATGTGGTGTTCGTTTTACCGGAAGGGCCCAAGATGGGTCAGGCAGCTGCTTGATCCACCATCGCAAGATGGATTAAACAATTAATCGTTCAGGCCTGCGGTTTGAAGAGGTTGCCTCCTCCTTTGTCGGTAAAGGCCCATTCTACCAGGGCCATGGGCACCTCCTGGGCAGATCTCTATGGCTCGAATATGCAAGGCAGCAACGTGGTCGTCAATCCACATGTTTACAAAATTTTTATCAATTGGACGTAAGAAGGAATGCGGATACAGCCTTTGGACAGGCAGTACTACAGGCCGCGATTCAAGCTCCTCAGGATCTGAGGGGGGTCCCTTGATTTAGATTTGAGATTTACATTTCTTGTCTAAGTTGGATTTATTAGTATTTGAGTATACCTCTAAATTAAATCCTTTTTTGGAAGATGTCTCCCTCCCCTCATTAAAGGGGTAATTCCCCCAAAAACCTTTTTTTACCATTGATTGAGGCTCGTTATGTCAAGGGGAATCGGGTGTTTTTTTATTAGAAACGAAGCAATACTTACCTTTTTACAGATGCATCGTCTCCGTCGCTTCCGGGTATGATCGTCTGGTCTGGGCGTGCCTATTTGATTGACAGGCTTCCGACGGTCGCATACATCGCGTCACGAGTAGCCGAAAGAAGCCGAGCGACGGTGCGGCTCTATACTGCGCCTGCGCACCGTCGTTCGGCTACTTTCGGAAAATCGTGACGCGATGTATGCGACCTCGGAAGCCTGTCAATCAAATAGGCACGCCTATAGTCGGAGCCCATACCCGGAAGCGTCGGAGACGATGCATCTGTAAAACGGTAAGTACGGCTTCATTTCTAAAAAAAAAAAACTTGATTCCCCTTGACATAACGAGCCTGAATAAATGTTAAAAAAAAGGTTTTTGGGGGAACTACCCCTTTAAAGCATTGCTTTCGGACATCCCATATAGTAATGAATATGCCGCTCTGTGTCCCGTGATGTACGAGAAAGAAAGAGATTTTTTAATACAGCTTACCTGTAAAATCTTTTTCTTGGAGTACATCACGGGACACAGAGCTCCCACCCCTCTTTTGGGTGACCATTTTGGGAGGCATACTGCTTGCTACAAAACTGAGGGACTCCCTCTAGGGGAGGGGGTTATATAGGGAGGGGACTTCCTGTTTGAGATTGCCAGTGTCCACACCTGAAGGTACTCCATATAACCCATATAGTAATGAATATGCTGCTCTGTGTCCCGTGATGTACTCCAAGAAAAAGATTTTACAGGTAAGCTGTATTAAAAAATCTCTTTATATTAAAAAAAAATATTTAAAATGCCCCTGTCCCTGGTAGCTCGCCCTCAGAAGCGAACGCACACATATGTGAGGTATCGCCGTGTGTGTTAGAGCGTGTGCAACAATTCTAGCACTAGATCTCCTCTAACTCTAAACTGGTAACCTGTAAAAAATTTCAAAGCGTCGCTATGGAGATTGTTAAGTAACGAAGTTTGGCGCCATTCCATGAGTGTGCGCAATGTTTTAAGAGCGTGACATGTTGGGTCTATTTACTCGGCATAACATCAGCTTTCATACTTTACAAAAAATTGGGTTAACTTTACTGTTTTTTTTTTGTTATTTTTTAATTCATAAAAAAACATTTTTTTTCCCAAATACCGTGCAAATGACTGCCATTTTATTCCCTAGGGTGTCTGCTAAAAAAACATATAATGCTTGGGGGGTTCTGAGTAATTTTCTAGCAAAAGAATGATGATTTGTACATGTAGGAGAGAAGTGCCAGAATAGGCACAGTATGGAGGTGGGTATAAAAGCCTTGTATTGAAGGGGTTAAACGTCGCCCATGGAGATTTTTAAGGGTAAAAGTTTGTCGCCATTTCACGAGCGGGTGCAATTTTGACGCGTGACATGTTGGGTATCAGTTTACTCGGCGTAACATCGTCTTTCACAATGTAAAACAAAGTTGGGCTAGCTTTACTGTTTTATTTTTTAATTTTATAAAGTGGATCTTTTCAAATAAAAGTTGCGCTTGTAAGACCGCTGTGCAAATAGGGTGTGACAGAAAATATTGCAACGACCGCCATTTTGTTCTCTAGGGTGTTAGAACGCCCAAACATTATATATATTTTTTCTAAGTAATTTTCTAGCAAAACATTTATGAATTTAACTTGTAAACACCAAATCTCAGAAAGAGGCTCTGTCCTTAAGTGGTTAAACCAGCATCAATTCTTCTAGGTACACTTGCACACCATTTTTAAAGGAATTCGTCAGGTAAAGGCAAAAGATGTAAAAAAAAAAAAAGTAAAGAAGAGATTTGGGGGGTCTTTTTTGACTCCAGATCTCATCTTTTAAAGAGGACCTGTCACACCTATTTCTATTACAAGGGATGTTTTGCTGGAATAGGAATAAAAGTGGTCAAAAAATAAAGTGACAGTATGAAAAAATAAAATACACTAATATATATGTGTGTAATATATTTTAAATTCCCCCATCTCTCCGTGCTCCCGCACAGAAGCCAATGCGTTTTGTAAAGTCACGCATGCATATGTACCTTATATACCCGAGTATAAGCCAACCTGAATATAAGCCAAAGGAACCTAATTTTACCACCAAAAAAAATGGAAAACGTATTGACTCGAGTATAAGCCTAGGGTGTCCATCTGCATGCCTTAATATTGGTGGGGGGATGTGCTGGACGCATTTGCTGCCATAGTGCTCATTCCGGCTCACCTGCCCTCTGCCTATACATTAATATAGTGTATGTGCTTCCACTGTTGAGGCTCTCAAAATTTAGAGTTGGGACTACAGATACTGGAGTGCCTTGATCGGGTTCTGTAGCTTACACATGTAAAAAAAAATTGCATTAAAAAAAAACGCTGCGCAAATACTGTGCGGCATAAAAATTGCAATGAACGCCCTATTATTTGCTATGGTCTCTGCTAAAAAGTACCGTATTTATCGGCGTATAACATGCAAAATTTTAGGAGGGAAGTTTCAGGAAGAAATAAACGTACATTTCGAATAAGGAACTTTGAAGCAAAATAAGGGTCAGTGCAGCCTCGTCACTGCCCACCGGTGCAGCCTCGCCATTGTACTGGGATTAGAGATGCTGGATCACACAGAGCCGGGATTACCCATTTACTCGGCAGCTTCTGTAATACAAAGTCCCGCCTCCTGGAACGGCTCCTATGATCGACAGAACATGAGTCCAATGCAGGGACATGTGACGTCTATCCTTGGAGCCGGTCCAGGAGGTGGGACTTCGTATTACAGAGGCCGCTGAGTAGATGGGAGTTCCCCTGCTCTGTGTAACCTGACGGCGCTTGTACCCCTCTTCTCCAAGCAGCCCATTGAAGATATTGGCGTATAATGATGATTTGCACTTGATTTTCAGGGGGGAAAAGTGAGTGTTATACGCCGATAAATACAGTGGAACCTCGGATTGCGAGTAATGCGGTTAACGAGCATTTCGCAATATGAGAAAGTGTTTTTTTTTTTTTAACGTAACTCAGTTTGCGAGTATTGTCTCCGATTTTCTCAGATTTTTAAACTTGTAAACAAAAAGTGCCAGAAAAGCCCTGGACTTCATGTGGTTCGTTTTACTTATTTTTTTGTGACCCTTGCGGTGTGCGGGAGGAGAAGGCACCCCACTGCAAGGGTAGGGTTTTTATTTATTTATTTTTTTGTTTTATGTTTCCTAGCATTTAGTTTTAAAGCAGTGTAGTGTGGTTCAGTTGTGTTTTTAAACGAGTCCCTCAAGAATCTCCAATCTTGGGAGATACCTTGGTACAGTGTATCTTATAACCAGATCCTCTGCTTTCTTGGATCTGAGTGGAATTATTGTTACATCACCGACACATAGAAGTCAGGGGTGAGGTGAGTATATTTTCTAACTCTTTTCCAAAAATAATTTTTATTTTTTTAGTGTGTGTGTGTGTGTGTTTTTTTTTTTTGTTTTTTTTTTTCTTCTATAGGTATAATGCAGCGATTTTCAGATGAGATGAGGGTGTGTTATGTAATAAGTGAGCCATACATTTTATTGCAAAGTGTTCGTTTTTTTTATTTATTTATTTATTTTTTTAGGTTTAAAAAAAAAAAAGCATAATGTTATATTATAAAAAAAAAATATATATAATTAAATGGGCCATTTACTACAACATGTATACAGTATGCTTTAAAGGAAACTTGTCCTTCCTTTAGATGACGTCGGCCATAGCAGACTCACTATTCCTCTCAGCACAGACTTCCTTTAAAGTGGCCTTGAGCAGCGTATTATACAAAAAAAAAAAAAAAGCACTGATTGGACAGCGCAGCGCTCTGTTATGCATCATACCTTCCAATGTACCTTCCACACTTTTTCTTACAGGAGCTGTGACGGGCTGAGTACAAAATTTCAGCTTGCGATTTAATCTAACAGTGAGTGTCATTATAATGTCAGGAGTGAATAGGGAGAATTTGGAAGCCCAAGGTCTTATTTTTTTTTTAATGTAGTACAGCAGCAGACAGTGCCTGTAGATTAACTCAGACTAAACACGCTGCATGTAATCTGAAGCAGCTCACTGCTGTCATCTGCGTGACTTGCTTTCCTCCCTCCCATAGTATTGATGCAGGCTCTGCCTTCTCCCCGTACTGATGCATTGCATTGCATCATGTGTGGCCAACCGTAGACAAGTGTGGGTAGCTGTGTCAAATATGATTAAAGATATATGTGTGTGTGTGTGTGTGTATATATATATATATATATATATATATATATATATAATTTGGCCTAAACAACTTTTTTTTGCTTTGGCTTGGATGACTTTTTCATATGTTTTTTGACCCTTTCGAAAGCCTGCACTTGGGCAGACACATGTAAATAAACACATATTAACAAATTTCCACCCAGACCAATTTTGGTATTCCTCTCCATGGAAAAATAATATTTTTTTGGCTAGAAAATGACTCAGAACCCTTAAACGGTATATGTATATATCATTTTTTTTTTTTAGCAGACATCTTAGAGAAAGGTGCTTATTGTAATTTATGTCAAACTGTATTTGTGCAGCAATTTTTGAAATGCAATACATAACCCAACTTTTTGGTAAAATATAAAGGATAATGTTACGCTGAGTAAATGGATACCTAATGTGTCACGCTTTAAAATCTCTGCACACTCGTGGAATAGCGACAAACTTCGGTACTTGGAAATCTTCATAGGCTACGCTTGTGTTTTTTTTTTTTTTATACAGGTTATCAGTTTACAGTTACAGAGGAAGTCTAGCGCTAAAATGATTGCTCTGACGCTAACGTTTGTGGCAACACCTCACGTGTGGTGCGAACGCCGTTTACATATGTGGGCAAAAACCTATGTGTGTTTTTCTTCTGCGTGCGAGTACAAGGGGACGGGCGTTAAAATATATTTACTGTATTTATCGCAAGCACCCTAACTTTAAGAGGGAAGTTTTAGGAAAAAAACATTCCACAGCCCCCTGCGTATAACACTCGAGCACAGTTTACCCTCTATTTTCAGGGTAAAAAAGTGAGTGTTATACGCCAATAAATACAGCATATTCTTTCATATAATGTAAAAAAAATGACTGTCCTTTTTTTTTTTTTACAACTTTTATTCCTATAACAAGAAATTTAAACATCCCTTGTAATAGGAATAAGGCATGCCAGGTCCTCTTTATAGAGACATCTGGGGTCAATAAGACCCCAGCTATCTCCTCTACCCCTGGAAAGCATAAAAAAAAACCCGTAGATTTCTGCTCTGCATTGTTTACATCTGCCTAAACTAGAAATGACGTCATGACGTTTCGTCCGGCCTCCCAGGGTCATAGAGCTGTCCTGATTATAAGTAAACCACCGCCAGGGAGGGGGGGGGAGGAACGTGTGGGGATGTCCCCTCCTGCTGCATGTAAAAGCAATTCAGCAGCTAAACAGCTGCTAGGATGGCTTTTGCACGTGAGGGAATCACTGTCTGAAAACAAAGATATCTGAATGATGCCTGTAGCTGCACCCATCATCCAGATATCTCCACTTCAACCTAAGGATGTCGTATGGCATCCTACAGGCGGGACCTGATTACTGAAGTTATTATTTTGATGACTAAACAAATGTTTTATCAGTTCTTCTTCTTATGTTATTGCCTATTTGTTTTACCTCCCTTTTTTTTCCTTTATTTTTTTTGCAGTGGTTTAACTTGAATTCCTTGTTGACGGGTCCAGAACTCATATCAGACACTTACCTTGCACTATTCTTAGCTCAGCTCCAACAGGAAGGTAAATCTCTCTGCCTTTTAAGTAGAGCTATAACTTCCCATTAAATAAAAAAAATATATGCATCAGTTTAGGGGAACCACCCTCCCTGACAGCAAGTAAACAATGGTGTACTAAAGGCCTAGGCACCAGGGATGGTATCTGTCTATGCTGTAATAAAGGCCAAGGCAGCACATTGATATAGTGGTTAGAACTTTCACCAAGCAGCAAAAGGGTCGCTCTGATTTCCTCCCACACTTCAAAGACATGCTGGAAGGTTAATTGGATCTTGTCCAAATTGGTCCAGTATATATGTGTGTCCCAAGCACGTTGAGATCCTACAAGGTAAATGACCGCACTAGCCAGGCAGACACTGGCTGCAAACAGCGCCTTGAGGCAATTCAGATTGCATTTGTAGCGCTAGACAAGTTCTTCATTTAAGGCACCAGGGGTGATATCTCTCTATGGTGTGCTAAAGGCCAAGGGACCAGGGGTGGTATCTCTGTGGTGTACTTAAACCCCTTTAACACTAAGGGCGTTTTGCAGGCACTATAGCGTTTAAAAATAGTTCCTTCAAAACGCCTTAAAACAACTGCTCTATTCACGCCGGTGTGAAAGCCCGAGCGGTGCGCTGGCAGGGGGTCGGCAGCTTCTTTGGAGCACATTAGGAGCGGTGAACTCACCGCTCCTAATGCGCTCCTGCCCTTTAAAAAACCCTTTTAAAAACCCCGCCATACCGCCAGAAAAACACTGCTGTAGCGGCGCTTTGCGGGCAGTTTCAACACTTTTTCGAATGCTAGTAAGGGTAAAACCTCCCTGCTAGCGGCCGAAAAGCACTGCACATCCGACGGTAAGGCGCAGCTTAAAAAAGGGGCGTTTTACCGCCGACGGAGCAGCACAGTGTGAAAGGGGTCTAAAGGCTAGAAGCAAACATAGATACTGGCTTGTGATAGAGACCTGGATTGTGACATGGAGCTGGAGTCTTGGTACTCCAGACTTCAGGCCTCCTATAAGGGCATTTTGAATGTATCCTTAATATATGTTATTCTTAAGGTTCTGACTAGATGGTACATAGTCCCCACTCGCCTGGCCAGAATGTATCAGACAGCCTCCACAGAGTGTTTCAGAGGTTGTACCCTACGTGGCATCATGTTCCACATTAGGTGGTACCGTCCCAAAATTAGAAACAATTGGACCAGAGTATTTTCCATCCTCTGCAAATTAGCTGGGTTTTTTATTTCACAGCAACCCCATCTTGCACTGCTTAACTCCTTCACACCTAATGCCCCTTTTACACATGCGGACCGTTCGTGTCCGCCTGTCGTTTTTGTAGGTGGAATTGAGCGGAAGCTCCATGCAGTTCTATGGAGCGGCAGATGTCAGCGGTGACATGTCTGCAGACATCTGCGCCACTGAATTCAGACATATGGAAACCCTATTTTCCATCCGTCTATCGCAGGGGTCTCCAAACATTCTAAACAAAGGGCCGGTTTATTGTCCTTCAGACTCTTGGAGGGCCGGACTTTGGCCAGCGGGAGTAGAAATTTTCCTGGCATCATTGTTAGTAAACATCTGGTATTAGGGGGAGGAATAGTGCCCCGTTGTTGGTATCATAGGGAGGAATAGTGCTCTATTAGTTGTGTCAGTGGGAGAAATTATGCTCTATTGTTGGTGTCAGATGGCAGAATAGTGTCTTGCATCTGTGGGAGGGATAGTGCCCCAAGGGCCAGATAAAGGCAAGCAAAGGGCCGCATCCGGCCCTCGGGCCGCAGTTTGGAGACCACTGGTCTATCGGATGCAAACGGGCAGACCTGGTTTTTTTTGTTTTGTTTTTCATCTGATTCCCCCCGATAGCGGAGATCTGACACAGACCTGTCATCTGCCGGCTCAGCATCGATCCCTGCTGAGCAAACGGAGTCTGAGAAAACGGACATACAAGTGTGAAATGGGCTTTTAGGGTAAAACAAATCCTAATGCCGAAGCACAATTTTGACATGTGTTAATAAACCTATACATATCATCACAACCACTCTTTTTTTTTTTCCCCGGAACAAATTGGGCTTTCATTTGGTAGTAAATGGTTATGGATATCTTATTATTATTATATTTTTATTATCAAAGGAAAACTGGTCCAAAATGGTAGAAAACTAAAAAAAATGTTTTTTGTTTTTAATTTAGCTGTATATTTATTGTTACTACCATAACCTAACACCAAAGAACAACCCAAAATAAATTCTGCTGCTCCTGATGATCGCAGTGATACTACATATGTATGTGTGTGGTATTATTTTTGCACCCATAGTACAGCCCAGAATCAACAGTACGCATTTTTTTTTTTTTTTGTCCTACCTAAAACACGCTGACACTGACTGATGCTAATTAACCACTTACCGACCGCGCTATAGTCGAATGATGGCTACAGCGCAGGTGCCTAGTTCCGTGATTGCGCCCGCTGCAGGGTGCGTGCGGCATGCTCTGGGATCAGAGATTGAGGTAAAGTGCCAATCAGCTGTGTCCAATAACAACTGATCATAGATGTCATCAGTAGCCAGTAGAAACTTTTTTTGGTTGAATAGTAGTGGATGCGCTCTTGTTTTTATTCATCCAAATGTTCCTGCAATACACAGTTTGACAGTGCCATTCACCAGAATACTGTACCTCCCCCCCTTTTTTTTCCCCTATCCAGGCTACTCCATTTTTGTAGTAAAGGGTGACCTTCCAGACTGTGAGGCTGACCAGCTCCTGCAGATGGTTCTAGTTCAGCAGATGCAGCGACCGAGGCTCATTGGAGAGGACCTGGCTGTTCGAAACCAAAGGTAGACTTAACAGCAGTGTGTTTTTTTTTTTTTTTTTTTTAACCAGTGTTTTTTTAGCACCAGTAACCATGAATCTGAAGTGATGACAAAGGGCGCAATGCTTGGGGAAAGGCCACTGCTCCATAAATCTTTGAAATGAAGAGAGGAAAGATCCCTGGTGCCGCACATCCATGAAGGCCAATGGTGGTAATAAGAGACACCCTTCGCCTGGCCGTGTCCCCAACGTGTTTTGCTCTCCTCTTCCCCCCGCCCCCCCGATTTTGTCATGGGGGAACTCGTAAACTTCATAAATCTTCACTGCTTTTCTAAAGCAAGCACAGAGTCTTTGTTGGTGAGCTCTGAGGTGGGCAGGAGCTGAGTGAGTGCAGCAGGAGCCAAGGAACAGATTGCTGCATAATGATTAGCAGGACAGCAGAAAAACACAACTCCTGCCTTTTGTTAACCAGGAAAGCACCCATCTGTGCACCCCCTGATGCTGGTTTCACTTTGGAACCAAAGTCATGGCTTGAGGATACACTCTACCCAAGAGTTTAGGCTTGTCCACTTCAGCCCCGGACCATTTAGGACACTTTTTGCGATTCGGCACTGTGTCGCTTTAACTGACAATTGCGCGGTCGTGTGACGTGGCTCCCAAACAAAATGTTTTCCCCACAAATAGAGCTTTCTTTTGGTGGTATTTGATCACCTCTGCGGTTTTTATTTATTGCTCTGTAAACAAAAATAGAGCGACAATTTTGAAAAAAAAATCATGTTTTTTTTTACTTTTTGCTATATTAAATATGCCCAAAAAAATATATATAAAAAAAAAAAAATGTCCTCAGTTTAGGCCGATACGTATTTGTCTACATATTTTTGGTAAAAAAAAATTGCAATAAGCATTTGGTTTGTGCAAAAGTTATAACGTTTACAAAATAGGGGATAGTTTTATGGCATTTTTATAAAAAAAAAATTATATATATATATTTTTTTACTAGTAATGGTGGCAATCAGTGATTTTTTTTTTTTCGTGACTGCGACATTATGGCGGACACTTTTGACACATTTTTGGGACCATTCACATTTATACAGCGATCAGTGCTATAAAAATGCACTGGTTACTGTGAAAATGGCACTAGCAGTGAAGGGATTAACCAGGAGGGGGTGCTGTAGGGGTCAAGTGTGCCTAGCATAGTGATTCTTACTGTATGGGGGATGGACCCTGTCACATGGCACTGATCTCGGCTCCGATTACACAGAGCCGAGATCAGTGTGCTCACTAGGCAGAACACAAGCATCTCCCCCCTCTATACCTTCCGCCAGACGATCACAGGGATCCCTGCTGCGATCAAGTCCGCGGGACCTGTGGTCCGACTCACGGGGAAGGCGGCAAGGTCGCAAGCGCGCCGCCGCCGGCAGCGCGCTCGCAAACACACGGCCGGCATTTTAGGGGCCACGTACAGGTACGTGATTGTCTGTCCGTGCCATTCTGCCGACGTGTATATACCATGGGCGGTTCTTAAGCGGTTAAAGAGTTGAACAAAGTAGATAGCCATATCCTGGCATTCTCTGTGATCGCTGTGTTCTTTTGAGCAAAAACATAGTGTGGCCTATCTAGGGGGAGGTTCTGCCAATCGCAGCCTGTTTCACTTACCTCTATCCTGTATCTATATGCTTAGAATTACAGTGAAGTGAAGCCTCCATCAATCAACATGTAATATACCTCCCCTATTGTGTTTAGCTGTTTAGTGGGCATGAAAGAGTAGGTAGGGAGCGGGCTGTTACGCCCACATGTGTGACACTTCAGTTTTAGTCACAGGATCTGCACAGATAAGAAAAAGGAGGGAATTAAAGGGGTTGTAAAGGTTTGTATTTTCTAAATGGGTTCCTTTAACCACTTCAGCCCTGGACCATATTGCTGGTCTAAGACCAGAGCACTTTTTGCGATTCGGCACTGCTTCGCTTTAACTGACAATTGTGCGGTCGTGCGACGTGGCTCCCAAACAAAATTGGTGGCTTTTTTTCCCCACAAATAGAGCTTTCTTTTGGTGGTATTTGATCACCTCTGCGATTTTTAGTTTTTGCGCTATAAACAAAAATAGAGCGACAATTTTGAAAAAAAAAAAATGAATATTTTTTTTTACTTTTTGCTATAATAAATATCCCCAAAAATATATAAAAAAAACTGGGCCAGATTCACAGAGCGATTACTCCTGTCTATCTCGCGTTAGACTGGAGTACTTTCGAATTACGCACGTTTTTTCACTACTCTGAAACCTCAAACCATGAAATTACGGCTGCGGGCTTCAATCCGATTGGTTTACGTGTTCGTACGCCTTCGGATCTACGCTGCAATAAAATTGCGGCCGCTGGGTGGATTTCCCGTCGTTTTCCGCGTCAGGGTATGCAAATGGGCTTTTGCAGACGATCCACGAAGTTACGAACGTCATTCGCAATCTCTTACGGCATCTTTAGTCATCTTTTTGCCTCGTAAAGTTATACCAGCTTTTTGCTGGTCTAATATTAGACAGCCCATGTTAAGTATGGCCGTCGTTCCCGCGTCGAATTTCAACGTTTTCCGACGTCTTTTTTTATTTTTGACGTAAAACGTCCGGGAATAGGAATGTCCGTAAACGACGCTACTCAAACAACGAATGGCGTATCGACGTTATTTCGCGCAATGCACGCCTAATTTAAATGCTTCACGCCCCCTAATCGCGTATTTCGATTATGCGGCGAGAAATGCACTACGCCGCCGTACCGTAAGGGACAAAATCTACCAGGATTTGTCGTACAGCCTGGTAAAATACGGCAGCGTAGCGTATCTATGATACTCTGCGCCAATGTAATTGTATCTGAATCTGGCCCACTATTTTTTCCTCAGTTTAGGCCGATACGTATTCTTCTACCTATTTTTCGTAAAAAAAAATCGCATTAAGCGATTATGGATTGGTTTGCACAAAAGTTAGTGTTTACAAAATAGGGGGTAGTTTTATGGCATTTTTATTAATATTTTTTTTTTTTTACTAATAATGGCGGAGATCAACTGTTCTGGCTGACTAACCACTGCTCGGATGATGGTGGCAAGCTTACTGAGGAGAAACAGGAAGTGAGAAACTCTGACGGAGACTCTTTACCATGTGATCAGCCGTGTCCAATCACAGCTGATCACGATGTAAACAAGAAGAGCCGGTGATCAGCTTTTCCTCACTCGCGTCTGTCAGACGTGAGTAGAGGAGAGTCGATTGGCTGCTCCTCTGACAGGGGGGTTTGTGCTGATCGATTATGAGCGCAGCCTCCCTGAGGATACCCACACTAGACCACCAGGGATGCCCACCACCAGGTATGCCACCCTAGACCACCAGGGATACCAATCAGTGCCCACAATGTGCATCACTAATTGGCAGGCATTATTGTTTGGCATCCATCAGTACAATTTTTTACAGTACATCAGCGCCTATCGGTGCCCGTCCGTGACGCCTATCGGTGCCCATCAGTGAAGGAGAAAACTTATTTACAAAGTTTTGTAACTGAAATTAAAAAAAAACATTTTTTTTGCAGAAAATAAAAATCCCAGAGGTGATCAAATACCACAAGAGAACGCTCTATTTGTGGGAACAAAATAATAAAAACATTGTTTGGGTACAATGTAGCACGACAGCGCAATTGTCATTCAAAGTGCAACAGCGCTGAAAGCTGAAAATTGGTCTGGGCAGGAAGGTGTATAAGTGCCCTGTATGGAAGTGGTTAATATTGATTCTTATTCTGTGACGTAGAGTTGAAAAAACTGAGGAAGAGCCCAAGTTATATGAAGGCACCCCTGGGATGGATGAGGATGAAGAGAACCTACAGAAGGCCCTTGCTTTGAGCAGACAGCAGATAGACATGGAAGACGAGGAAGCCGATCTCCGCAGGGCCATACTGCTCAGCATGCAAGGTACAGCTGACAAGACCTATAGAGAGCATTGCAGCACGTTACTTACACTCCCAATCCTGTTATTGTCAAAAGAAATGTCCCTGCCTGTAGGAGAGGCAGGGCCGCCATCAGGAACTATGGGGCCCCTTACACAGCTTTAGGCATGGGCCCCCTGGAGCAGAGAATCAGGGGGGGGGGGTGCTGCCACCTCAAATTGAGAAGTGGGGGGGCTGCGGCAAATTAAGAAGTGGGGCCGCCGCTAATTTAGAAGAGGGGGGACGTGAATTGAGAAGCGGGGGGGCGCCACAAATTGAGGGGGGGGGGGGGGTTGCCCTGGAGACCTCTGGGCCCCTTACTACAAAAAATAACATTATAAATAACATTATAAAAACAGGGGGGTAGCCACCCGGGGCCCTGGGGACCTCTGGACCCTTTAATAAATAAATAATATATATATATATATATATATATATATATATATATATATATATATATATATATAAATAATAATATTAATATTATTATTATTATTATAAAAAAAAATGTTTTTTTTATAGGGGAAACAAAGGGGGGTTGCCATCCGGCGCCCTGGAGAACAAAAAATATAAATTGAAAAAAATGTTTTTATAAAAAAAAAAGGGGGGGGGGTTGCCCCTGGGGACCTCTGGGCCCTTTAATAAAAACTTAAAAAATATAATATAAATAAAAAAGGGGGCGGGGTAGGCATCCAGGGCCCTGGGGACCTCCAGGTCCCTTTACAAAAAAAAAAAAAAAAATTAAAAAAAAATTGGAATAAAAGGGGGTGCCATCCGGGCCCCTTACAGGTGTACTGCCTGTACCTCTAGATACTAAAAGCAGCATAGATTCCCTTTTACCATTCCAGGAAACCTTCCCACAGAGGGTTAATGTGTTTTCCCATGCTATTACGGACCTGACTCCAGATTTGGTGTTTTTAGGAAAAATTAGGATTTAGGGATTAGCGGAGGATTAGCTTGTTCACAATGTCACTGCGGCAAATTAAGAAGTGGGGCCGCCGCTAATTTAGAAGAGGGGGGACGTGAATTGAGAAGCGGGGGGGCACCACAAATTGAGGGGGGGGGGGGTTGCCCTGGAGACCTCTGGGCCCCTTACTACAAAAAATAACATTATAAAAACAGGGGGGTAGCCATCCGGGGCCCTGGGGACCTCTGGACCCTTTTAAATATATATATATATATATATATATATATATATATATATATATATATATATATATATATATATATATATATATATATATATATATATATATATATATAAATATATAAATAATAATATTATTATTATTATAATAAAAAAAAAATGTTTTTTTTATAGGGGAAACAAAGGGGGGTTGCCATCCGGCGCCCTGGAGAACAAAAAATATAAATTGAAAAAAATGTTTTTATAAAAAAAAAAGGGGGGGGTTGCCCCTGGGGACCTCTGGGCCCTTTAATAAAAACTTAAAAAATATAATATAAATAAAAAAGGGGGCGGGGTAGGCATCCAGGGCCCTGGGGACCTCCAGGTCCCTTTACAAAAAAAAAAAAAAATGAAAAAAAAATTGGAATAAAAGGGGGTGCCATCCGGGCCCCTTACAGGTGTACTGCCTGTACTCCCCTGATGGCGGCCCTGGGGAGAGGGCGGGGGCACAAACTGCTTCAGTAAAATCTTACCACTGGACTCCATGAGGGATGACTGAACAAGTATTTTCAGAACGTTGTGGCCTCCTTTCAGCAACAAAGCACATTTTTTTTATAGTTCTTCAATGCTGTAGTTATAGTTGTGCTACTAAGTAAATAGATATATTTGTTTGTAGATGTCGGTCAGCCCACAAGTCTTCTCCCGTAATATTCTTTCAGGAGGACCTCGCCAGGATGGGACAGAATTGGCTTCCTCTAGCCAGCCGCAGACGTCGGGGATCTGCAAACAGGATTTGCTGACACAAGAGCAGCTTCGTCAGAGGAGACAGATGTACTTTGAAAAGTAAGACCAGAAAAAAAACATAAGTGTCGTTTTTGAAGGTAAACAAGAAAGTATGCGAATGGATGTGGGTACAGCATGACTTTCAGGCCTTAAAATTTTAAAGGGGTTGTAAACCCTCATAGGATGCATTAAGGTAAGAAAACATCTGACAATTACCGGCCACCCGTTTTACTTACCTGAGCCCTGAAATGTCTTGCGTCGAACGCCCTGGATCTTTGCCCGGGGTCCTTGGCTCTTCATTGGATAGATAGCAGCGCAGCCATTGGCTCCCGCTGCTGTCCATTAAATCCAATGATGCTGCGCCGGGGGGGTTGTGAGTCCTGCACTCGGCGGCTATGGACGCCGAATGCAGGACTCGAGCGTGCCTGTAAGGTAACCCCCTTGGGAGAGCGGTTACCATAAGTGGTTATCTGAAGCTTCGCTCGCTCGCGACCCACGGCTGGGCTCTTAATGGGGACGTATGTGTACGTCCCTGTGCCCAGCCGTGCCATTATGCTGACATATATCACCGTTCAGCGGTCCTTATGTGGTTAAAGGGATATTTAAAGTTTCCTTCTCCTTCCTTTATTTTTTATTACATAACATGTCATACTCAACTGCCCTGTGCAATGGTGTTTTGCACAGGGCAGCCCTGATCCTCTTCTTGGGTTCCCCGCTGGCGCTCCTGGCTCCTCCCCCTTTACCAGTAGCCAGCCGCTTGCTATGAGGGCAATGGTGTGTCCTCGCTCCCAAGCCCTGATCTATGCATCTATAAGACACATAGGGGGTTGTTTTATTAAAACTAGAGAGTCTAAAATTTGGCTCAGGTCTTCGTAAAAACCAATCGGCTTCCAGGTTTTATTGTCGGCTTAATTGAACAAGCTGAAGTTAGCAGCTGATTGGCTGCCATGCACAGCTGCACCAGATTCTGAGTGTTCCAGCTTTCATAAATTTACCTCCTTAGAGCAGCGCTTTGGCCCTGCTTCCCACTCTCTCCTCATTGGCTCACTCACCACACTGAGCTTAAGCATCACACTGCCATATAAATCTCTAGAGGTGTTTGAATGGGGAAGATGTGGCAAATCATAATGGGTATGTGAGGGTCATTCAGCATGCAGTGCTGGGGAGCAGAAGTGCTGAGACACAGGTCAGTTAATTACAGGAGAGACACGCAATTTTCATTGTTAGTATTGTATAACCTGTTTGGTTTTCACCTTTCATAAATGGCCCGTACTGTAACAGTGTTTTTATTTTAGGCAGCAACAGTCGAAACCTGAACTACAAGTATGTGCAGAGAACAACGCCACGACCAACTCTGCAGACACAGACCAAGGTTTGTTTTAACTTTAACCCCTTCCTGACGCTTGTACACATATATGCGGTCTCACAGAAGTGGGTCTTTATCCATGAAGCCGCATACAGTGGGGGAAAATAAGGATTTGATCCACTGCAGATTTTGTGAATTTTGCCCACTTACAAAGAAAATTAAAGGTCTATAAGTTTTATCAAGGGCGTATTCTTAAGGTTTCTTGGCTGTCGCTTGGCAACTCAACGTTTTAGCTCCCTCCATACATTTTCTATAGGATTAAAGGGGCTCTAATGGATAATAAAATAAAAAAAAACACATTATACTTGCCTCCACTGTGCAGCTCGTTTTGCACAGAGTGGATCCGAACCTGGGCTTCTGTGGTCCCTCGGCGGCTGTCTCGGCTCCTCCCAGCAAGAACTAACCCCCTTCATGGGAGCTCTCTCCCATGGGGATTAGTTCTTGAGAGCACGCTCCTGTGATACAGGCAGCGACCATAGCCGCTCACTGTATGACTTGGCCCTGCCCCCCGCCGCGTCATTGAATGGGATTGACAGCAGCGCGAGCCAATGGCTGTGCTTCTATCAATCCATTCACTCTAGCCAATCAATGGCCAGACTGAGGGAAGAAGACGACGTCAGGGGCGAGTGCAGCAGGTGAACAGGCTCAGGTAAGTAAAACGGGGGGACTGGGGGGGGCCGTAACTGTCAGATGTTTTTTCACCTTCATGCATAGGATGCATGAAGGTGAAAAAACATGAACCTTTACAATCACTTTAAGGTCTGAAGACTCATGACCTTAATGTGCTTCTTCTTGAGCCACTCCTTTGTTGCGTTGGTGGTATTTTTTGGGTCATTGTGCTGCTGGAAGACCCATCCATGACCCATCTTCAGTGTTCTGGTTAAGGGAAGAATGTTCCCATCCAAGATTTTACAATACATGGCCCCGTCGATGCTGCAAAGTCAGCCTGTACCTTTCTTAGCAGAGAAACAGTCCCAAAGCATAATGTTACCACCTCCGTGTGTCACTGTAGGGATGGTGTTTTTGGGGTCATAGTCGGCAACTTTCTTCCTCCAAACACGAGTCCCCTTCCTCAAGAAGACACATGTACAGTCATGCCAATCTAAATGATTCAGAGAAAGGATTGGGAGAAAGTTCTGTGGTCAGATGAGACCAAAATTGAGCTCTTTGCCATTAAATTGACTGTTTGGAGGAAGAAAAATGCTGACCATGACCCTAAGAACACCATCCCTACAGTCAAGCATGGAGGTGGAAACCTAATGCTTTGGGGCCGTTTCTCTGCTAAAGGTACAAGCCGACTTTGCCGTATTGAGGGAAGAACCTGAAAATGGGTCTTCCAGCATGACAATGACCCAAAACATACCGTCAAAGCAACAACATTTTTCTTATTTATTTTTTGTCAGAAAATGTTGTGAATAAGTAATTTTTCTCCTACCCTGATGGGCGCTGTTGAGGCTGCCCCAATGGGGCACTGATGCTCACTGATGAGCAGGCATAGACTGGCATCACTGTTGGGGTTGCACTGATAATTAGTGCCCTGATTATCTGTACAGGTCTCCCCTGTGAGGAAATGCCACTGATCGGCTCCCCTCTTCTCATACTCTGTCAATGTGAGGCGAAGAGGGCCGGTAATAACCGCCATTTCCTTGTTTACATGTAATGGAAAAAAGATACTGCGCTTATTCTAAATTGGTATATGTAGAAGAAAAGCCACAACTAAAAAATGTTCTACAACATCAAACAAAATATGCAGAGAAAAAAAGTTGCGCTAATGTGCGTGTTAATGCACTAAAATCAGCACAAATACAAAGAAAATTAGATTAGTGACAAACAGTGGTCAAACCGTGAACATAAATAAAATAAGTCTTGTAAACAGTTATGGGTTAACCATAATCCACCATAAAGTCCAAAATATAAAGCTGATGATCACATTCAGTGATCTCTCAAGTATAAATATTCCCCAATTTCCTGGAAAGAATGATGATAGAAGCACCTCCACCACAATCACACACTGCCATTTACCGGACCTCTATGATCTTAGTTACCATCAGTATATCCTGTTTATGATCTCCTGTAACTAAGAGATTAGTGTGTGATTGTGTGATTGTGGTGGAGGTGCTTCTATCATCACTCTTTCCAGGAAATTGGGGAATATTTACACTTGAGAGATCACTGAATGTGATCATCAGCTTTATATTTTGGACTTTATGGTGGATTATGGTTAACCCATAACTGTTTACAAGACTTATAATTTTATTTATGTTCACGCCTTGTTAACATGTGATTGGACACGGCTGATCACATGGGTAAGGAGCCGTGTCATCTGAACTTTACCGAGATCGGGGTCATGCTGTGTCCCAGTTATATGACATCATCCCAGAATAACAGAGCATACCACCTGCTGCTGTCTCCTCCAATGAAGAGTCCCAGACAGCCTACACTCTAGTGCAGTGAAAGCAAACCTTGGCACCCCAGATGGTTTTTAAAGTACATTTCCCATATTGCTCAACTACACTGCAGTGCATGAGCATCATGGGAAATGTAGTTTCAAAACATCTGGGGTGCCAAGGTTCGCCATCACTGCTCTAGCGCCTTCTCACTGGATGGAGATAGGGCTCAGGTAAGTGGGGGCTGCTGCACACAGGTTTTTTATTTAAACCACTTAAGGACCGCCTAACGCCGATATACGTCGGCAGAATGGCACGGCTGGGCACAATCGCGTACCTGTACGTGATTAGTTAATGCCCAGCCATGGGTCCCCCTTCAACGCCCCCTAGTGGTTAACTCCCAAACTGCAATTGTCATTTTCACAGTAAACAATGCATTTTTATAGCATTTTTTGCTGCGAAAATGACAATGGTCCCAAAAATGTGTCAATCGTCCGATGTGTCCGCCATAATGTCACAGTCCTGAAGAAAATCGCTGATCGCCGCCATTAGAAGTAAAAAAATAAATAAAAAAAATTATAAAAATGCAATAAAACTATCCCCTATTTTGTGAACGCTATAAATTTTGCGCAATCGATAAATGCTTATTGCGATTTTTATTTTTTTAATAAAAATATGTAGAATACGTATCGGCCTAAACTGAGGAAAAAGTATATGTTTTTGGGGGATATTTATTATAGCAAAAAGTAAAAAATATTTGATTTTTTTTCAAAATTGTTGCTCTATTTTTGTTTATAGCGCAAAAAATAAAAAACGCTGATCGGTGATCAAATACCACCAAAAGAAAGCTCTATTTGTGGGAAAAAAAGGACACCAATTTTGTTTGGGAGCCACGTCGCACAATAGTCAGTTAAAGCGACGCAGTGCCGAATCACAAAAAGGGGCCTGGTCCTTTACCTGCATTTTGGTCCGGGTCTTAAGTGGTTAATGCACTGTAAGAGGCAATGCTTCCAAATTAGAGTTGTTGTGATACAGAGAATATACTATAAACACTAACGTCAGATCTTCTCCCGCAGATCCTGCAACGAACGATGAAGACGTGCACAGAGCCGCCATGAAAAGATCAATCAATACAGGCGGGACAGGACCGAGTCCCCAGGAAAAATGACCCTCGGGGTCCGGCCTGTCTGTTTACACTGACCTGCTTTGTTGCGCAGGTAGTAAGGATGTACATATTCAGTCTATCCTCTGGACGGGCGTCTGCTTGGAATATATTTGAAGCTTTTATGGGTGTCTTTTTAAAGGTGTCTGTGTGGCATTTTACTTTTCACAAGAAGGTCGTGTTGTCCTGCTTTTTTTTCCTGATCTCCGGATGTGAAATATCTCACAAGTCCCCGCTTTTACCTGGCTGAACTTCACACGACCAAACAGAGCAGCTTGCAGCACGGCCGTCGTTTCTCTCCAAAAGTCCATTCCGTTTACATTGCTGATTGGTCAGCAGTATATGGGACCCCCGTATTCCAGCTGTCCTATCAGAAACTGTTCTAAGGGGATTTGTACGTCAGGAGATTCCAATGCAGTTGGCCTTTCTGAAGTTGCATTGTAGTTTTGGGGCAGCAAAATTGCCTTCAAACTATATGTGGCCCGCGGGCAAGAGGGCGGCTGCTTCCATCAGAGGCTTCAGTGACCGGGAATTTAGATTTGTGGCAGAAAACTTCATCTGTACTGCAGTTATCAATATAACGATGATGATGAGGAGGAGTGTAAGAGACTCAGGACTTGATTCTTACATTGAGGGTATTTGTATATTTTTCATAACTGAGCTCTGGGAAGATATAAAAGGCACAAATAATGCAGCTCTGTTTTCATCATTAAATGTATTATTATAATATTTTTTAAATTCAAGCAGTGTAAGTACCTGAATTTGACCTGGTACCAGCCTCTTGCACTCCCCCGTTCAGCAAAGCTCAGAGAGGGAGAGCGAGAAGCAGCACAAAGAAATAAGCATGCTGCAGTACAATGAGCATGCTGACGGGAGGAGAGAGAGCGACAGATGAGCTCATCAGCCCTGCTGCTTCTGGTTTCACTGTCCAGTCACAGACTGGGTCTCTGGGCAAGAAGGGGACCTGCAAGTGAAAGTGCAACTGTAGCAGGGAAAAATGTAGGTGCCTTTGTCTGCTATACAGGGTGGCGCTGTGTAACTGGATGGACAAAAAAAACACAACTTCTATTTGTAGGTAGAGCATACGTTTTTTTTTTCTTATTTAGATATTTACTTGGTATCTATCTTTAATGTGTCATTAAAGAGTAACTCTACTAAAAAAAAAAAAAATTCCCAACTGGATGATTTATGTCGGGGATATGCAATTAGCAAACCTCCAGCTGTTTCAGAACTACAAGTCCCATGGGGCATAGCAAGACTGTCAGCCACAAGTGTGACACCCAGAGGTATTATGGGAGTTGTAGTTTTGCACACCTCTGGAGGTCCGCTAATTGCCTATCCCTGGTCTATGTATCTTGCAAGGATCTTCACAATCTCTGTTGCAGAGTCCTTTCCATTTCTGCTTCTGGAGGAACGGCTCTTTGTTAGATCATGTCTTGTGCAGGACTGATTCTGAATGGGAGTGATTAATTAATTGTAAGCAGCTGATGTGCTTTCAGACTCCATTCACACTTGTATGACTCCAAAATCTGGCGACTTCAGAGTAAAGCTGCACAATTCTGGCTAAAATGAGAATCGGGATTTTTTTGCTTAGAATAAAAATCACGATTCTCGTGGCGTAACATCTTTCACATAAAAGAAAATTTCACATACAAAAGAAAATTGGGGTAACTTTACTGTTTTAATTTTTTTATTAATTGAAGTGTATTTTTTCCCAAAAAATTGCGTTTGAAAGACCGCTGTGCAAATACAGCGTGACATAAAATATTTCAACAATCACTATTTTATTCTCTATGGCAGGGGGTGCCCAACCAGTGGCCCGCGGAGCCCTCTGATGTGGCCCGCGACCTTCTGCTCTGGGATGGAATAGAATACTGTTATTAAGCCTAGGTTCACACTGGGCTGCGGGAGTGTAGCCGTGCAAGTTCAGCTGAACTTGGATGATTTCACTCCGGCTGGCAGTCCCAATTTCGGCCGCGATTTAAGAGACATCTGTTTCTGCACAGATGTCAATGTAAATCGCAGCCCGAAATCGCAAAAAGTAGTACAGGAACTACTTTTTGAAATCAGTGCAGCGCCGCAGATGCGGCATCGCACCGATTAGGTTGGTGCCATTGCCGGCAAATGCCGCCGATTTGAGATGCGATTTGGCAGTGTGAACCAGGGATAAAGGTCGGGTTATTACTAAAATCACAGTGTATATATGGGCATATCTTTTCTGCAGTGGTTTCTGGGCTGCCTTTAAACTGATCTGCAGGTACAGAGCAGTTCTCCTGCTGGTTACCTGCACTGAGCCATAGACTTCTGTTATTACCTGCGATTTTGGTGAGGTTTCTGAAACCTGCAGAATATAAGAGAAATCTATTGCAAAGTGCAGGAAATCCAAAGGTACATTGCGTTGTATCTGTGGTGCGGGTGAACTGCAGCGCATCAGTGTGAAAGCAGCATTGGGCCCCTTTTCACATGGTCAGTTCGATTCAATTGGACCCTCTATTCACCTCCAAAGAGTGGCAGATGTAAACAAGCGTGTGATCTACCTCCAATACGACCAGCTAAAAAGTATCATGGGCTGTGTCCGTGTCCGCTGTGCATATACTAAGCACAGACATGCCATCCACCTGCTCTACTCATTGTGGCCGGTGACCGATTACCAAGTCGCTTAAAGCAGAGGTTCACCCTAAAAACATGTATATACCATTCAATCCACATACTGCCGACATGTACAGTATGCTGTTTTCTTTCTCGTACATCACGGGACACAGAGCGGCATATTCATTACTATATGGGTTATATGGAGTACCTTCAGGTGTGGACACTGGCAATCTCAAACAGGAAGTCCCTCCCTATATAACCCCCTCCCCTAGAGGGAGTCCCTCAGTTTTTTCGCCAGTGTCTTAGGTGTTGGTCACGGAATAGCTTTGCTCCACATCCTTGGGATTAAGGGCGGGCTAACCGGATCTGTCCAAGGAGCCTCAGTGCCAAAGTGGACAGTACCCGGGCCCCAAACCGTGGGGTTTTGCCTATAATGCTCCTCTTTGGAGGGCTGGACCCTGGGCCCAGGACTTGGAGTTCATAAAGACCATAAGTTCCTGTTTGCCAGGGTGCTATATAGGTCCAGGACAGTGGGTACCTTCATAGGACCCCAGGGCCTGAAGGTCTACTACGCTACCCACGGAGACGGGAGAAGATTGGATCGTTTTGCTGGACAAACATCCTGCAGCATGGAGCAGGTAAGAGGGGAGCCTGCGGGACTTGGTTCGACAGCAGGCTCTCCGGGGCAACCTAAAAGGGGGGTAGCCTAAGTATGCTCTGCATTGGCAACCTTGCTCACTATGTCTGAGAAAGACAGGATGATCCCTTTTCCCCCATCACTAGGTTCCCCTGTCTAAGAATGGTGTTGCTAGCTACCTGCTGCTTTCTTCCTAGGACTGGTAAGGATCCCTATGGGGCCTTTTGGAGAGTCCTACCTGGCCGGGGGTTTGAATCTGCCGCCTGATACTGCAGTCCTGGGTCTCCAGCAGCGCGGCTCCTCCATGTTCCTCCTGCTCAGGCATACGCGCGCACGTCTTATAGACGTTTTTCGCGCCGTTCGGAGAGGAGGGCGGGGGGGGCGTGCCTGCAGCGTCATACAGGGGCGCGCCTTGTGCTGTTAAAGATCAGCAGGCATTGTCAGTGCTCAGTCTGAGGCTGATCTCAAAGGGAGAGGACGCAGAGCGGCAGAACAGTGACTCCCGGTGGCGGAAGAGGGGTAGTACATGCTGGACTTTGTTCCAATGCCTTTTTGTTAAGCCAAGAAATTCCCCTTTTTGCAGCAGGTTAGGAGGCTGGCAAACTAAGTTTGGGGTCACTGTATGTTTGAAAAAAAAAAAAGAAAGAGACTTATATATATTTAAAAAAAAAAAAACATACGGGGCCCCATTAGTTTTTGGGCATTAGTGATCTATTGTCCCCTAAACTCTAATTTTGTACTCCTGGCCACTACAGTCTGTTGTTGTTGGCGGAGTCCCTCGATTTTGTATTATGGCTTCCAAAGGTTCGGGGTCAAAGGGTACAAAAAAGACCAAAAAACAAAGGGGTTCCCCCTCTGATTCTGATGATATGCCGATACTTTCCCCGCAACTTATTCCCATAAAGGTCGCCTTGGATGAGCCATTAGGGGGGTCTGGTGCGGAGGCTGGCCCAGATCAGCCCAGCCCTGTGTTTATCACAGAGGAGATGCTAGCTGTATCCCTAGGGGGGCTAGAAGAGAGAATAGCAGCATTGATCGCTAGAGCTATTCCTGGCAAGAAACGGGTTAGATCCCCATCACCAAGAGGTGTATCCTCAGATGCTGAGATTCTCTCTCCGGAGGAATTGGAATCGCAGGAGGATCAACTAGACCTGAACCAAGAGGGTTCAGGGATTGAGGGATCTACCTCTGAGGAACCATTTTCAGACTCCCAGACAGAGAGACTGTGGGTGCAGTCTTTGACGGACATGGTCCGCTCGGCATTTAGTTTACCATTGCCAGAGCCTCAGGTTCCTCCGGTATCCTCTCTGGGCTCTTTGAAAGCTCCGTTAAGCAACGCGGTTTTTTCCGGTCCATCCTCTCTTGGAGGAATTGATCTTTCGGGATTGGGTACGGCCGGACAGGATTTTTCTGCCACCGAAGAGATTTGCGGTCATTTACCCCATGGAGGAAAAATTCTCCAAGAGGTGGAGGCTCCCAGTGGTGGATGCAGCCATCTCATGTGTGAATAAATCACTAACTTGCCCGGTGGAAAACATACATATGTTTAAAGATCCGGTTGATAAACGGTTAGAGACACTTTTAAAAGCATCCTTTGCTACGGCAGGAGCAGTGGTACAGCCAGCTGTGGCTGCAATTGGAGTTTGTCAGGCGTTAAAGGACCAGACAAAAGAAATGTTAAAGGACATGCCTACCCAACAAGCAGAAGAGTTTTCTGACATTCCCAGAGCTCTGTGTTTTGCTGTAGATGCTATAAAGGATTCCATCCAGCAGGCCTCTCGTTTATCACTATTTTTGGTGCACATGAGAAGGCTCTTATGGTTGAAGAACTGGGCGGCGGAGCCCCCATGCAAAAAGCTTCTGGCAGGGTTTCCCTTCCATGGAGGACGACTCTTCGGGGAGGATCTGGATAAATACATTCAGACTATTTCAAGTGGCAAAAGTACCCTTTTACCGGTCAAAAAGACATTCCGGGGTCCTACATTTAAAAGGCAGCTCTTTCCTGTCTCAGGGCCCTCAAATTCCAGGCAGTATCGACGGCCGCCTGCACGATCCAACGTTAACAGTAGATCGCAGGGACAGGCCCCTGGGGGTAAGAGGCCATGGTATCGCAAGCCGACAAAGACAGCCCCTAAGTCTGCCTTATGAAGGGGCGCCCCCACTCTCGCGGGTGGGGGGAAGGCTTCGTTTCTTCTCAGAAGTTTGGGAAGCCAAGATCCCCGACAAATGGGTCCGGGCGTCTGTAACCGCAGGCTACAGACTGGAGTTTCTAAACTTTCCTCCGCCTCATTTTCAAGAGTCAAGGCTACCAAAGGATCCAGCAAGGAAGGCCTCAATGCTGGCAGCTTTGGATCACCTGCTTTGCCAGGACGTAATAATAGAGGTGCCAGCCCAAGAGCAAGGGCTAGGTTTCTATTCCAATCTCTTTGTCATACCAAAGCCCAACGGCGATGTCAGGCCAATCTTGGACCTAAAGAGGTTAAACGGTTACCTAAGGGTTCGTTCCTTCTGGATGGAATCCATCCGGTCAGCAGCCGCCGCGCTTCAGAGGGACGATTTTCTGGCTTCCATAGACATAAAGGATGCTTACCTTCATGTACCAATCTTTCAGTCGCATCAAAGATTTTTACGCTTCGCGGGGGGGCAGCGACACTTCCAATTCAGGGCGCTCCCCTTCGGGCTGGCCACGGCCCCCCGGGTATTCACGAAGATCCTAGCCCCAGTTCTGGCCAATTTAAGGATCCAAGGGGTCACAGTCCTAGCGTACTTGGACGACCTTTTAATCATAGATCACTCACGGCCGTGTCTGCAACAGGCAGTAAACCTCACGGTTCAGTACCTCGAAGGATTCGGCTGGGTCCTAAACCGGGAAAAGTCAGCGTTCCAGCCTACAAAGCAGTTGGAATACCTCGGCATGAGGTTAGACACAGAACAGCAAAGGGTGTTCCTGCCCCTTGTAAAGATCGAGGCTATCAAGGGGTTGGTTCAGTTGGTTCTAAGCAAGAAAAAACCAACTATTCGCCTGTGTATGCGATTACTAGGCAAGCTAGTGGCCACGTTCGAGGCAGTACCATACGCTCAGATCCACACTCGCGTCCTACAGGCAGCCATTCTAGCAGCCTGGGGCAAGAGAGCACATGCCTTAGAGTCCCCTTTGACGCTATCATCAAGGGTCCGACAAAGCCTGGCCTGGTGGTTGAACCCTCAGAATCTTCTAAAGGGAAGATCCTTCAGCCCTGTTGTCTGGAAGGTAGTTACCACAGACGCCAGCCTGGCAGGCTGGGGGGCGGTCTTCGAGGGGTTCTCTCGCCAGGGAACTTGGGTGAAAACAGAGAGGCAGCTCCCCATCAATATCTTGGAGATCAGAGCTGCTCGCCTAGCCCTTCTGGCATGGACCTCCAGATTACAGGGGTTCCCGGTGAGAATCCAGTCAGACAATGCCACAGCGGTGGCATACATAAACCACCAAGGGGGAACCAGGAGTCAGGCCGCTCAGAGGGAGGTGAGCTTGATTTTTCAGTGGGCAGAGGTTCATGTACCCTGCATTTCGGCGATATTCATTCCCGGAGTGGACAACCTGCAGGCAGACTTCTTAAGTCGCCAGAGTCTGTTGCCAGGGGAGTGGTCTCTGCATCCCCAGGTCTTTCAGACAATCTGCCAGAGGTGGGGAATGCCAGACGTAGATATAATGGCATCCAGGTTCAACAAGAAACTAGACAGGTTCGTGTCTCGAGCGAGGGACCCTATGGCCTGCAGAACCGATGCGTTGGTTTGCCCTTGGCATCAATTCAAACTTCTATATGCATTCCCTCCGCTACAGTTACTTCCTCGCCTGTTGCGCAGGATCAGAGTGGAGCACAAGCCGGTCATTCTAGTAGCTCCAGCTTGGCCCCGGAGGACATGGTACTCACTAGTCCTGAAGATGGCAGTGGGAGACCCTTGGACTCTTCCTCTACAACCAGACCTACTCTCACAAGGCCCGATCCTCCACCCTACATTACAACGTCTAAATTTGACGGCCTGGAGGCTGAATCCCTGATTCTCAGGGGTAGAGGTCTGTCTAGGCAGGTAATTCCTACCCTGATTAGGGCTAGAAAGCCGGCCTCCAGGGTGATTTATTACAGGGTGTGGAGGAACTACGTAGGCTGGTGTGAATCCAAAAGATGGAATTCCTGCAAATATACCATTGATAGGGTGTTAAGTTTTCTCCAGCTAGGAGTGGATAAAGGCCTGGCATTAAGCACAATCAAGGGACAGATTTCAGCTCTGTCAGTGTGGTTTCAGAGGCCGCTGGCCACCCACTCGCTGGTAAAGACCTTCATACAGGGGGTCTTGCGTATTAATCCTCCTGTCAAGTCACCAATTTGTCCATGGGACTTAAATCTTGTCCTGTCCACTCTACAGAAACAACCCTTTGAGCCGTTGGCTGAGATTCCTTTAGTCTTACTGACAAGAAAGTTGGTTTTCTTGGTCGCCATAGTTTCGGCCAGGAGAGTGTCAGAATTAGCAGCCTTATCGTGTAAGGAACCATATCTCGTTCTACATAAGGACAGGGCAGTTCTCCGGCCCCATCCTTCCTTTCTACCAAAGGTTATATCCAATTTTCACTTGAACCAGGATTTGGTACTTCCATCCTTCTTTCCAAAACCCACATCTAGAAAGGAGGGGTTGCTGCATACCTTGGATATTGTCCGGGCCATGAAGGCCTATCTTAAAGCTACAGAAAAGATCCGGAAAACAGATGTGTTGTTCGTTCTACCAGATGGCCCCAAGAAGGGGCAGGCAGCTGCAAAATCCACCATCTCGAGATGGATTAGACAATTAATCATTCAAGCCTACGGTTTGAAGAGGTTGCCTCCTCCTTTGTCGGTAAAGGCCCATTCTACCAGGGCCATGGGCGCCTCCTGGGCAGCACACCATCAGATCTCTATGGCTCAGATATGCAAGGCGGCGACGTGGTCATCAGTCCACACGTTTACAAAGTTTTATCAACTAGACGTGAGAAGGAATGCGGATTCTGCCTTTGGACAGGCAGTACTACAGGCTGCAGTTTAAGATCCTCGGGATCAGGGGCACCCTTGGTTGTAAAAAAGAAAAAAAAAAAAAAGTTTTTTCTTGACTAAGTTGGAATTATTATTATTATTTGAGTATACCTCTAAATTGAATCCTTCTTTGGAAGATGTCTCCCTCCCCTCATTAAAGCACTGCTTTCGGACATCCCATATAGTAATGAATATGCCGCTCTGTGTCCCGTGATGTACGAGAAAGAAAAAGGGATTTTTAAATACAGCTTACCTGTAAAATCCTTTATTGGAGTACATCACGGGACACAGAGCTCCCACCCCTCTTTTGGGTGAACATTTTGGGAGGCATACTGCTTGCTACAAAACTGAGGGACTCCCTCTAGGGGAGGGGGTTATATAGGGAGGGGACTTCCTGTTTGAGATTGCCAGTGTCCACACCTGAAGGTACTCCATATAACCCATATAGTAATGAATATGCCGCTCTGTGTCCCGTGATGTACTCCAAGAAAAGGATTTTACAGGTAAGCTGTATTTAAAAATCCCTTTTTTTTTTCAGTTTATATACCGTAGTTTAGGTATTTTTCCCTCCGGCTTCTGGGTAGTGGTTCCCGTGGGAGTGGGCGTTCCTATTCAGAGACTAAGTGATTGATGTATGACAAAAGCCCCCCCCCTCCCAGGGCAAAAGGCGCATCACCAGTTTCCGAAAAAAGCCGAACGTCGGTGCGCAGGCGCCGTATAGGCTTCTTTTGGAAACTGGTGAAGCGCATTATGCGCCGGGGGGAAGCTTTTGTCATCACGTCAATCACTTAGTCTCTGAATAGGAATTCCTCCTCCCGCGGGATTCACTACCCGGAAGCCGGGGGGAAAATACCTATACTACGGTATGTAAACCGAAAAAAAAACCAGCATACTGTACATATCTGCAGTATGCTGGATTGAATGGGATATACTTGTTTTTAGGGTGAATCTCCGCTTTAAGTAGCCCTCGCTCTTTAAAAGGTTGGGCACCCCTGCTCTAGGGTCTCTGGTAAAAAAAAAACTTTGGGGGTTCTAAGTAATTAGCAAAAATACAGATTTTTAACATTGTAAGAAACAAGTGTCAGAAAAAGGTTCAGTCTTTAAGTGGTTAAACTTCCCTCATTTACAGACCGAAGTTCATTGATTTTGATTTAAGAAGGAAGAGTTGCTTTGTTTATAGTAATCCTAGATGTTGTGATAAAACTTGTTCGACTGCCCATTTTTTGCTTTCCAGAGAACTGCAAACTCTCTAACCTTGTTACATGAATGAATCAGGGAAATTCTGCATGGAGATCGTGTGGGGGGGTTGGGGTTTGGCTTTGGCTTGAATCGGGATATTTTATTTTTTTAACATCTGATTGTTCAGCTCTACTTTTGGAGTACAACTTTAGATGGGTGCAACTTGGATGTAAACTGTTGTTCATCTGCAAAGTTGGATCTGCTGTTGCATGTAAAACATTCAGTTATGACTTTCATGCAACTTTTGAGGGATAAGTTTATTGCCCTCAAGTTGCATGAAAGTCGGATCAAAGTAGTGCATGAAATACTTTGAAGTCGCTGCAACTTTAAAGCGGAGCTCCACCCTAAAGTGGAACTCCCGCTGACCGGAACCCTCCCCCCTCCGGTGTCACATTTGACACCTTTCAGGGGGGAGGGGGGTGTAGATACCTGTCTAAAGACAGGTATTTGCACCCACTTCCGGCCACACAGTCTCGGGCAGACTACGGGCATGACGTCACCCCCCCCCCCCCCCTTGTGTTCTGGGAACACTTGGCTCCCAGTACACAGCGGGAGCCAATCGGCAGGTGTAGCGCAACTTGCGCATGCACCGTAGGGAACCGGGCAGTGAAGCCGGAGCGCTTCACTTCCTGGTTCCCTCACCGAGGATGGCAGGGGGGCAGAAGAGTGACGAGTGATCGCTCGTCCTTTGCTGCGGACGGTGCTGGACTCCAGGACATGTAAGTGTCCTGATATTAAAAGTCAGCAGCTGCAAGCGAGTAGTCAGCTCTGGGCAAAGGAGGAGTCAGGCAGCAGACAAGGGAGTACAGTAGTCCATTCAGGCAGAGGAGGAGTCAGGCAGCAGATAAGGGAGTACAGCAGTCAGGTTCAGGCAAAGGTGGAGTCGGGTAGCAGATAAAGGAGGAGTCATGCATCAGACAAGAAAGTAGTCTGGTCAGGACAGAGGTGGAGTCAGGAAGCAGACAAGGGAGTAGTCGGGTACGGGCAGAGTAAGGCAGCAGACAAGTGAGTAGTCAGCTCCGGGCAAAGGTGGAGTCAGGCAGCAGACAAGGTAGTAGTCCGATTTGGTAGAGGTGGAGTCAGGCAGGAGACAAGGGGGTAGTTGGGTCCGGGCAAAGGCCGAGTAAGGCAGCAGACAAGGGAGTATAGTAGTCAGGTCTGAGCAGAGGTGGAGTCAGGTAGCAGATAAAGGAGTTGGGCAACGGACAATGAAGGCGTCAGGTCAAGACAGAGGTGAAGTCGGGCAGCAGACAAGGGAGGAAACGGGTACAGGCAGAATAAGGTAGCTGACACGTGAGTAATCAGCTCTGGGCAAAGGTGGTCAGGCAGCAGACAAGGGAGTACAGTAGTTGGGTTTGGGCAGGGCTGGAGTCAGGCAGCAGACAACGGAGAAGTCAGATCTTGGCAGAGGTGGAGTCGGGCACCAGACAATGGAGTACAGTAGTCCGATTCGGGCAGAGGTGGAGTCAGGCAGCAGATGAGGGAGTAGTCGGGTCCAGGCAGAGATTGAGTCAAGCAGAAGACAAGCGAGTAGCCAGGGCAGAGGTCAAGGCAGCAAGCAGGCAAGAGGGTAGTTAGGTTCAGCCAGAGGTTAAGGCAGGCACTAGGAAAGAAAGTAGACCAGTTCAGCTACAGAGCAAGAAAGTAGTCAAATCTGGGAATCTGGATTGGCAAAGCCAGGTGTACTCTAGCAATTTAGCTCTAGGGTAGCACCTTATGTCCCAGAAATGTGTCCCACCTAGCCTTAATTTACAGTTTAGCGCTCCTTCCCCTCCCAAAATCAAGGTAATGGTCTTCACCCATCTCATCACATGGGTGATGGTAGTCGGGTCCTAGATATGAAATCGGGCTCATAGTGTCACAACTCTGGTGAACGGGAGTGAACCACAACTGCGGTTAGCAAGAATTTCAATGTTTTTCTCTACGTTATTTGAGAATTCATTATTGGCCCCAAGCGTCACTCCAATCAGAGAACAGGAGTTTGGGGAGTTCTCTACATCATATCTCTCTCTCTCTCTCTCTCTCTCTCTCTCTCTCTCTCTCTCTCCCTCGTTGAGTTACTAGGGATGGATGTATTACAACATGCGTCCAACCGCTAGTGTTAGAAGATTACGATGCACGTGAAGATTCCAATGCACTTCTGTATGCAAGTGATTATCAGTATGGGACTCCAGGCTTCACTCCAATCGGGGAACAGGAGTTTGGGGGTTCTCTACATCATAGCACTAAAACAGGGGTCTCCAAACTGCGGCCCGGGGGCCGGATGCGGCCCTTTCTTTGCCTTTATCCGTCCCTTGGGGCACTAATCCTCTCACTGATAAGAGACACTATTCTGCCATCTGACACTGACAATGGGGCACCATTTCTTCTACCGACACCAATAATGGAGCACAATCACTCCCTAAGATTCCGAAGATGGAGGCACTATTCCTTCTAACCTGACACCAAATGTGGTGATGTTTACTCCTACTGATGCCAGAAAAATTTCCGCTCCCGCTGACCATGATCCGGCCCTCCTAAAGTATAAAGGATGATAAACTGGCCCTTTGTTTATAAAGTATGGAGACCCCTGCACTAAAACATAAGGAAGTGCATTAGGCCACTAAGGGAGCAGGTATGAAATACCTTCAACACTTAGCATATAATGTTTAAGGTGAACATGTTCAGTAACATAGGGGGTGGGCCCATAAACAAGTAACAACTTATGTCAAGCACGTAGTAAATAGTAATTGTGATAACAACTAGTAGTTGCATAAGAGATAAATTTATAGATCAGTTAATTTGGGAGTGTATGTTCCTTTATCCACTTAAGACCCGGACCTTTAGGCAGCTAAAGGACCCGGCCAGGTTTTGCAAATCGGCACTGCGTCGCTTTAACAGACAATTGCATGGTCGTGTGTTGTGGCTCCCAAACAAAATTGGCGTCCTTTTTTCCCCACAAATAGAGGTTTCTTTTGGTGGTATTTGATCACCTCTGCGGTTTTTATTTTTTGCGCTATAAACAAAAATAGAGCGTCAGTTTTGAAAAAAATGCAATATTTTTTACTTTTTGCTATAAAAAATATCCCCCAAAAATATATAAAAAAAATAATTTTCCTCAGTTTAGGCCGATACGTATTCTTCTACCTATTTTTGGTAAAAAAAAAAATTGCAATAAGTGTTTATCGGTTGGTTTGCGCAAAATTTAGAGCGTTTACAAAATAGGGGATAGTTTTATTGCATTTTTTATTTTTTTATTTTTTTTTACTAATGGCAGCGATCAACCAAGTGCTACATTATGGCGGACACTTCTGACACATTTTTGGGACCATTGTCATGTTCACAGCAAAAAATGCATATAAAATGCATTGTTTATTGTGAAAATTACAATTGCAGTTTGGGAGTTAACCACAAGGGGGGCGCTGAAGGGGTTATGTGTGACCTAATATGTGTTTACAACTGTAGGGGGTGTGGCTGTAGGCAGTGGCGGCTGGTGCTCAAAATTTTTTGGGGGGCGCAAACGGAAAAAAAAATATTGCAGCCTCACTGTGCCCATCACATGCAGCCACTGTGCCATGCCACCAAATGCAGCCACTGTGCCACCAAATGCAGCCACTGTGCCACCAAATGCAGCCACTGTGCTATGCCACCAAATGCAGCCACTGTGCCATCAATTGTCACCACTGTGCCATGCCATCAAACACAGAAACTGTGCCATCAATGGTCACTACTGTGCCATGCCACCAAATGCAGCCACTGTGCCATCAATTGTCACCACTGTGCCATGCCATCAAACACCACCACTGTGCCATCAATTGTCATCACTGTGCCATGCCATCAAACGCCACCACTGTGCCATCAATTGTGACCAATGTGCCATGCCATCAAACGCAGCTACTGTGCCCATCAATTGTCACCAATGTGCCATGCCATCAAACGCAGCTACTGTGCCCATCAATTGTCACCAATGTGCCATGCCATCATATGCAGTCACTGTGCCATCAATTGTCACCACTATGCCATGCCATCATATGCAGTCACTGTGCCATCAATTGTCACCACTGTGCCATGCCATCAAATGCAGTCACTGTGCCATCAATTGTCACCACTGTGCAATGCCATCAAATGCAGTCACTGTGCCATCAATTGTCACCACTGTGCCATGCCATCAAACGCCACCACTGTGCCATCAATTGTCACCACTGTGCCATGCCATCATATGCAGTCACTGTGCCATCAATTGTCACCACTGTGCCATGCCATCATATTCAGTCACTGTGCCATCAATTGTCATCACTGTGCCATGCCATCAAACGCCATCACTGTGCCATCAATTGTGACCAATGTGCCATGCCATCAAACGCAGCTACTGTGCCCATCAATTGTCACCAATGTGCCATGCCATCAAACGCAGCTACTGTGCCCATCAATTGTCACCAATGTGCCATGCCATCATATGCAGTCACTGTGCCATCAATTGTCACCACTGTGCCATGCCATCATATGCAGTCACTGTGCCATCAATTGTCACCACTGTGCCATGCCATCAAATGCAGTCACTGTGCCATCATTTGTCACCACTGTGTCATGCCATCAAATGCAGTCACTGTGCCATCAATTGTCACCACTGTGCCATGCCATCATATGCAGTCACTGTGCCATCAATTGTCACCACTGTGCCATGCCATCATATTCAGTCACTGTGCAATTAATTGTCACCAATGTGCCATGCCATCAAACGCAGCTACTGTGCCCATTAATTGTCACCAATGTGCCATGCCATCATATGCAGTCACTGTGCCATCAATTGTCACCACTGTGCTATGCCATCATATGCAGTCACTGTGCCATCAATTGTCACCACTGTGCCATGCCATCAAACGCCACCACTGTGCCATCAATTGTCACCAATGTGCCATGCCATCAAACGCAGCTACTGTGCCCATCAATTGTCACCACTGTGCCATGCCATCAAATGCAGTCACTGTGCAATCAATTGTCACCACTGTGCCATGCCATCAAACGCAGTCACTGTGCCATCAATTGTCACCTCTGTGCCATGCCATCAAATGCAGTCACTGTGCCATCAATTGTCACCACTGTGCCATGCCATCAAATGCAGTCACTGTGCCATCAATTTTCACCACTGTGCCATGCCATCAAATGCAGTCACTGTGCCATCAATTGTCACCACTGTGCCATGCCATCAAACGCCACCACTGTGCCATCAATTGTCACCACTGTGCCATGCCATCATATGCAGTCACTGTGCCATCAATTGTCACCACTGTGCCATGCCATCAAACGCCACCACTGTGCCATCAATTGTCACCACTGTGCCATGCCATCATATGCATTCACTGTGCCATCAATTGTCACCACTGTGCCATGCCATCAAACGCCACCACTGTGCCATCAATTGTCACCACTGTGCCATGCCATCATATGCAGTCACTGTGCCATCAATTGTCACCACTGTGCCATGCCATCATATTCAGTCACTGTGCCATCAATTGTCATCACTGTGCCATGCCATCAAACGCCACCACTGTGCCATCAATTGTCACCACTGTGCCATGCCATCATATTCAGTCACTGTGCTATCATATCAATTGTCACCACTGTGCCCCATGCCACTGTGCTCATTGTCGCCTCTGTGCCCCATGATGCCACTGTGCCCCATGCTGCCACTGTGCCCCATGCTGCCCCTTTCCCTGTAAAAAAATCACTTACCTGACGCTTCCATGTCCTCCCTCGATGTCTTCTGCCGCCGTGGAGAAGCTTCAGCCAATCAGGTTCCTGAAAACCAGAATCCGGGAACCTGATTGGCTGAAACGGCTGTCAGTCTAATGCAAGGACCGCAGATTGCCTGCGCTCCGAGCATAGACTTCTGAGAGCCGGAGGGCGGCACTGGAAAAGCCTATCAGAGCCGCTGGCTTTGATAGGCAGTTCCCCTCAGCCAACCAGCTGCCTCTATTCGGGTAACCGGCGTCCCATGTCCGGTTATACGAATAGACCAGGCAGCTGGCAACAGTAACTCACGTTCAATGCATAAAATTGAACGTGTGGTACTTGCGAGAGGGGGTGGCGCTGCAGCGCCCTCTATAGACGGCCGCCAGAACTTCGGCTAAAATGTCAAGATGACATTTTAGCCGAATAAAAGTTCTTAAAGGGCCCGTTTTTGTTTTTTTTGTGAATGCGGGAGGGGGGGCGGCGCCCGTGCGCCCATATGGGCGGGCCGCCACTGGCTGTAGGTGTGATGGCATCGCTTGTGTATCCCTAAAAAAGGGATCACACGATCGATGATGCCACCACAGTGAAGAACGGGGAAGCAGTGTATACACACAGCTCTCCCTGTTCAGTTCCGGGAACTGATCGCAGGACTCCAGCAGCGGTTGGGTCCTGTGGTCCCTGTCACGGAGCTTCGGTCCAGGCCGCTGGCGCGCGCCCGCGACCCACGGCTGGGTACTAGCACAGGACGTACCTGTATGTGCCTGTGCCCAGCCATGCCATTCTGCCAACGTAAATGTGAGGGAGGCGGTCCTTAAGCGGTTAAGATGTTCCACAGCAAACAGCCAGAAGCATAACAGTCAGTCCCAAGCAGTATGTTAGTTTCTTGCAAGCCAGTTTAAAGTAGTTGTAAACCGCATATACTTTTTTTTTTTTTTAAAACCTGCAAGGCAAAAGGCATAATCAGCCAGTATGCACCGCATACTAGCTGATTATGAAATACTTACCTCGGAACGAGGTGAAGAGCACTTACCTGGTCCACGCCGAGCGAGATGTCATCTTGCTCCTGCGTGTCTTCCGGGTATCGCCGCTCCAGCGCTGTAAATGGCTGGAGCGGCGATGACGTCACTCCCACGCGTGAGCGCAGGAGATTGCAAATCGGCAAGATCCGGCGGCTGCCGGTCCTTTCGCCGTGGATTCCCCCTTGCGTATGCGCCGCTGCAATCAGCGGCGCATTGCGAGGGGAATATCTCCTAAACCGTACAGGTTTAGGAGATATTCATTATACCTACAGGTAAGCCTTATTATAGGCTTACCTGTAGGTAAAAGTCAAAAAGTGGGGTTTAGGTTTAGAGCAATATATGTAGCAGGTCTTTCTAAGGCACTACAAATGAAACAATTGCTACTTATCCGTGTGCAGAGCTTGAGCTTAGCAGCAAGGGATTCCGTTGTGTAGGGTGTCAGCAATGAAGAACTCTTAGGTTGTCCCCAGCTATGGCAGCCTAGACGTAGTGAAGGTGATGGCCATAATGTTCCAGCCTGCCTTGATATCCTGTGCGGGAGTGCTGGTACCAGAATTGTAGTGTGGCCCATACGGCTGACAATAATAGAATGGCGTGCGTGATACACACCGTTCTGTTTATACCTGAGAGGCATGTGTGCCGAATATAGCTCAGATTGCGCTCGGCACTTCCGCGTTCCAAGCTGGGACAAACGCGGCGCCGGGCGATGATGTCGTGCAATCGCCGTATGCATTCCAGCGTGGAACGCAATACAGCAACAGCGCTGTTTACACATAGTGACAAAATAAAACTAGTTTCAGAGGGGCACACAGGCTGCTTTCTGGCTAACAAGATTAACCTTATGGAGCCTGCTCTCTGAGCAGGACTTTCATTGTCACTTAGTTGACAGGTTTGCTTTAACGTCAACCTGTTGCTATGGAGAAAAAAAATATATAAAAACAGCCACCATGTAAAAAAAAAGAAAGAAAGCGAGAATAAAGGGGACAGGGCTGTGGTGGCTCAACGCGATTGGCACTGCGCTGACAAGCCATTCACCTCTGCAGCCAAGGGTTCGGATCCCGGCCTCGGCTACATGTGAATTGAGTTTGGTGGTCTCAGTCCGACTCCCGGTGGGTGTGCTATGCAAGGTACGCCTGCGCTTAGTACGCCCACCCCCCCCACAAAAACCACCACCACACTTGCACGCACACGAAATTGGTTTAACATGCACGCACTTTGGCCATGCGGTCTCCTAAAAAAAAGAGAGGCGAAGGACCTACGGGGCTGGCTGGGTGGGCTAGACCTCCTCACTCCCTCGTAGGGGGAGTCTCTCTGCCCCGTTGGGCCCCAGTTGGGCTCCCAAGTGGAGCAGGTAGGGCGGGGTGAGTGGGAGGCCCACCCTCACACCCGCCATTGCCACCAGGGACATGGAGAAGGATGGCAGATTGCCTCTGCCTATTCCCAACTCCTGCAGTCTGGCTCCTCTCTCTCGAGTTCACGCACAAAAATACACAAAAATAAATAAATATATGATTTAAAAAAAATATATATATATGAATAAAGCATATTCCTCTATAGTGTGTACTTATCTCACTTCAGAGCACTAAGTGTAATTTCTGTTTTCTGCTTCTTTCCTCAGCTATCTGCATGAGTCACTTCTGACAAGTTTTCCTGACACCAAGAGGAAAAAGGTGATAAGAGAGACCTTTAGCACACTTCAGCCTGTGATTGAAAGCCTCACCTCTGTTGCTGTGTGAAAGGGGGGGTGTCCTTTCCCTCCATCTTTAAAAAAGGAAAAAAAAATGCCCTATACCGTATATACCCTTTTTCTGGTCCAGTGAGGTTATGGGAGCTTTCCTCTCTTCCTCTTATTTTGCTGCAGATAGCGGCATGCCTTCCTCCTGGAATAAGTATGTAAATAGATGAGTCCCTCTTGGCCCTGGAGTACTGTGACCCCAACTGATGACGCCCCGCTGGGGGTGTACCTATGACTGGTGGAATATAGCTGCAAGGGATACATTGGGGATCTAACAGACCCTGGGTCTGGCTCCTACCTTTTGCGAATGGACAGAGTCAGTGATTACTGATTCTGTCCATTCATATAACTGAAACATTGTAACCTGTGTTTAGGATGCTTCAGTTTATGAATGGAGAGGAGCCCTCCTGTCCATTCATTTTAACTGAGGCTGCAGAAAAGGGGACTGGGGAATCTGTGTCCTTAGTCCCTTTCTCTGTCTCAAAGGGAAGATGTCAGAGGTCTGTTATGACCCCTGAAAATATCACCAAAGCCCCCAACAGGGCTAAAAAAAATAAAGAAATAAAAATGCAATAAATATTTAAAAAAAAATTGTAAAAGATAATTAAAATTTAAATAAGAAACACACTGACATAATCCACCCCCCCCCCTCCAAAAAAAAGAAGAAGAATGCACTGTAAGAAAAAAATATATATATAAAAAAAAAATACTGACACATGTGCCACTGTCACATGACATAAAAAAAAAAGTATCAGTAATCGGTATTGGCGAGTACTTATACTCAGTCTTAAAAAAGTGGTAACGGAACAAGCCTACTCAAAACAATCAAAAGATAAAATCTTGTAGCGGAATGGATGTGACCGATGAGCTGTAGTTTGGAGACCCCTGGGTTAGGCTATCAAATACCCATAACATGGAATGTCAGCTCTCTAGCACACCCTGGTGGAGCAAGCTTCAACAGCATATGGTAGAGAAAATACCCCGATCACTCCTGGTAACTTTGGCCACTGTTGATGTCATATTCTCACCGCCTCTCGTCCAGTGATAGGTGACATTCCCAGCTATTGAGTGAGGTGACCCCAGTCAGGCTCAGGTCAGAGTGGGATGATCAGGTGACAGGTCCCCTTTAAGGTGCCGGCTGTCACGTGACATTGTTATTCCTCAGCTGACAGTTCTCCGGCCACGTGTCTGTTCCCTGGCCCTGCCCCTGGAGGACCTCCCGCCGTCCCGGCATGCAGCGCGCTGCAGACACGTCGCTCCGGTGACACCATAGAGAGGAAAGTGTCATGGTGGCCGTCGCGTTGGCGGAGAGCGGCTCGGTGTACGGGAAGTGAGCGGTGACCGGGGAGAGCCGTGCCGGGATATGAGGCCTGCTGCCCCCGGGACGTCCTGGTGAAGCCTCGGACTTTCCTTAGGGCTCTGTCCACCTAGTGCGCACCCCTCCCCGGGGGAACCTGCAATCATGTCTTCTTGGCTGGGGGGGCTGGGCTCCGGCCTGGGGCAATCCCTGGGGCAGGTCGGGGGAAGCCTGTCCTCCCTCTCCGGACATATCTCCAACTTCACCAAAGACATGTTACTGGAGGGGGCTGAGGAGACAGGTGAGACCCCCTCCCCCATCTATATACTATAATATATACAGATGAAACCCCTCCCCCATCTTTATACCATAATGTATACAGGTAAATCCCCTCCCCATCTATATACTATAATATATACAGATGAGACCGCTCTCCCATTTTTATACCATAATATATACAGATGAGACCCCCTCCCCCATCTGTATACCATAATATATACAGGTGAGTCCCCTCCCCATCTATATACCACCCCTCCCCCATCTGTATACCATAATATATACAGGTGAGTCCCCTCCCCATCTATATACAGGTGAGTCCCCTCCCCCATATGTATACTATAATATATACAGATGACCATATAATCTACAGGTTAGACCCATCCCCCATCTGTATACCACCCCTCTCTCCACACATAACCATAATATATACAGGTAAGACCCCTCCCTCACATATCCCATAAGATAAACAGCTGCGATCTCGCTCCCATCTATATACTTCCCCCTACCCCCGCATATCCCATAATATATACTACTGGAGGGGGCTGGGGAGACAGATGAGTACCACCCCTCCCCCACCATATACAGGTGAGCCCCCTCATCTATATACCATAATATATACAGATGAGGCCCCCCCATCTATATACCACCCCTCCCCATACCATAATATATACAGGTGAGACACCTTCCCCACCTATATACCATCCCTCCCCCATACCATAATATATACAGGCAAGACCTCTTCTCCCCCCCCCCCCCCCATCTACATACCACCCCTCACCATAATATATACAGGTGAGACCCCTCCCCATCTATATACCACCCTCCCCCTCATCCCATAATATATACAGGTGAGATCCCCCCCACATATCCCATTATTTATACTACTGGAGGGTGCTGGGGAGACAGGCGAGTCCCTCCCCCCATCTATATACCAACCACCCCTCCCTTACATATCCCATATTATATACAGGTGAGTTCCCCCCCATCTGTATACTTCCCCCCTCCCCACATATTCCATAATTTATACTACTGGAGGGGGCTGGGGAGGCGGGTGAGTCCCCCCCCCCCATACCATAATATATACAGGTGAGACCCCTCCCCATCTATGTACCACCCTCCCCCTCATCACATAATATATACAGCTGAGATCCCCCCCCCCCACATATCCCATTATTTATACTACTGCTGGGGAGACAGGCGAGTCCCTCCCCCCATCTATATACCTACCACCCCTCCCTTACATATCCCATATTATATACAGATGAGACCCCTCCCCCCCACATATCATAATATACACAGATGAGACCCCCTCCCTCATCTATATACCACCCTCCCCCTCATCCCATAATATATACAGGTGAGTCCCCCCCCCCCATCTGTATACTTCCCCCCCTCCCCACATATCCCATCATTTATACTACTGGAGGGGGCTGGGGAGACGGGTGAGTCCCTCCCCCCCCATCTATATACCTACCACCACTCCCTTACATATCCCTTTTTTATTTACAGATGAGACCCCTCCCCATCTATATATACCACTCCTCCCCCCCCCCACACGCCATAATATATACAGATGAGACCCCTACTTACTATAATATATACAGGTGAGACCCCTCCCCCATCTATATATACGCCACTCCCCCCCCCCCCCCACATACCATAATATATACAGGTGAGACCCCTCCTCCCACATACCATAATATATACAGATGAGACCCCCCCCCCCATACAATCCATACATACAGACACCAAAACAAATACGTTTAAAAATAAAGTTCTGTTTAATAAAATTGAAGGCCACAGGGAAAAAGTATTGAACACATGAATAAAGGGATTAGAAAGCAATCCTGCCCCTTGTCAGTGCAAATTAATATCAGCTGATGGCTTATAAAAATGGTGTCTCATTACCAAGGTGTCACACCAAAATCTCATGATGGGTAAAAGCAAAGAGCTCTCTCAAGACCTTCACAACCTTATTGTTGCAAAACATACTGATTGCATTGGTTACAGAAGGATTTCTAATCTTGTGAATGTTCCAGTGAGCACTGTTAGGGCCATAATCCGGATGTGGAAAGAACATAATTTCCCCATAAACCTGCCATGACCAGGGGTTCCTCACAAGATGCCGCACCATACCCTCATATTGCCACCTGTACTTGTAGTAAATGTAACCTGTCTTTCCTATCTGATAAGGGACAACCGTGTAACAAAACCTGCCACAGCTCTGCTTCACTACCACTGTATGGAGGAACGTTGCTACCCTCTACAGTCTCACTGTATGGAGGAATCTAACTCCTAACTATATATATATATATATATATATATATATATATATATATATTCCCTTTTTTCTCCTCTGTTTTCACCTGGTGATCTGGGCAGTAACGCATCTCCTGTATTAGAGTGCCCCCCCCCCCCACTCAGGATGAAGTAGCAACGGAGACACCTTTTTGTCAGCATTGTCAGTCTGGGTTGAGGGGAGTGTTAGATGTACTAGCAGATTTAGATGCACTAACAAATTGAATCCTAACTCCAGCTCACACTTTATGAGTTACAGCTATGGTGATCTGTTTTTTCAAAAGAACAAGCTGCCTTGCAAATGTATCGTTTACAGGGACGAGACAAATCGTTTACCCCTGACAAGAGCTTAAAGTGGTTGTAAACCCTTTACAACCACTTGCTTACTGGGCACATATACCCACTTCCTGCCCAGGCGAAATTTCAGCTTTCGGCACTGTCACGCTTTGAATGACAATTGCGCTGTCGTGCGACGTGGCTCCCAAACAAAATTGACGTCCTTTATTCCCCACAAATAGAGCTTTCTTTTGGTGGTATTTGATCACCTCTGCGTTTTTTTTTTTTTTTTGCTATAAACAAAAATAGAGCGACAATTAAAAAAAAATACAATATTTTTTACTTTTTGCTATAATAAATTACTTTTTTTTTTTTGTCCGATACTTATTCTTCTACATATTTTTGGTAAAAAAAAAATCGTAATAAGCGTATAGTAATTGGATTGCGCAAACGTTATAACGCATACAAAAGAGGGGATAGAATTATTACTTTTATTATTATTATTTTTTTTTAGTAGTAATGGTGATCTGCGATTTTTGTCATAACTGCGATATTATGACGGACACCCATCAGTAGGGGTGCACCGGATCACCATTGATCCGTGATCCAAACGGGTCAACGTCTGCGGATCAGTACACCATGCGATCCGCGGATTGAGCCCATAAGAAAGGCCGCAGCTTCGGCCTAGCTCCGGAGCGGCGGCCATCTTGGTACACCCGGCGGCGGCCTAGGTGAGCTCCCCAGAGCGGCGCGCTGACGGGAGAGATGTGGACATTACAGTGGGGACTATAAATGGTGATAATCGGAAAAATTATCCGATCCGTGACCCTGATCTGAGGAACGATCCGCACCGTGAGTTGTTTTTTTTTGATCCGTTGCACCCCTACCCATCAGGGTTTACTTCCTATCTAACAATAATCCACTTTTATTAATGTAAAACCTTCATTCTAAAAGAAACAAAAACTGTAGCCTGTAACTGATTATAAAGTATTATGCTTCATGTACACGGGACGTTTTTACAACCTCTCCTGAACGATTTAACTTGAGATAGTAACCCGCGTTTAAAACGTCCGTTTTGCAGCGTTTGCATTCAGAAGCCCCGGATCATTTGGCTGGCCAAAGACCAGGCCATTTTTTGCGATTCGGCACTGCATCGCTTTAACTGACAAATGCGCGGTCGTGCGACGTAGCTCCCAAACAAAATTGGTGTCCTTTTTTTTCCCCCACAAATAGCTTTCTTTTGCTGGTATTTGGTCACCTCTGCAGTTTTTATTTTTTGCGCTATAAACAAAAATGGGCAACAGCGAAAAACGCCTATAAAGGAAAAGCTGCTAAATGGCGCATTTAGAAGCGTTTGCCGTCTGAAACGTCGGAAACTTTGGCATCTGAACTCATTCTTTTTGCCTTAAAAAAAAAGAAAAGAGCATTTTTAAATGCAACTGCCTAAAAACGACAGTAAACAAACCTGTGTACATATAGGATAACATTGAATGAGTTTAGGGGCAGTTGAAAAAGAGTTCAACTGCCTCTGAACGTCCGTTTAGCAGCAGCGTACATGGGGCCTTAACTGGCGTTTTTGCTTCAATTTGTTAGTGTATCTAAATCTGCTAATCAATCTAACCCCCCCAGACTGACAATTCTGCTGTTCAAAAGTGCCCCCTTTGCTCCTTCATCCATAGTGGGGGGTGCTCAAATACAGATGGAGTGTTACAGGCCAGGTGAAAACAGAAGGGAAAAGGCCTAAAAAAGAAAGCGAATGCAGCCACCACACCTGATTGGTAGGGTGCAATATAACTTTTGGTTTTGTGTTTTCCTTACTGATTTAAACCTTCCATGGTCTGGCTCTTTTATTCCATCATTTTTATTCTATATTTATCAACTCCCATCCTTTCTTTCACTCTGAATTGCCTCCTATAGCCCCCCCGGGGGTATTGTGTCTGTATTGTGACTCTGTGTGTTTTGTTATAGATGGTGTTGGCGAGGGGCAGGTATCCAAGGTCAGAGACATTGAAAGCCTCCAGGCTATGCAGAGGTCAGAGGTGAGTGAGGTCAGGGTCACGTCTTTGTTGTCTGATGTCATTGATCACATGTTCCTCACACCGGTCGTGTTTCCTGCACAGAATGAGAGGCTGAAGAAACTTTGTACAGAGCTGGAGGAGAAGCTGGAAGCGGCTGAACTACAAGTGAAGCAGCAAAGCGCCGACTACAGAACCCGGTTGCAGCAAAGAGAGGTTGGAGGCCGACGTCATTCTAAATCCTGAACTCTTAACATGCTTTTTAATGCTTTGGTGCCGACTGCATGCAACTATGCGGCCGCACGGCGGATAGGCTTTGGCGCCAATCAGCCTCATATTTTCCTGTAATATTGAATAACCAGCAGTGCCGAGAGTGTGCACCCTGCACGCTCCTGGCACATTTAGCGGCAACAAACGGAAAGCTCATGATTGCTTCTTGTAATAGAGAGCTTTTCAATCGACTTCCGGGTCTCAGGCACGTGCTGTCCGCTGTGCCCCGCCGGTCGATCGGGAGACAACAAGGCAGACCACCATTCTGTGAAAGAGGACTGTACTAATCCTGTGTTTCTGCTAAGCAGGAGCACGGATCTTTACATTCCCCCACTCAAAGCACCCCACACAGTTAGCAAACACTCCCAGGGAACACATTTAACCCTTTGATCTCCCCTGATGTTTACCCCTTCCCAGCGTGTTTCAGTACAGTAACAGTGCATATTTTTAGCACTGATCACTACATCCTTCACAAATTGCTGCAATTTGCAGTCCTTGCTAATCAGTCACTCTGGCAGTCTGTCAAACCGGGCAGTCTGCCAAGTTTTTAACAACATTGTCTGTGCTAGTAGATAAGTAGAAACGTTGTAACTTTCTTCTTGGATCTAAGGGATACAACTTTGGTGTGTAAATGCAGGAAGATTAACCCCCTAAATAGCTTCCTTTACCTTAGTGCAGTCCTTATTTCACTTACCTCATCCTTCCATTTTGCTTTTAAATGTCCTTATTTCTTCTGAGAAATCCTCACTTCCTGTTCTTCTGTCTGTAACTCCACACAGTAATGCAAGGCTTTCTCCCTGGTGTGGAGAAAGCCTCTTGAGCTCCTTTCTCTGCAAAGTAGAGAGCTTCCTGAACCTCCTGCTCGCCCCCTCCCCTCGAGGCTTTCTCCACACCAGGGAGAAAGCCTTGCATTACGGTGTTGCGTTACAGACAGAAGAACAGGAAGTGAGGATTTCTCAGAAGAAATAAGGACATTTAAAAGCAAAATGGAAGGATGAGGTAAGTGAAAGAGGACTGCACTAAGGTAAGCTATTTAGGGATTTTTCTGACACTTTTTCTCTTACAAAGTTAACCACTAGAGGCCCACGGTATAGCCAAATGATGGCCACAGCACGGACCTGAAAATCCGGGAGGCCCTTAATAGACATCCTATCCTTTTGGGGGGGGGCGCGCACGCTGTGATCAGAGTCGCTGAGACTCGTGTGATCGCAGATCCCTGTGATCCGTATATGAAAAATCGACCGAAATTTAGTGGTTCAAACAGTTTGTTCGTTTTTCGAACAGTTAATGGGCACAAAATCGATAATCGTTTTTGAGAGGAAAAAAGGACAAGTTTGGAAATTTTCTGACGAACGAACAATAAATAGAAAAGTTAAAGGAGTTGTAAAGGAAATTTTTTTTTTTGCCTAAAATGAATGTCTGCAAGGTAGACATGCAGAATAGTGTAATGATTCTGTTAAAAAACAAGTAAATATCTATTAAATTCCTTCATCTATATCACCTCCGGCATTCTAGTTTCTGTTCTCTCATTCACTTCCTGGTTTGCGGCGCTCGTTCATGTAAGAACTACATTTCCCAGTATGAATTGCGGCACGCCCAGTAATTCACACCTCCTTGAAGTCTCTAACACGTAGAGAGCATCCTGCCTCACAGATGTAGTTCCCAGGAGGGGGCGAGCACCTCACTGACCACCGCAGTAAAGCCTCCCTTCACGGTGGTCAGTAAAATCAGACAAGCAGGAAGTGAACAGAGAAGAACTAGAGAAACGTCTGAGCAAAAACGAACAATGAGGAAGTGAAAAGAGGAATTTCTGCAGGTAAAGGATGCTTATTATGAAAAAAAAAAAAAAATTCCTTTACAACCCCTTTAATGTTTTTCTTGTCCGAAATTTCTGCACTAGGTATATGTAAAGAACATTAAAATTAAATTTTATTTATGCCCACTGTACGATTTATCGGTCATTACATGATGGCAATATCGTTTGCGCTCACGCCCGTTCGTTCGGACGATTTTTCATAGAGTGTATGGCCAGCATTAGATTAATTTTAAAATAATTTTACTGAAAGTGTAGTTAATGCTTGGAATAAAATACTAGCAGAGGTACAGAGGTAGTGAGACAGTCAACAGTAATTGGGATAAAACAAATCTATAAATAAAATAAAACAAATGGGCAGACTCGATGGACTATGTGGTCTTTTTCTGCCGTCACTCTTCGGTTTCATATTGGCCTAAATTGATGAAGACATTTTGATTATTATTTTTTTTTTTTTTTTTTATGGGTTATGTTTTTTTATAGCAGAAAGTTAAAAATACTGTATTTTTATTTTTTATTTTTTTTATTGGTCTTTTTTTTTTAACGCAAAAAAGGAATCTCTCTATTTGTGGGGAATTTTTTTTTTTTTTTTTACAAACTTTATTTGGATATAGTGTCGCACAACCGCGCAATTGTCAGTTAAAATAATTCAGTGCAGTAGCGCAAAAAGTGGCCTGGACATAAGGCAAATCTTCTGGAGGTCAAGTGGTTTAAAAAAAGCAATTTTTTTTTTTTTTTTACCAAGTTTTGACATTTGAAAATGACTGCAACCTAGCTAGAATAAAGAACCTTCTCCTTGAAGCGGAGCTCCACTTCTTCACCCTTCCCACTGCCATATTTGGCACTTTTTGGGGGTGAGGGGGATCAGGGACCTGGTTTTGACAGGTACCCGCTCCCACTTCCTGGTAAGATCGCCGCACGGCAAGCTGCGTCTTGTCCGGCACCACTCCCCCACATCACCTTCTGGGACCTGTGTGTGTCCCAGAAGACGAAGGGACCATTCAAAAAGCACGGCTCGCGCATGGGCAGTAGGAAACCGGCTGCATAGCCTTCAGGCCAGGTTCCTCTTACTTGCAATGCCGGCGCTTGCATCCGAAGCCAATGAACAAATGGGCTTGAGGTGCCGACATCGTGGTATCCCTGGACAGGTAAGTGTCCTTATATTTAAAAGTCAGCAGCTGCAGTATTTGAACCTGCTGTCCTTTAATTTTTTCTTCTTACCGGCTGCAACTCCGCTTTGTGATTTCAGCACACTTGCATGCGATCACAGTATTGGCCATGGTGCCTAGAATTACCCATGTGTTATTACCTTTCAAGTGATTTCACACAAGTGTAGATTTGCCAAGGCTTGCTTTGACGTGGTTAGCTTGCGCCAGCCCTGTAGACTGGATTGATAAGTTTGTTATTCATATTCAGGTGGAGATAAGTCATCTGAAAGCCAAGCTGAACTCTCTGCAGGATGAGGTGCAGAAGGCGCAGGTGTCGGCGCAGCTCTCTAGCGTCACTCTTCAAGCAGCCGACTCTCCAGCCTTCATGTCCAGTATTCCGCCTCCTTCCTCCACCTTCCAGGGGGACGACATGGACTTCAGTGATGTCATCTGGTCTCAGCAGGAAATTAACAACCTCTCCAGTGAAGTGGCCAGGCTGCAGGCGGAGTTGACCCACTGGAAGCACATAGCCCAGGTGAGACTCCCCCCCCCCCCTTCCTATTTAGAAATCATTGTGTTCAATGCAAACCCTTTGCTTAGAAAAAATCTTCTTGTTCTTTTGCGCATTCCTTATCGGCGAATTAATTCAGTCTGCCTAGGCAAATTCAAACCTTTTGATCGGCATGAGTGATACAGCCAGCAAAAGCCACAAGACTAAGCAGTGTTGTCATAGTGTGCACACGATCATGGGTTTGTTTTACTGGTTTGTTTTCCACCTTCACATTATTTATTTTTCTTTCCATATTAGGTAGCAAAGGCTCAGGGCACACAGAGCCCAGACTCGAAGGAGGTTGGAGTGTTACAAAACACTGTCCAGGTACAAGAGGCAGCTCTTATGTGTTAAATGCTGTGACGTTGTTTAAATACTGGTATCATTATGAAATGGATGCAGAAATACTGTATGTTTGGGTGCTTAGAGGTCTTCATTTATACAGCATTTATTATTATAAAAAAAATTCTCTCAGAGAACCTTTGCTCCTACTAGACATGGGTCTATTTTACAGGAGAGGGATACTTAAAATTAAAACAAGCTGTGAATTACATTTTTATTATATTTAAGGGGAGCAGGGGGTGCCCGAGTGGCTGCTAGGAGGGGAGAGCAGGAGGTGCCCAAGTGACTGCTGGGATTGGGGAGCAGGAGGTGCCCGAGTGGCTGCTGGGAGGGGGGAGCAGGAGGTGGCTGCTGGGAGGGGGGAGCAGGAGGTGGCTGCTGGGAGGGGGAGTAAGAGGGGCTGATTGGCTGCATGGAGTAAGAGTAGGTGCTGTCATGGGCAGCAGGGGCAGCAGAGAAACTGCTGGGAAAGGGTAGCAGGGGGAGCGGAGCAGCTGCTGGAAAGAGGGAGCTGAGTAGCTGCTGAGAAAGGGGACAGGGGGAGCTGAGAGGACAACCAGAATGACGTCAGTGCTTCTGCTGTGAAATTTGACAATGTATAGCTCCACAGTGCCAGTAGATACAGAAGTCAGTAAGGCCTTGTTTTAATGCTCATTGCTGTGCATAGCCTTTACCACAATTTGCACTTTAAATGTGTCAGTAGCAAAAGATTAAATATGCTGTGTGTTTAGACCGCTTTTGGGCACACAAATTGTAGTGACAAGTGTTCCTTTTAGCCTAAAAATATAATTGCAGGGACCTATTAAAATTCTCATGTAGAGAGGCCAAACTGCTAAGATACTGGTATGTAGACATCTTTATAGTAAAAAAAAAATTGAATGTGTCATCAGAGAGTCCATAGTTGTTTCCAGTCATGTTAGTTTGACACAATTGCTCTCATTTATAATCTTTAATGAGAGTTCTCTATTACCCTTTAGCGACTTATAAGATTTTACACCTGCCCCAGGAAAACATTTAAAATGTATGTGGATTCTATTTTTGCTGCATTGCAATGGAGGACGTTCTTATTTGTAACACTTAACTGAACAAGGCCAATAATTTTATTTTTTTGCCACAGGACTTGAAGTTGAAGCTAAGTCATCAGATCGATGAACACCATCACGAGCTCTCCGTCTTACAAGATGCCCATCGGCAGAAGCTGGCGGAGATCACACGAAGACATCGCGAGGAGTTGGGTGAATATGAAGAAAGGATCGAGGAACTGGAGGAACAGTTCAATTCAGGTCTTTGCTTGCTAATAATGATGCGATTTGGGTGTGTGTGGGGGGGGGAGGGTCCTGCACCATTTTGGCGTGGATGCGATGTGAGCCATAGAAAATGTATGGCTCAAATTGCACCACACAGAAACCGCATGTGATGTACACAGGAATCCAGTGTGATTCAAAAAAAGACCGTCAATTTTGGAAAATAAGTAATATTTTTTACTTTTTGCTATAATAAATATCCCCATTTAAAAAAAATAAATAAATAAAAAATCCTCAGTTTAGGCCAATATGTATTCTACATATTTTTGGTAAAAAAAAAAATCGCAATAAGCGTATAGTGATTGGGTTTGCACAAAAGTTATAGTGTCTACAAAATAGGTGATTTATGGCATTTTTATTTATATTTTTTTTACTAGTAATGGTGGCCATATGATATTTTTATTGGGACTGCGACATTATGGCACATTTTGATACATTTTTTGGACCATTGCCATTTATACAGTGATTAGTGCTATAAAATGCACTGAATACTGTGTTCTAACTGTAGGGGGGATGCGACTAACTAGGGATCGGTGTTCATACATTGTATGAACACACGATCAGGCTCTTCTCCCCTGAGAGAACTGGGATCTGTGTGTGGATCTTGCACTCACAGATCCCGGTTCTCACTCTGTCAGATTATTGCCATTGCTCGATGGTCATCGCGCCCGCTGAGCACTTGCATCAGCTCCAGTAGCGAGCCGTGTGCGTGACCTAGTGTGCAAAAGGCGAAGCAACGTAAGGTAACGTTGCTTCGCCCAGCCATGCCACTCTGCCTCGGTAAAACTGCGGCGGCTAGTCGGCAAGCAGTTAAAGTGATTGTAAATTTTTATTTTTTTTCTTCTATTTAAAATAGTTTATACTTGCCTGTTTTGTGCAGTTGGTTTTGAACTAGGCAGCCCGAATCCTCTTCATTTCGGGTCCCTGGCTGGAGCTCCTGGCCCGCCTCTCTTGTTGAGTGCCCCCACAGCAAGTAGATTGCTATGGGGACACCTTAGCCGAACTGCAGCTCAGTGTATCCATTTAGACACAGAGCTGCGGTTCAGCACCACCCCCTCTCTCCTGATTGGCTAACTGAGTTTGATGACAGCAGTGGGAGCCAATGGTGCCGTTGCTGTGTCTCAGCCAATCGGGAAGGAAAGTCCAGTATGGCTGAGGCACACGCATAGGTTTTTTTATTAATCCATAGAATGCATTAAGAAAAAAAAATCTGCTTTTACAACCACTTGAAATGTAACAGATAGTGGTGACAGTTGTATAAATCTTAGGACTGGATGGACAGAAATGCAAATCCGTGTTTTATTAAACCACTCCCATATATATCGTATATACTCGAGTATAAGCTGACCCAAGTACAAGCCGAGTTACCTAATTTTACCACAAAAAAACTGAGAAAACTTATTGACTCGAGTATAAGCCTAGAGTGAGAAATGCAGCAGCTACTGTAAGTGGATAAGAGGGTCAACAATGCCCATTTGCAAGCCTCGCTGCGCCCATTTGCAAGCCTCGCTGCGCCCATTTGCAAGCCTCGCTGCACCGATCTGCATACATAATGAGAGCCGTGTCATGCATACAGTCAGACGGCGGCTATCCATCCAGTGTTCAAAAGTCCCAGCACTGAGTTTGTGCTTAGTGTTCCGCCTATCACAGACAGCCCCACCAACGAGGATGAAGCGGCGTGGCTTTTGAACACTGGATGGATGGCCGCCGTCTGTATGCATGACATGGCTCTTGTTAGGTATGCAGGCACAGACTCGCATATAAGCCGAGGGGGGGGGGGGGCACTTTTAGCACAAAAAAATTGCTGGAAAACTCTGCTTATACTGTAATGTATCAGTACAGATTGAAAACGCAATAAGCAGTTATACATTTTTATAGTAACTCTTTGTTTTGTTTTTTCTTTGGCTCAGGAGGTGTGGATGGCACTTCTCACCAGTCCAAAATGTTTGAACTCCAGAAAACCATCCGCTCTCTAGAAGGAGAGAAAGCAGACAGCGCTCAGAAGATTCAGGATTTAGAGCGTCAACTGAGAGATCTAAATTCCGCTGTCTCTGCTGCGGATGAAGAGAAAATGTCTCTGCGGCAAGAGAAAGATTCTGCAGAGAACCAGAAGAATCATCTGGCTGCTGAGTGTGATAGACTGCATGCCGAGTTAATTGGGCTACAAACTCCACGCGAGTCTGACGGCAGGACAGAAGTCACCAGTTTAGAGCAAGAGGTCCTGAGGCTACAAGAAGCACTAATTGGTATGGGAGCTTTCTAGTTTATTAGTGTGTGGAAATCCCAACATTGGACTTTTGTTGTCTGGTAGCTGTTGTGTTAAAGTGATATTAACCACTTCCTTACCGCGCTATAGCTGAAAGATGGCTACAGCGCGGTTCTTTTGCTCTGAGGGGGGTGTCCATGGACATCCTCCTGAAACTGTTATTTGTGTGCCCCCTTGGGCAATCATTGGGTTCACTCATTGAATGCTGTGTCCTTCGAACACAGCTAATCTAACATTGTGGTATCAGCCCAGCCTATCACAGCACCCTTTACCATTTCATCAGCTGTGTCCAATCCCAGCTGATCATAGTTTAAACGGACTTGCCAGTTATTGGCATTCCATTCCTCGTGCTCTGTCACTGTGAGGAGAGGAGAGCCAGTAACTGGCAATCCTGACAGGGGACATGTACACTGATCAGTGCCCTCATTATCTATGCCATGATTATCAGTTGCTTCCCCGCCAGTGCAGCCTCATTATGGCCCGCCAGTGCAGCCTCATGATGTACGGCCGCAGGGGGGCTCTACTTCTCTGGGACGCCGTCTTTTGACGGCCGCCCCTTTCCTCGTTCCCCTTTCCTCGTTCCCTGCACGCGCATCGTGGAACTTCTGTGCTGGCCGTGTCTCTTGGACACAGCCAATCACAGATCGCGGTAAATAGCCAATCATAAATGTAAACATATGAGATCATCTCTCATTGCCGGCTCACACAGAGACCGCTCCTGTGATGGAGAGAAGAGACCGATCTGTGTCCCTTGTCCTCACCCCCTAGTGTTAACCCCTTCAATGCCAGTCACATTTATACAGTAATTAGTGCATATTTATAGCACTGATCGCAGTATAAATATGAATGGCGCCAAAATGTGTCTGATGTGTCCGCCATAATGTCGCAGTCCTAATAAAAATCGCAGATCGCCGCCATTACTAGAAAAACAAAATAATACAAAATAATAATTCTGTCCCCTATTTTGTAGGCGCTATAACTTTTGCGCAAACCAGTCGCTTATTGTGATTTTTTTTTTTACCAAAAATATGTAGAAGAATACGTATCGGCCTAGACTGAGAAAAAAAATGTTTTTAATAAAAAATGGGCTGTTTATTATAGCAACAAGTAAAAAATATTGTGTGTTTTTTTTATTTTTTCAAAATTGTCGCTCTTTTTTGTTTAATAGCGCAAAAAATAAAAACCGCAGAGGTGATCAAATACCACAAAAAGAAATCTCTACTTGTGGGGAAAAAAGGACATCAATTTTGTTTGAGAGCCACGTCGCACGACTGCGCAATTGTCAGTTAAAGCGACGCAGTGCCGGAAGCTGAAATTTCACCTGGTCAGGAAGGGGGTATATGTGCCCAGTAAGCAAGTGGTTAAATAACAAACATTTTATACTTGCCTGCTCTGTGTAATGGTTCTTGTATAGAGCAGCACAGATCCTCCTCTTCTCAGGTCCCCTGCCGGTGCTCCTGTCCCCTCTCTCCTGCCGAGTTCCCCCAAAGCAAGCCGCTTGCATTGAGTGCACCCAAGTTGGTTTGTGGCTCTGCGTGTCAATTCACACACAGAGCTCTCCCTCTCCCTAGACCCACTTGCCTCATGCACACTGGATGTTTTTTTTACAGCGGCTGTTTTAGGCTTAAGACTTACTTTTTTTTTTTTTTTTCTACAGTCAATATACTCTCCATGTTATCGTATGTGTCCCTGCACACACAGGCTGTTATCGGCAGTTTTTGGCTGTTAACCCCTTGGCGCCGACCATACGCACATTTGCAGTCTTGGCTTTAGGGGGTTATACCTGGATGATATGCAGCTGCAGGCATCATCCTGGTACCGTTTTTTAGAACAGGTGGTTGGCTTTCCAGGGATAACAATCGATGTGGCTAAAAGTCGCTTGGCTGTTATACTGGAGGAGCAGGAGGGGATACCCCCCCCCACCTCCTGCCACTCCTCCCGTCTCACCAGGGGACCTGATCCGTGATCTAGAGACAGACTGGAACGAAGCCGTGAACGGCTTATTATTTGTATTCTTTTGTCCCCGCGAGCTCGCGCAGTAAAGAAAATGCATACGCGAGTCGTGCCCGCATAACAGTGTTCAAATGACACATGTGAGGTATCGCCGCAATTGTCAGAGCAAGAGCAATAATTCTAGCACTAGACCTCCTCTGTAACTCTAACCTGGTAACCGTTTTTTTTTTTTTTTAATGTGTCGCCCATGGAGATTTTTAGGTACTGTAGTTTTCCGCCATTCCACGACTGTGCGAAATTTCAAAGCGTGGCATGTTGGGTATCTATTTACTCGGCGTAACATCATCTTTCAGATGATATCAAAAAATTGGGCTAACTTTACTGTTATATTTTTTTTATTCATGAAAGTGTCTTTTTCCTCAAAATATTGCATTTTGAAAGACCGTTGCACAAATACTGTGTGACATAAAATATCGTAACAATCGCCATTTTATTCTCATGGGTCTCTGCTAAAAATGTAAATTAACAAAGATATACAGTACAGACCAAAAGTTTGGTCACATCTTCTCATTCAGAGAGTTGTCTTTTTTATAAAAATTGTAGAGTCACACTGAAGTCATCAAAACTATGAATTAACACATGTGGAATTATATACATAACAAAAAAGTGTGAAACAACTGAAATTATGTCATATTCTAGGTTCTTTAAAGTAGCCACCTTTTGCAGCAGACACATCTCTAGAACAACTGTTAAGAGGAGACTGTGTGAATCAGGCCTTCATGGTAGAATATCTGCTAGGAAACCACTGCTAAAGAAAGGCAACAAGCAGAAGAGACTTGTTTGGGCTAAAGAACACAAGGAATGGACATTAGACCAGTGGAAATCTGTGCTTTGGTCTGATGAGTCCAAACTTGAGATCTTTGGTTCCAACCACCGTGTCTTTGTGCGACACAGAAAAGGTAAACGGATGGACTCTACATGCCTGGTTCCCACCGTGAAGCATGGAGGAGGAGGTGTGATGGTGTGGGGGTGCTTTGCTGGTGACACTGTTGGGGATTTATTCAAAATTGAAGGCATACTGAACCAGCATGGCTACCACAGCATCTTGCAGCAGCATGCTATTCCATCCGGTTTGCGTTTAGTTGGACCATCATTTATTTTTCAACATGACAATGACCCCAAACACACCTCCAGGCTGTGTAAGGGCTATTTGACCAAGAAGGAGAGTGATGGGGTGCTGCGCCAGATGACCTGGCCTCCACAGTCACCGGACCTGAACCAAATCGAGATGGTTTGGGGTGAGCTGGACCGCAGAGTGAAGGCAAAGGGCCCAAAAGTGCTAAGCATCTCTGGGAACTCCTTCAAGACTGTTGGAAGACCATTTCAGGTGACTACCTCTTGAAGCTCATCAAGGGAATGCCAAGAGTGTGCAAAGCAGTAATCAAAGCAAAAGGACCATGAATATGACATATTTTCAGTTGTTTCACACTTTTTTGTTTTGTATATAATTCCACATGTGTTAATTCATAGTTGTGATGCCTCCAGTGTGAATCTACAATTTTCATTGTCATGAAAATAAAGAAAACTCTTTGAATGAGAAGGTGTGTCCAAACTTTTGGTCTGTACTATGTGTGTGTATGTGTGTGTGTGTATATCTATATCTATATATATATATATATATATATATATATATATATATATATATATATATATATATATATATATATATATATATATATATATATATATATATATATATAATTATAATTTCAAGTCCTGAGCTACTAGCCAACCCTTTTGCCCCCGCCCAACCCCTACCATGTCCCGCCCCTAGACATGCACTCATAAATTATCTCATGAAATGACACTTAAATGTTTTATGCAGAATTAAGTTATAAAAATGCCTAACAACAACTTTATCCATGCCCAAAAATGCATCCTGCCCATGTCTACCAATGCAGTATGTGTCCCCAGTGCAGCCTACCTGTGCTGGGTAAGGGAGAGGAGAGGATGAGGAGCCGCTGCCTAGTTGTTCAAAGCGCGGGGAACATAACTGCTTTAAATTCAATAGCTGTGTCCGGGAAACGTTGATAGACAGATCACCCTTTCAATCCTGGGATGAGTGATCTGTCTATCAAAGTGCCTGGACAAGGGGGAGGGGCTGTATATGATGGTGGTAAAAATGTGGAAAGGTTGGGACTTTAAATGAGACACTTGTATTGTGACTCCATCCCGGATTCAATAGTAAAAAATCATGGGAGTTTGGGACTTTAAATGAGGCCATGAACAAGGTGGGGGTATAGGGTAAAAATTACATATTTATTAATCATAGTAGGGTATACAGCACATATCAATGACAAGAACTACTGATAGAAAAAACATTGTAATAAATATAATTTCATAAGATTTACAATCACATGGTTCTGTGCATAAGTAAAAATCGGCAACAAGGGTACCTCAAGTATATGGTAACCTAGCGCCACGTAGTGGTCACAGTAATACATATATACATTTCCAAAGATTATTATATGTACATAGATTGTAAAAAATAAATAAAACAGCACTTGCAGAGGGAAAAAATATGGAACAGTGAAATCATGGTTGGTAAGTACGATAATTTTGAGTCGTTGATGTGATATTGTCACATGTCTGTATCTTAAATTGCCCGACGCGTTTCGTGTGAACCACTCATCAGGGGCAGATAATCAGAGGTGTCTAAGATAAAAGTAGAATAGGATGAGTATGAAGGTAACTAATCATAATAGGAAGAGGGCGGATAAGCCCCACCTAAATTACTTACATGGAACAACTGCAGTGGAATGTGACAAAGAGCCTGGACCAAAAGGTTACCTGTCCCGGGAGCTGAGGTACAAAAGAGCAGCATGCTGGCAGGGCGCATAGCCTCACCCCCTACAAGACGTAAGCCCAGAGTGCCAATATTCAAGGTTGGATACAGTGTTTCATCAGTCATGGATACCTGAAGGGAGTCTAAGAATAAAGAATACATAAGAAGTATATAATAGTATCCTGATAAGATATGAAGGATACAAATGAATATTGGATGAGCAAATATAGAGATTATCTATAAGGGTATCTAAGTAATAGAGTAAAGTAGATGACCATATGTATAATATCCAAATGGCCAGAGGGTATAGCTAATGAAAAAATAAACAAGTAGCAGGGACAAGGCTCTTTACTTGTCACATCCCACTGCAGTTGTTCCATGTAAGTAATTTAGGTGGGGCTTATCCGCCCTCTTCCTATTATGATTAGTTACCTTCATACTCATCCTATTCTACTTTTATCTTAGACACCTCTGATTATCTGCCCCTGATGAGTGTTTTACACGAAACGCGTCGGGCAATTTAAGATACAGACATGTGACAATATCACATCAACGACTCAAAATTATCGTACTTACCAACCATGATTTCACTGTTCTATATTTTTTCCCTCTGCAAGTGCTGTTTTATTTATTTTTTACAATCTATGTACATATAATAATCTTTGGAAATGTATATATGTATTACTGTGACCACTACGTGGCGCTAGGTTACCATATACTTGATGTACCCTTGTTGCCGATTTTTACTTATGCACAGAACCATGTGATTGTAAATCTTATGAAATTATATTTATTACAATGTTTTTTCTATCAGTAGTTCTTGTCATTGATATGTGCTGTATACCCTACTATGATTAATAAATATGTAATTTTTACCCTATACCCCCACCTTGTTCATGGCCTCATTTAAAGTCCCAAACTCCCATGATTTTTTAGTATATGATGGTGGTGAACACAGCTATTGAATTGAAAGCTGTTATGTTCCCCGCGCTCTGAACAACCAGGCGGCGGCAACGCTCCTCTTTCTCTTCCCCTAAGATCACTCCTTGCTCGCCCCCCCTCCTCCCAGACAGCCCACACTCACCAGCTCTCAAAATCCACTCGCAAAATGCGAGCAGGCAGGTGGGAATTTTGAGGGCTGTTGTGTATATGTGTGAGATAGATATAGATATAGATATATATAATATTATAGTTATTTTAACATCCTGTGTGCATAAGACCTAAGTGTAGAGATTCAAAATATCTGCTTTCCCTTTCCCCATAGACTGTAGAGAGACTACTTTACCTCAATTGTGGCTTCACTGTACAAGCTGTCTCTTGGGAATTAAGGTAGCTGCTTTTTGTTTTTGTAAGAAATCAATGTATGCATGTGGAGGGAGAGAGGAGGTCGGGGATAGGTGAGTTCTGTAATTCGGAAACGCTGTTGGAGGCTTACAGGATATTTTTCTTGTGGATAGATCAACAGGTATTTTTTTTTTTGCACTTGCAGCATTTTTAATGGGATAAAATGTAGGTGGGGGAGGAAGGGAGTACATGCATACTCTATTGATTTATTCACTGATGTCAGTGATAATATGCTCTATTATATTGCATTTCAGATGCTGAAAAAGGAATGAGCAGAGTAACGTCAACAGATCAGGTATTACTAATTCCTTGGGCCCATCCGTAGTACATCTAAATCTTATGAAGGGATCCCTCGTACACCACTATTTAAATCTACTCCTCTAATTTGGAACTGTGTGTATTGTGCGTCTTTGCATGCATTTTATATTTGCCTTTACAAAATCCAGCCTTATGTGTGCGCGATTAAACTTACATGCTTTTGTTCTGTCCACCTAAGGTGCTGCTGAGTGATACAGATCACACTACTTCCTCCCCGGAGGCCGATGTCACAAGTGAGCAGCTAAGGAAAGATCTAGATGAGAGCCAGAGGAGGCTGGAAGAAAACATTGCAGAGAAGGAGTCCCTTACTACAGAACTAGAGGAGCTGGACAGACAGAATCAGGAGGTCATGCAGGTACTGAACAGGCAACCCCGGGGTCTCTGCTTTAAATAAAAAAAATGTCTGTACATGTAAAACACTGTATTTTATACTAGAAAATTTGTTAGAAATATATATTATGTTTGGGGTTTCTAACACATTTTCTAGTATAAAATACTGTGTTTTACTTGTAAACAAAAAGTGTCAGATAAAGTCCTGGAGATCAAGTAGTTGGGTCATGGTGGAAGGGATAGACCAGGAGTCTCCTGACCTTTCAATCCAAGTGGGGCCAGACCAGGAGCCTTGGGTGCCATAGTTCTCACACTGCAGTGACGTAATTGCATCACCGCTCGTTAATGGTCACTGCACAGGGGATATCACCTGAGCAGATGCTGGAGAGAAGCCATCTGTCTTGCAAAATTGAAATAAGTGTCAGTGAGTCCTTATTCTACAGGAGTCGAGGTTGGATTTTTTCAGTGGGTGGTTTTGAAAAAGAGAAAAATGACTATATAGTTTCTGCATGGAGTTCAGCTTTAAAGTGTTACTAAAACCAGAACCTAGTACACACAATCGTTTTTCGGGTTGTAAAAACAATGTTTTTTAAAAATGTAATTTAAAATGATCGTGTGTGGGCTTTTTCAGGTTCTGAAAAACGGGCAATTTTTTTTTTCGAACATGCTCTATTTTTTCACGACGTTTTAAACATTGTCGTTTTTTGGGTTGTAAAAAATGGTCGTGTGTGGGCTTTAACAACGTAAAAAATCCGCGCATGCTCAGAAGCAAGTTATGAGATGGGAGCACTCGTTCTGGTAAAACTACCGTTTGTAATGGAGTAAGCACATTCATCACGCTGTAACAGACAGAACAGCGCAAATCGTCTTTTACTAACACAAAATCAGCTAAAGCAGCCCAAAGGGTGGTGTCATCCGAATGGAACTTCCCCTTTATAGTGCCGTCGTATGTGTTGTACGTCACCGCGCTTTGCTAGAGCATTTTTTTTTTTTGTTTTTAACGATCGTGTGTAGACAAGGCCGTTTTAATGATCAAGTTGAAAAAAACTTCGTTTTTTCTAGAGCCTGACACACTTTGTTTTTTACAACCAGAAAAACGATCGTGTGTACGCAGCATAAGAGGTTTAAAAGGCTGTTTGATTCTGTCTTCTCTGATCCTTCCCTTCTTCCACTGTTCCCAATCCATTTCCTGATAGAACAGAGGATGGGGACATGCTGCACATGCTCAGTCTGATGTGTAATTCTAGAGTGTTCTTGGGAGAGTGCATGCGATCAGCACTGCCCAGACAGGATTAGGGGTCCTGCAGCCTCATGGGAGAATGAAATCTCCTTTTACAAGCTTTAACCAGACACTGATAGAAATCACAAGACTTCTATATACTGCAGATGAGATAAGGTATTTAGCAGTTTATATTTACTACAATTTAATTTCTGGGGAAGACCAGATATAGTGACTGCAGGCTCCTGGGGAGACCAGATATAGTGACTGCAGGCTCCTGGGGAGACCAGATATAGTGACTGCAGGCTCCTGGGGAGACCAGATATAGTGACTGCAGGCTCCTGGGGAGACCAGATATAGTGACTGCAGGCTCCTGGGGAGACCAGATATAGTGACTGCAGGCTCCTGGGGAGACCAGATATAGTGACTGCAGGCTCCTGGGGAGACCAGATATAGTGACTGCAGGCTCCTGGGGAGACCAGATATAGTGACTGCAGGCTCCTGGGGAGACCAGATATAGTGACTGCAGGCTCCCGGGGAGACCAGATATAGTGACTGCAGGCTCCCGGGGAGACCAGATATAGTGACTGCAGGCTCCCGGGGAGACCAGATATAGTGACTGCAGGCTCCTGGGGTGGGGCAGAGCAGATATAGTGACTGCAGGCTCCTGGGGTGGGGCAGAGCAGATATAGTGACTGCAGGCTCCTGGGGTGGGGCAGAGCAGATATAGCGACTGCAGGCTCCTGGGGCAGAGCAGATATAGTGACTGCAGGCCCCTGGGGAGACCAGATATAGTGACTGCAGGCCCCTGGGGAGACCGGATATAGTGACTGCAGGCCCCTGGGGAGACCGGATATAGTGACTGCAGGCCCCTGGGGAGACCGGATATAGTGACTGCAGGCTCCTGGGGAGACCAGATATAGTGACTGCAGGCTCCTGGGGAGACCAGATATAGTGACTGCAGGCTTCTGGGGTGGGGCAGAGCAGATATAGTGACTGCAGGCTCCTGGGGCAGAGCAGATATAGTGACTGCAGGCTCTTGGGTTTAGTATTACTTTAAATAGAAGCTTGGCCTAGCAAAATGTATACACACAGTGCAAGGAGAGAAAAGCCATTGCATAGTGTAGGGCAGTGGTTTTCAACCTCTGTCCTCAAGTACCCCCAATGGACCAGGTTTCAGGTTTTCTTTTACTTTGCACAGCTGTTTTAAATCCCATATCAATGACATGATATTAAGAGCTATTTTATCTAAGGGATGTTCCCAAAGCATGACCCGTTGGTGCTTGAGGAGTGAGGTTGAGAACCACTGGTGTAGGGTAAAACTCGCAATGGAAAAACACCTTTTCTTGGTGACTAACCACCTATAGGCATGCCAGATTGCTCAAAGGTCATTCACCCCTCCTTACCCCCTATGGAGAAAAAATATATTTTTTTACTTGGATTTAGTAAGTGTTATGTGTAATAAAAGGGGAGGTTGCTGTCTGTAAGTAACCAATAACTCTCTTGTGTGTTTACAGCACTTGATGCTTATGAAGGAGCAGCTATCCAAGCAGAGAGAAGAATCAGAGACTCGTGTGGCACAGTTGAATGAAGAGCTACGGCAGTCAAGAGAGAGCGAGTCAAACGCTGTTGCTGAAATCAGAAATTTACATGAAAAGTTGCAGTCTGAAGAGGAGAAGCTGAGGCAAGCTGAAACCGTGTTCAGCAATGTACAAGCAATCAATCGTCAGCTTAGAGTTCAGATGAACGAGTTACAGGAGGTTGTAAGAAATTTGGAATCCAGAAATTCCAAGACCAAGAAGGAAAATCAAGAGCTGCAGGAAAGCCTGAAGCTTGTGAGAGAAGAACTTAGCATGGCCCAACAGGAGTCCCTTTCTCGACACGAGCTCCAAGGGGAAGGTGAAAGCGAAAAAGAGATTAATAGGTTAAAGCTTCAACTTTCAGATATTGGGCAGTTGAAAGAAGACTTGGAGAATGAGATTTGTGACTTGAAGATGGAGAATGAGATGTTGCTGTCAACCCAAGAACAAGCAAAACAACAACTGCAAGAAGTTGTGGCTTCTGACAGCAAGGAAGCTTTGGAAAAACAGACCGTGATCGAGGCCCTTAGAATGGAGAAGAGCCGCCTAGAAACTGAGTTGAACCAACTTGAAAATAGACTTCACGAACAGGCTCAAAAATATGAACGAACCATCCGTGAACTTTCGAATGCCCAAAAGATGGACACCTCCACTTTACAGCTTGAGCATGAGCGGATTGTTAAGCTCAACCAAGAAAAAGACTTTCAATTAGCAGCGAGCAAACGGAACGTAGAGCAGCTTGAGATGGACTGTGAGGAGACCAAGGAGATGTTGACCAGTACCTTAGAGGGCCAGAAACAACTCACTGAACTTATTAAAGAGAAGGAAAGTTTTGTCATTGAGCTCAAGGAGAAGAACATGGAGCTGCAAAGGCAGCTTGAGGAACAAACCAAAACGATAAAAGAATGTGATCTCCTAAGACAGAGCATTGAAGAGAAGGAGAGGCTTCTCGCTTCAATGAAGGAAGACAACAGCCATCTGAAGGAGGAAATTGAGAGGTTGAAGGACCAGCAAAGTCGGTCCCAGCCGGTGGTGGACCCAAAAACATTAGACATCATCACAGAACTGGAGGCAGAAATAACACAACTGACTAAAGTCCGGAATAATCATGAAGAAGAGCTGAAACTTCAGAAGAAGGCTGTCGAAAAGCAAAATCAAAATGCTGCGCAACTTCAAAAATCTCTTCAGGAGAAAATGAAAGAAGTCAATGAAGTAACTTTACAGCACAAGGAGATGGTGGACACGTATGAGAAACTACTGTCTGAAAAAGACAGCGAAATCTCCAGTCTGCACCAGACCAATGAACTGATCAGCTCACAGCTGCAAAACGAACATCTTATTCAGACAGATTCCTCTGTTATACTCCACGATACCAAGGCACAAACGATCAACAATAGTGATAACGGCACAGAGAAACATGATCTGTCTAAAGTGGAGATCGAAAAATTAGTTAAGGGTATCAAAGAGAAGGAGATGGAGATTAAGATTCTCAATGAAAAGAATGTTAACTTGACCAAACAAATTGACCAGCTGTCTAAAGACGAAGTGGGAAAGCTCACTCAGATCATCCAACAGAAAGACTTAGAGATACAAAATCTTCATGCTCGGGTTTCTTCGGTCAGTTACATGCAAGATGTGGTCTATTTACAGCAGCAGCTACAAGCCTATGCAATGGAGAGAGAGCAGGTTCTGGCTGTCCTAAGTGAGAAGACAAGAGAAAATAGTCAACTCCGAACTGATTACCACAAAATTATGGATGTGGTGGCTGCCAAAGAGTCGGCCCTTTTGAAACTTCAAGATGAAAACAAGAGATTTTCACTTAGCCAGGAGGGCAGCAACCAGGAGATGTTTAGAGAGACCATCCAGAATCTCTCCAGAATAATCAGAGAGAAAGATATTGAGATAGATGCCTTAAGCCAGAAATGTCAGACCCTGTTGACTGTCCTCCAGGCCTCCAGTTCGGAGAATGGCAGCGATCTTGGAGCCGTCAATAGTAATCAGTTTGAGGAACTGTTGCAGGAACGTGATAAACTCAAGCAGCAAGTGAAGAAGATGCAAGAGTGGAAACAGCAGGTGATGACCACTGTCCAGAACATGCAACACGAATCTGCTCACCTCCAGGAGGAGCTTCATAAGCTTCAGGGGCAGATCAACAAGGACAGCGATTCTAGCTCTAAATTGCAAGTAGATTACAACCACCTCATTCACGGCTATGAAAACAATGAGAAGAAACTCAAAGATTTTAGCCTAGAGCTGAGTAACGTTCAAACCAGTATTGGTGAACTCAACAGCACAAAAGAACGTATAATTGGCCAACTTCAGGTCAGTAACTATGACGCAAGTCCAGCTGAGACTCCTTTGGGGTCATCTCCTGAACAGAACAGTGGCGATTTTGCGAAGATCGTTCAAGAATGTGAACAACTGAGGATTCAGATTCAGGAGAGAGAAACTACCATTCGAACCCTTCAAGAGAATAACCAGCGTTTGTCTGACTCTATGGTTAAGACATCGGAGCATGGTCGCAGGACCCAGGAGGAGTCCACCTCGGAGTTAAAGCAGATGAAGGACAAAAACGAACTATTGCAGAGGGCTCAAAAAGAGAAAGACATTTTGATAAAAACAAAGGGAGACAAATTGAACTCAATCAGCGAAAACTTGAAGAACAAAGAGAATGAGAATGAGCTGCTGAAGCAGGCAGTCACCAACCTAAAAGAGAGGGCTCTTATTCTGGAAATGGACATGGTGAAGCTGAAGGAGGAAAATGACAAAGTGGTGGCCAAAGAAAAGGAAAAAGAAACGGAGTTCCGAGCATTACACGAGACCAACATGCAATTTTCCATGTTGCTCCGAGAGAAGGAATTCGAGTCCAGCTCAATGAAGGAGAAAGCGTCTGCTCTAGAAAACCTTCTTAAAGAAAAGGAACAGGTTTGTCCAGCTTCATTCTGGGTTTCAAATACACCTATGTTAGTAAATCTTATAAAAAAGAGTCGTGGTTTAGTTTTATTTCTGAGCTTTCTCAATTCTTATGCCGCGTACACACGATAGATTTTTCGGCATGTAAACAATGAAATTTTTTAGCCTCTAGAAAAAAATGTTCCCAACTTCATCATTAACCACTTAAGGACCCCCGCACGCACATATACGGCCACAGAATGGCTCGTACAGGCACAAGGGCGTAAATTTACGTCCCCGCCTTCGTGCGGTTCGGGGGTCCCATCGGGACCCCCTCCGCGGCGTGCGGGGGTCCCCCTGCCTCTGGGAGCGATCGCCGACGAGCGGGCGGATGTCCGTGATTTCCGCCCCCCCGCGATCGCTCCCAGCCAATGGGAGCGTGCTCCCATCGTGTCAGTTCCTCCTCCTGTGTTTACACAGGAAGGAGGAAATGATGTCACCCCTCATCGCAGCGCTGTTTCCCAGCGCTGCTGATGAGAGAAGACATCACAAGTAAGTGTGCACCAACACAACACTGACACACACTCACATAGGCACATTAACCCCTTGTGATCGCCCCCCCCACCCCCCTGTCACAGTGTCACTGAATGCAGTGATCTAATCACTGCATTTAGTGTCAGTGTGACAGGCAGTGTAAAAAACAGTTAGTGTTAGGTTCAGGATAGCCCCCCCACCCCCCCTAATAAAGTTTTAACCCCCTGATCACCGCCCTAGTTAACCCTTTCACTCCCTATTGCCAGCGTCACTAAGCGATCATTTTTCTGATCGCTGTATTAGTGTCGCTGTTCCCGCTAGGTAGCTATTTTTTTTTATTGCGATTTTTTTTTTTTTTTTTTTTAACTAAAGACATGTGGCTGAATTAATTTTGGCCTAAATGTTTTACTAAAATTTAGTTTGATTTTTTTTATAACAAAAAGTAAAAAAATTGTGTTTTTTTTTCAAAATTGTGGCTCTATTTTAGTTTATAGCGCAAAAAATTAAAATCGCAGAGGCGATCAAATACCACCGAAAGAAAGCTCTATTTGTGGGAAGAAAAGGACGCAAATTTTGTTTGGGAGCCACGTCGCACGACCGCGCAATTGTCTGTTAAAGCGACGCAGCGCCGAATTGTAAAAACACCTTGGGTCATTTAGCAGCGTATGTGTCCGGGTCTTAAGTGGTTAAGGACCGCCGCACGACTATGTACGTCCACAACATGGCACGTACAGGCAGATGGGCGTACATGTACGTCCCTGCCTTTCCGTGGGTCGGGGGTCTGATCGGGACCCCCTCCGCTGCGTGTGGCGGTCCCCGTGGCTCTGGGAGCGATCCGGGATGAGGGGGGCGGCTATTCGTTTTTGTCCGCCCCCTCCGGATCGCTCCCAGCCAATCCGCTTCCTCCTCTGCCTGAACTGTAAACACAGGCAGAGGAGGAAGTGATGTCACCACTCCTCCCGCCGGTATTTTCATCTGGTGGAGGAGAGGAGACATCTCGCAGTGAGTACACAAGCACTACACTGACACCAGTACACACAGGCACACAAATCCCCCCCCCCCCGATCAGCCCCCCTGTCACAGTGTCACTAAATAGCAGTGATCATTTATTTACTGATCACTGCATTTAGTGTCAGTGTAACAGGCAGTTAGTGTTAGGTCCAGGGTAGCCCCCTACCCCCCCCCCCCCCCCCAAATAAAGGTTTTAACCCCTTGATCACACCTTAGTTAACCCTTTCACCCCCTATTGCCACCGTCACTAAGCGATCGTTTTTCTGATCGCTGTATTAGTGCCGCTGGTGCCGCTAGGTAGCTAGTTATTTTTTGAGGTTCGCCTGCCAGGTTTTTATAGCGTTGGGTACCCCCTTAAATTTTCTTAATAAAGTTTTAACCCCTGATTGCCCCTAGAGTTAACCCTTTCACCTCCTATTGCCAGCGTCACTAAGCAATCGTTTTTCTGATCGCTGTATTAGTGTCGCTGGTGCAGCTAGGTAGCTAGTTAGTACCAGTAACGCTTAGGCCTCGTACACACGAGGCAATCTATCTGTTCAAATCTGTCGGAAAAAAAAATCCTCTAGCAAAGCGTGGTGACGTACAACACGTACGAAGGCACTATAAAGGGGAAGTTCCATGCGGATGATGCCACCCTTGGGGCTGCTTTAGCTGATTTTGTGTAAGTAAAACGGAGATCTGTCTGTTTACATTGACAGATCCCCATTCTGGCTCTCATAGGAGCGATCGAAGGGCGCTGGTGGACATTGTGGGCGCAGGCCACGTGCATCGGCTACGGGATGTGCACCCTCTATATGCAGTATGACAATGGCTGGTTGGCAAGCGGTTAAAGTAGCGCAGTGCCGTATCGTAAAAAATGGCCTAGTCGTGAAGCTGAAGTGGTTAAAGCGGAGGTTCACCCTTTAAATTTCTATATACTGTTATATCCAGCATACTGCTGACATCAACAGTATGCTAGATTTGCTGGATTTTTTTTTTTTTTGGGCTGTACTTAAATTTTTTTCTTGTTTTCACCCGACTTCCGGGTTCTCGATCCCCCCCGGGGAGTAGGCGTCGCATAAATGATTGACGTGCGGGTAAAGCGCGTCATCGCCTTCCGAAAATATCCGACGGGGACTCGGCACTTTACGGCGCCTGCGCAGTCAGCTCTACACGGCAGGCGCAGGCGCCGTATAGCCCAGTAAAGAGCCGAGTCCCTGTCGGATATTTTCGGAAGGCGATGACGCGCTTTACCCGAACGTCAATCGTCTCCTGGGAGGATCATCACTCACTCCCAGGAGACATTGCGCAGAGCTCCCCGTCGGGGAAAAGGAGCGACACGCCCACTCCCGGGTCTTCTTCCTTGCGGGGAGTCAGGCTGAAGACAGGTAAGTGTACACATTGGAAAAAAAATGACAACACTACAAGCCTTTATTAAGGCTGCAGATAGGTTATCAAAACGTTTATTTTGAGGGTGAACCTTCGCTTTAATATAAGCCGTAGATTTAAAGATCTTATTTTTTTTCTTGAAATGATCGCATGTTAAAATGTTTGAGAGTTTGTTGTGTGCTTTAAAGCGGATGTCCCATTAAAAAAGTATATTAAAAGCCAGCAGCTACAGATACTGCAGCTGCTGACTTTTAATATTAGGACACTTACCTGTCCTGGAGTCCAGCGGCGTCCACAGCAGAGGACGAGCGTTCGCTCGTCTCTCTGCTGTTCCCCCCTCCATCCACAGTGAGGGAACCAGGAAGTGAAGCGCTCCGGCTTCACTGCCCGGTTCCCTACGGCGCATGCGCCCACCGATTGGCTCCCGCTGTGTGCTGGGAGCCGAGATGTTGCAAAAAAAACTGACTTTTGCCCGAGACTGCGGGCCAGAAGTGGGTGCAAATACCTGTCTTTAGACTGGTATCTGCACCCCCCTCCCTCTGAAAGGTGTCAATTGTGACCTTCTGGTTGCACTGTATGAGGATTCTAGTGAACTTTGACCTGTTTGCTGTCTCTTTGGTTAATTCTTCTTTTTAGTCAGTTTTGTTGAAATGATCATTTTATTTCCTTCCTCAGGGAAAAGCCGGAGAATTGAACCATCTGTTGAACGAAGTAAGGTCCATGCAGGAGAAAGCGGTTTTGTTCCAGCACGAGAGGGACCAGGTTATGTTGGCACTCAAACAGAAGCAGATGGAAACCAGCGCTCTTCAGAACGAGGTGGGTGCTGGGATCTGCAGGTTACACTCCATGTGCGATTGTTTGCAAAATGGGGAAGGATGTGCATCCCTGGATATCAGCCGGTCATTGATTTGTACAGGCTTACTGTCTGTAGCTGATTGGAAACCCCTCTTACTACCCGTCCCAGAACTATGGCTTTAGTCACCTAATCTGCATAAGCTTTAAAATCACGTCTGCTGTCGTCCTAAAGCTCATCATAGATGTGTAGACTTAATTTTTTTACAGCAACATTTTTTTTTTTTTTTTTGGAGTATTCACCCCCCCCCCCCCTTATTTTGATATTTTTATTTATTTATTTTTTAACCATTAGCTGACCCCACTATAGCTGAAAGATGGCTGCCCCACAGTTGTCCAGTTCTGGGAGCATGTCTATTGACCTAGGACCCTGCGGGGCACGCTCTGTGATTGCTGTTACCTTTTGGACACAGCTGATCACAAAAAGGACCAATCACAGCAGTCATTTACCATGCCAGTTATCTACATTTCCTTTCCCAAGCGCTGTCACTGTATGAGGAGAGGCAAGCCATTAACCGGCTATCCTGTGACAGCACACATTTCCTCAGATTTTTAGTGCAGTGCCAATCAGTGCAGCCAATTGGTCTATGCCAGTGCAGCCTCAAAAACTGGAGAAGAAAAATTACATATTTGCAAATTTTTAGAACAGAAATACATTTTTAGTCTTTATTTGTTTAGCAAAAAATAAAAAACCCAGTAGTGATTATATACCACTTTACAAAATGAAAACTATTTCATTTGGTTACAGTGCTCTAAAACGTTCCAACAGACTAATATACACTGATTTGGATTGTTTTCACCAAAGAAATGTAGCCGAATAAATTTTGGCCTAAATTTATAAAAGATTTATTTGCAAAAATTTGTAACCGCAACTAAGAAAAACCTTGTTTTTGTTTTTCAAACTTTTTGCTCTTTTTTCGTTTTTATTTAGAGGGAAAAAAATAAGAAAAATTCAGGGGGCGTGGTGGTGAAGTGTACTGACAGGGATCGTAGAGAGATCGCTGTTCCTGATTACTAGGGATGAACAGCAGATCTCTCTCTACTTCCCTGACTGAACGGAGATCTGTCTGTTTACATTGACAGATCCCCATTCTGGCTCTCTTAGGAGCGATCAAAGGGCGCCGGTGGACATTTTTTTTCAAACTTTTCGCTCTTTTTTTTGCATTATTATTTAGCGGGGGAAAATAAGAAAAATCCAGTTGTGATTTAATGCCGCCAAAGGAAAGCTCTATGTCCGTGAGAAAAACTTTGGGTACAGTGCTGCATGACCGCACAATTGTCATTCAAATTGCAACAGCGCTTAAAATTGGCCTGGGCAGGAAAGAAGTCAAAGTGCCCTTTATTGAAGGGGTTAAACAAGTTTCTGATGTCATCCTCTACGTTTTGTCTTCTTCAGTAAGCTCCGCTGATCCTTCCTGCCTTTTTTTTTAACGAGAGCTTCGCTGATCTTTAGGCAAACCACTAAATCCAGAGTTAAAAATTCGTACTGTACAGTGGGGCAAAAAAGTATTTAGTCAGCCAATTGTGCAAGTTCTCCCACTTAAAAAGATGAGAGGTCTGTAATTGTCATCATAGGTATTTCTTTCTCGTACATCACGGGACACAGAGCGGCATATTCATTACTATATGGGTTATATGGAGTACCTTCAGGTGTGGACACTGGCAATCTCAAACAGGAAGTCCCCTCCCTATATAACCCCCTCCCCTAGAGGGAGTCCCTCAGTTTTTTCGCCAGTGTCTTAGGTGTTGGTCACGGAATAGCTTTGCTCCACATCCTTGGGATTAAGGGCGGGCTAACCGGATCTGTCCAAGGAGCCTCAGTGCCAAAGTGGACAGTACCCGGGCCCCAAACCATGGGGTTTTGCCTATAATGCTCCTCTTTGGAGGGCTGAGGGCTGGACCCTGGGCCCAGGACTTGGAGTTTGTAAAAACCATAAGTTCCTGTTTGCCAGAGTGCTATATAGGTCCAGGACAGTGGGTACCTTCATAGGACCCCAGGGCCTGAAGGTCTACTACGCTACCCACGGAGATGGGAGAAGATTGGATCGTTTTGCTGGACAAACATCCTGCAGCATGGAGCAGGTAAGGGGGAGCCTGCGGGACTTGGTTCGACAGCAGGCTCTCCGGGGTAACCTAAAAGGGGGGATAGCCTAAGTATGCTCTGCATGGGCAACCTTGCTCACTATGTCTGAGAAAGACAGGATGACACCTTTTTTCCCCCATCACTAGGTTCCCCTGTCTAAGAATGTGTTGCTAGCTAACCTGCTGCTTTCTTCCTAGGACTAGTAAGGATCCCTAGGGGCCTTTTGGAGAGTCCTACCTGGCCGGGGGTTTGAATCTGCCGCCTGTTTCTGCAGTCCTGGGTCTCCAGCAGCGCGGCTCCTCCATGTTCCTCCTGTTCCGGCTACGCGCGCGTGCGCGCGCACGTCTTATAGACGTTTTTCGCGCCGTTCAGACAGGAGGGCGGGGGGGGGCGTGCCTGCGGCGTCATACAGGGGCGCGCCTTGTGCTGTTATAGATCAGCAGGCATTGTCAGTGCTCAGTCTGAGGCTGATTTCAGAAGGAGAGGACGCAGAGCGGCAGAACAGTGACTCCCGGTGGCGGAAGAGGGGTAGTACATGCTGGACTTTGTTCCAATGCCTTTTTGTGTTAAGCCAAGAAATTCCCCTTTTTGCAGCAGGTTGGAGGCTGGCAAACTAAGTTTGGGGTCACTGTATGTTTTAAAAAAAAAAAAAAAAAAAATATATATATAATATATATTAAAAAAAAAAAAAAAAAAAAGAAAAACATACGGGGCCCCATCAGTTTTTGGGCATTAGTGATCTATTGTCCCCTAAGCTCTGGTTTTGTACTCCTGGCCACTACAGTCTGTTGTTGTTGGCGGAGTCCCTCGATCTTGTATTATGGCTTCCAAAGGTTCGGGGTCAAAGGGTACAAAAAAGACCAAAAAACAAAGGGGTTCCCCTTCTGATTCTGATGATATGCCGATACTTTCCCCGCAACTTATTAACATAAAGGGCGCCTTGGATGAGCCATTAGGGGGATCTGGTGCGGAGGCTGGCCCAGATCAGCCCAGCCCTGTGTTTATCACAGAGGAGATGCTAGCCGTATCCCTAGGGGGGCTAGAAGAGAGAATAGCAGCATTGATCGCTAGAGCTATTCCTGGTAAGAAACGGGTTAGATCCCCATCACCAAGAGGTGTATCCTCAGATGCTGAGATTCTCTCTCCGGAGGAATTGGAATCACAGGAGGATCAACTAGACCTGAACCAAGAGGGTTCAGGGATTTAGGGATCTACCTCTGAGGAGCCATTTTCAGACTCCCAGACAGAGAGACTGTGGGTGCAGTCTTTGACGGACATGGTCCGCTCGGCATTTAGTTTACCATTGCCAGAGCCTCAGGTTCCTCCGGTATCCTCTCTGGGCTCTTTGAAAGCTCCGTTAAGCAACGCAGTGTTTCCGGTCCATCCTCTCTTGGAGAAATTGATCTTTCGGGATTGGGTACGGCCGGACAGGATTTTTCTGCCACCGAAGAGATTTGCGGTCATTTACCCCATGGAGGAAAAATTCTCCAAGAGGTGGAGGCTCCCAGTAGTGGATGCAGCCATCTCATGTGTGAATAAATCACTAACTTGCCCGGTGGAAAACATACATATGTTTAAAGATCCGGTTGATAAACGGGTAGAGACACTTTTAAAAGCATCCTTTGCTACGGCAGGAGCAGTGGTACAGCCAGCTGTGGCTGCGATTGGTGTTTGTCAGGCGTTAAAAGACCAGACAAAAGAAATGTTAAAGGACATGCCTACCCAACAAGCAGAAGAGTTTTCTGACATTCCCAGAGCTCTGTGTTTTGCTGTAGATGCTATAAAAGATTCCATCCAGCAGGCCTCTCGTTTATCACTATTTTTGGTGCACATGAGAAGGCTCTTATGGTTGAAGAACTGGGCGGCGGAGCCCCCATGCAAAAAAGCTTCTGGCAGGGTTTCCCTTCCATGGAGGACGACTCTTCGGAGAGGATCTGGATAAATATATTCAGACTATTTCAAGTGGCAAGAGTACCCTTTTACCGGTCAAAAAGACATTCCGGGGTCCTACATTTAAAAGGCAGCTCTTTCCTGTCTCGGGGCCCTCAAATTCCAGGCAGTATCGACGGCCGCCTGCACGATCCAACGTTAACAGTAGATCGCAGGGACAGGCCCCTGGGGGTAAGAGGCCATGGTATCGCAAGCCGACAAAGACAGCCCCTAAGTCTGCCTTATGAAGGGGCGCCCCCACTCTCGCGGGTGGGGGGGAAGGCTTCGTTTCTTCTCAGAAGTTTGGGAAGCCAAGATCCCCGACAAATGGGTCCGGGCGTCTGTAACCACAGGCTACAGACTGGATTTTCTAAGGTGTCCTCCGCCTCATTTTCAAGAATCAAGGCTACCAAAGGATCCAGCAAGGAAGGCCTCATTGCTGGCAGCTTTGGATCACCTGCTTTGCCAGGACGTAATAATAGAGGTGCCAGCCCAAGAGCAAGGGCTAGGTTTCTATTCCAATCTCTTTGTCATACCAAAGCCCAACGGCGATGTCGGGCCAATCTTGGACCTAAAGAGGTTAAACGGTTACCTAAGGGTTCGTTCCTTCCGGATGGAATCCATCCGGTCAGCAGCCGCCGCGCTTCAGAGGGACGATTTTCTGGCCTCCATAGACATAAAGGATGCTTACCTTCATGTACCAATCTTTCAGTCGCATCAAAGATTTTTACGCTTCGCGGTGGGGCAGCGACACTTCCAATTCAGGGCGCTCCCCTTCGGGCTGGCCACGGCCCCCCGGGTATTCACGAAGATCTTAGCCCCAGTTCTGGCCAATTTAAGGATCCAAGGGGTCATAGTCCTAGCATACTTGGACGACCTTTTAATCATAGATCACTCACGGCCGGGTCTGCAACAGGCAGTAAACCTCACGGTTCGGTACCTCGAAGGATTCGGCTGGGTCCTAAACCGGGGAAAGTCAGCGTTCCAGCCTACAAAGGAGTTGGAATACCTCGGCATGAGGTTAGACACAGAACAGCAAAGGGTGTTCCTGCCCCTTGTAAAGATCGAGGCTATCAAGGGGTTGGTTCAGTTGGTTCTAAACAAGAAAAAACCAACTATTCGCCTGTGTATGCGAGTACTAGGCAAGCTAGTGGCCACGTTCGAGGCAGTACCATACGCTCAGATCCACACTCACGTCCTACAGGCAGCCATTCTAGCAGCCTGGGGCAAGAGGGCACATGCCTTAGAGTCCCCTTTGACGCTATCATCAAGGGTCCGACAAAGCCTGGCCTGGTGGTTGAACCCCCAGAATCTTCTAAAGGGAAAATCCTTCAGCCCTGTTGTCTGGAAGGTAGTTGCCACAGACGCCAGCCTGGCAGGCTGGGGGGGCGGTCTTCGAGGGGTTCTCTCGCCAGGGAACTTGGGTGAAAGCAGAGAGGCAGCTCCCCATCAATATCTTGGAGATCAGAGCTGCTCGCCTAGCCCTTCTGGCATGGACCTCCAGATTAAAGGGGTTCCCGGTGAGAATCCAGTCAGACAATGCCACGGCGGTGGCATACATAAACCACCAAGGGGGAACCAGGAGTCAGGCCGCTCAAGAGCTTGATTTTTCAGTGGGCAGAGGTTCATGTACCCTGCATTTCGGCGATATTCATTCCCGGAGTGGACAACCTGCAGGCATACTTCTTAAGTCGCCAGAGTCTGTTGCCAGGGGAGTGGTCTCGGCATCCCCAGGTCTTTCAGACAATCTGCCAGAGGTGGGGAATGCCGGACGTAGATATAATGGCATCCAGGTTCAACAAGAAACTAGACAGGTTCGTGTCTCGAGCGAGGGATCCTATGGCCTGCGGAACCGATGCGTTGGTTTGCCCTTGGCATCAATTCAAACTTCTATATGCATTCCCTCCGCTACAGTTACTCCCTCGCCTGTTGCGCAGGATCAGAGTGGAGCACAAGCCAGTCATTCTAGTAGCTCCGGCTGGGCCCCGGAGGACTTGGTACTCACTAGTCCTGAAGGTGGCAGTGGGAGACCCTTGGACTCTTCCTCTACAACCAGACCTACTCTCACAAGGCCCGATCCTCCACCCTACATTACAGCGTCTAAATTTGACGGCCTGGAGGCTGAATCCCTGATTCTCAGGGGTAGAGGTCTGTCTAGGCAGGTAATTCCTACCCTGATTAGGGCTAGAAAGCCGGCCTCCAGGGTGATTTATTACAGGGTGTGGAGGAACTACGTAGGCTGGTGTGAATCCAAAAGATGGAATTCCCGCAAATATACTATTGACAGGGTGTTAAGTTTTCTCCAGCTAGGAGTGGATAAAGGCCTGGCACTAAGCACAATCAAGGGACAGATCTCAGCTCTGTCAGTGTGGTTTCAGAGGCCGCTGGCCACCCACTCGCTGGTAAAGACCTTCTTACAGGGGGTCTTGCGTATTAATCCTCCTGTCAAGTCACCACTTTGTCCATGGGACTTAAATCTTGTTCTGTCATCCCTACAGAAACAACCCCTTGAGCCGTTGGCTGAGGTACCTTGATTTTACTGACTAGAAAGTCGGTATTTCTGATCACCATAGTTTCGGCCAGGAGAGTATCGGAATTGGCAGCCTTATCTTGTAAGGAACCATATCTCATTTTACATAAGGATAGGGCGGGGTTCCGTCCTCATCCTTCCTTTCTACCAAAGGTTATATCCAGTTTCCACCTGAACCAGGATGTGGTACTTCCATCCTTCTTCCAAAACCCACCTCTAGAAAGGAGGGGTTGCTGCATACGTTGGATATTGTCAGGGCCGTAAGGGCCTATCTTAAAGCTACAGAGAAGGTTCGGAAAACAGATGTGGTGTTCGTTTTACCGGAAGGGCCCAAGATGGGTCAAGCAGCCGCTTGATCCACCATCGCAAGATGGATTAAACAATTAATTGTTCGGGCCTGCGGTTTGAAGAGGTGCCTCCTCCTTTGTCGGTAAAGGCCCATTCTACCAGGGCCATGGGCACCTCCTGGGCAGCACATCATCAGATCTCTAGGGCTCGAATATGCAAGGCAGCAACGTAGTCATTACAAAATTTTATCAATTGGACGTAAGAAGGAATGCGTATACAGCCTTTGGGCAGTCAGTACTACAGGCCGCGATTCAAGCTCCTCAGGATCTGAGGGGGCTCCCTTGATTTGATTTGAGATTTACATTTCTCGTTTAAGTTGGATTTACTAGTATCTGAGTATACCTCTAAAATTAAATCCTTCTTTGGAAGATGTCTCCCTCCCCTCATTAAAGCATTGCTTTCGGACATCCCATATAGTAATGAATATGCCGCTCTGTGTCCCGTGATGTACGAGAAAGAAAAAGGGATTTTTAAATACAGCTTACCTGTGAAATCCTTTTCTTGGAGTACATCACGGGACACAGAGCTCCCACCCCTCTTTTGGGTGACCATTTTGGGAGGCATACTGCTTGCTACAAAACTGAGGGACTCCCTCTAGGGGAGGGGGTTATATAGGGAGGGGACTTCCTGTTTGAGATTGCCAGTGTCCACACCTGAAGGTACTCCATATAACCCATATAGTAATGAATATGCCGCTCTGTGTCCCGTGATGTACTCCAAGAAAAGGATTTCACAGGTAAGCTGTATTTAAAAATCCCTTTACCTCAACTATGAGAGACAAAATGTGGAAACAAATCCAATCACATTGTCTGTCTGATTTGGAAAGAATTTATTTGCAAATTATGGTGGAAAATAAGTATTTGGTCTCCTCTACAAACAAGGAAGATTTCTGTCTCACACAGACCTGTATCTTCTTCTATAAGAGGCTCCTTTTGTCCTCCACTCATTACCTGTATTCATGGCTCCTGTCTGAACTTGTTATCAGTATAAAAGACACCTGTCCACAGGTTGAAATGCATGCTTTTACACTGAGGCACTGGCAGTGCGGTGAAAAAATCCGGCATGCAGCATCTTTGGAGCGTGTTTGGAGAGCTAAATTTTAATTTTCTTTATTTTTTTAGTTTGTTTAGCAAAAATTAAAACCCCAGTGGTGAATAAATACCACCAAAAAAATTATAAAAATGTCATATGGGTACAGTGTTGTATGACCGCGCAATTGTCATTCAAAGAGCGATGGTGCTGAAAATGGGGGTGGAAAAAAGTGCCTGGTAGGCAAGTGGTTAATTCTTACTGAGCACATTAATTGGCCAGTGTATCATCCCTCAGGTCCAGCATCTACGAGATAAAGAACAGCGCCTCAAACAAGAACTGGAGCGGCTGCGCAATCACCTGCTGGAAATGGAAGACTCATACACACGGGAGGCTGTGGCCGCTGGTGATCGGGAGATGGAGCTCCGAAAGAAACTCTCAACCTTAGAAGAAAAGCTTTTATCTTCCTCCACGGCAGTGGAGACCGCCAGGTACCGGTCTGCAGTGTAAGAACAATGTTTTGGTGATTAGATTAATAGAATATGTGATCTCTAACTTGCCCCTTTTTGGTTTAGCCACCAGGCTACAATGCAGGTGGAATCTCTACAGGAGCAGCTACATCTTGTGTCCCATCAGAGAGATGAGGCTTTGATGCAACTGAACATGTCTCAAGAGCAAGTCAAACAATATGCATTGTCACTGACCAACCTGCAGATCGTGCTAGAGCAGTTCCAACAAGGTAAAGCAGTTTGAGTGTATCCCAACCCAAAAATGTGTCCTTTCTTCCACAATCATTGAGGAACTAAGACTCTGAGTGCGTGAGTAAGTGAAAAACTTATATAGCGCAGCACATGCAAACTGAATCGCCTCTGTATAGCACCAGTAGAAGCTACATGCTAATCCTCGAGATTTAAAAAGGTGCATGCTGCATCAACAAGGGTTGAGAAGTTCCCCAATTATTTTAGTAATGTCAGAGGCCCAAGACTCCTCGGGTGTATCTTTGTTCGTTAAGCACTTAAGAGACCCAGCATCAAACAGTCTCGGCAAGCGAAGGCTCAGAGGCTGCAAGCAGATTAGATAGGGATTCTGCAGGGGAAAGCAGAGCCACGCCTGTGACCTCCTGCTTAAAGCAGGAGTTCCGCGGGATATCTTTTTTTTTTTTTTTGCATTCCTCCTCTGGTCTTACCTGTACTACAGCACTACCAGGGTGTCCCACACCTTTAGCCGGTGTCATCGCTGTATTGGAGCAAAGGATATTTTAGATAATCATCCCAGGGACGTTTCCATGTTACCTGTGGGCACTGTGAAGCCGACAGGGTATTCTTCCGGGATGCGGCGAATGCTGGCCTCCCAGTATTCACCGCTCTATCCCGCGCATGTGCAGTGTTGACGGCGAGCGTCGCCGTCAACACTACACGCTTGCCGAGTCACATGACACGCATTACACGCTTGCCGCGATTAGAGCACAGCGCGTCTCCTGGGATTGTCAGGACTGACTCCCAGGAGACATAGCGCTTGTCGGGGGAGAATGCAGATACACGCCCACTCCCCGCGGTGGATTGTGAGTGACAGGGCAGAAAGACCAGCTGAAAAGGGGTAAGGATCAGGAAAAAAAAAACGGATTATTTACTGTCAATGCCTAGCAGTTTTATGGAGATAAAGTCAACATTTAGGGTGAACCTCCGCTCACCCGAAATACCTGTTGCTATGCTGAAGTCTGTAATCTGCCTCATCCGCACCGCGGTGTGATTTCTTCTTCTCCTAGTGAATGGGGCGCGCTGCTTTCTGGGAACTGTGTGTGTTCTCAGAGAGCAGCCGCCCCTTTCACAAGCCGGCATGATACTCACACAGGCGCAGTAGGAAATGGGCATTGAAGCCGTAAGGTGTGGAGAAAGCCTCTTGAGGGTGAGGGGGCAAGCAGGAGTGTCAAGATGCCCACTAACACACAGCTCCTTTCTCTGACCCTCCTGCTTGCCCCCTCAAGAGGCTTTCTCCACACCAGGGAGAAAGCCTTGCATTACTGTGTGGAGTTACAGACAGAACAGGAAGTGAGGATTTCTCAGAAGAAATAACATTTAAAAGCAAAATGGAAGGATGAGGTAAGTGAAGGAGGACTGCACTAAGGTAAAGGAAGCTATTTAGGGAAAAAAAATATTGTACCTTTACAACCCCTTTAATGTATAAATTTGTAAAGATTTCAAACCCTTTTTTCACGTTGTCATTATGGGGGATTGTTTTGTAGAATTTTTGAGGAAAATAATGAATTTAATCCATTTTGGAATAAAGCTGTAACATAACAAAATGTGGAAAAAGTGAAGCTCGGTACATACTTTCCAGATACTCTGTACATTCTAGATGCAGAGGGCTTAGAAGTCTACTTCTTGCAAAACTATCAACACACATGGAAGGCTTGGTGTAAGACTAGAAAATGTGACCCCCCCCCCCCCCAGGGAATTCTCTGTGGGGCAAATCCTGGTAAGGAGCTCTTGGTATTCCAAAAAGCGTTGGCTCGCTTTTTAGCAGGGAATGTTCCCTTGTCCTCTCCTCTGTGACTACACGGTATCTGTATTCAGTTGTCTTGGCACTTCAGTAACCACAGTTAGAAACAATTAGGGATATTCCCTGTGTCACACTCATTCACCAAGGTGAGTTTCGTGTTACCATCACCTCTGTGTGGCTAAATTCTGAACGACAGTAAACTGACCCTTTGATTAGAAAGATTGGAGACCCCTTTTCTTGAGGATCGGGTCTTACCCTTTCCTGTCAAAGCACACGCTACCAGGGTTTCGGGATCCACATTTGTGGCTGTGGTCGCTGGGCTGCTGAGTGTTTCTTGTGCTTACCAGCATGCAACACTTGCGCTCCCTTCATGACTCAGGCATTTTTTTCTATTTAGCACTGCCCTACTTTAATCGGCAATTGTGCGGTCATGCAACACTGTACCCCCATGTGTCTGTACAGGAAAAATTACGTACGAGTACGTCGCTTTGCCTGTACATGCCACCCGTCTGCAGTAAATGTACTGTGGGCAGTCGGCAAGTGGTTAAGCAACTGTTTGCAAGGCTTCCACGTGGGCTTCTGTTCTCCCAATCTGCAAGTTGTACCAGGAGGATGTTTAGGCCAGGATGGATAAAAATTATTTAAAAAAAAAATCAAAATCTGATTTTACATTTTTTTTTTTTTTTAATCAAGCCTTTTTACTAGTGATTTAAATTAAATGCACTTTGGTTTTAGGCGTCATGTGATGCAAGCTTTGGGGCATAAGGTCCTTCAGGTGGCTGTTTGAGCAGACGGCAGTCCCAAGTTCTGTTGTCCATGTGAGCCTATTGGTGTTACAAGCATCACAGTTGGACTGCTTTTTGAAGTTCCATCTGTAAAGAGGAGAAAACTCTGCATCCTCTTAGGACTCTAGGCAAGTGCTAAATCCTGCTTTTCAGATGGGGGGGCTTTTGCAAACACCAGAGGGCATGCTTTTAGTTTTAAGTTGCACCTAGCGTCCTGCTACTGACAGAAGCAGCATCAAATCCATCCATACATAACAAAGTTGAGCTGTGTCCCTCAACAATGAAGACATACATTTCTCATATAAAATTGGGTTATACTGCCTGTTTTCCAAATGAAACTTGCAGTGCCACTCTAAAATGAGACAGATATCCTCCTCCCCGCCTGGTGCACTGAAGGGAGCTGTCATTCATGCACCATTAAGAGATGAAAGGGGATTTTCAAAGGGAAGAAAGGGCGCCGCTAGTGCTGCATGATTCTGGATAAAATGAGAATCACAATTTTTTTTGCTTAGAATAAAGATCACAATTCTGAACTTTTTTTAAGGCCCCTTTTCACACTGAGGTGTATTTCAGGCGTTTTAGCGCTAAAAATAGCGTATAAATAACGCCTGAAATAATCCTGCCCCAGCTTTCTCAATGTGAAAGCCCGAGGGCTTCCACACTACGGCGATGCGCTGGTGGGAGAAAAAAAAATCTCCTGCAAGCAGCATCTTTGAAGCAGTGTGTATACCGCTCCTTCCCATTGAAATCAATGGGACAGTGTGGCTTTTAACCCTTTTTCGGCCAAATACCGTGGTAAATACGACAGTATAGCGGCGCTAAAGTTCGCACCGCTATACAGCCACCACACCTCCCGCGCCCAGTGTGAAAGCGGCCTTATGGATTTACAATCCCTGAACATTGTTATCAAATAAAATAAGACCTAATACTCTTTGCTTCAATCAAATTTAAAGAAATGTAATGAAAAATGTGTAAAGAAATAAAAAAAAATACCTTTTAAGTTATATTGGGGTCAGTAAGGGTCAGTAAATATGTTAAAGGTGTAAAAATTATTAATCAACAAAGCAAACAAAGAAGTATCAATAGTTTTATAAAAGTAGTAATTAAAAAAATTAACAATCCGCAGGAAAATAATTAAATGGATAAGGAGTTAATAAGGCTGATTAGCATAAATTATGGGTTAACGGGGGTTAAACAGAGGAACTAGTTGAGATAGAGATCTATCTATCCCTTTTTTTTTTTTTTCTTGACAAGGTTGCTTTAACCACTTCCCTTCGGCTGTACAAAGTCGTACGGCCGTTGGGATGTCCTGAATCTCTAACAGGCCGTGTTTTTACGGCCTGCGCTTCGCCAGGTCACTGGGGGGCGCGCGAGCCCGCCGCATCGCTGACATGCCGATGCGTGTGCCCGACGGCTGTGATGTTCGCCAGGCACTCGGGATCGGCGGCTGCAGGGACAAGACGTGGATCTCTGTGTGTAAACACAGAGATCCATGTCCTGTCAGGGGAGAGAGGAGACCGATCTGTGTCTCTTGTACATAGGGACACAGCATCGGTCACCTCCCCCTGTCACCCCCCTCCCCCCATAGTTAGAACACAATTTAGGGTACACATAAACCCCTTCCTCACCCCCTAGTGTTAATCCCTTCAATGCCAGTCACATTTATACAGTAATTACTGCATATTTATAGCACTGATCGCTGTATAAATGTGAATGGTGCCAAAAATGTGTCAAAAGTGTCCGATGTCTCCGCCATAATGTCGCAGTCACAGAAAAAATGCTGATCGCCGCCATTAGTAAAAAAATAAAATAAAAAAATAATACCTATAGTGGCGAACACTCACCTCTACATGAGAAAATGGTCCCAAGTTTTACAACATGACATCTCCTTGTTAGATTGGGAGAGCGTGTGGAGGCACACTTCCAGGATTTCTCGCTGTGTAGCCATAAGGAATCTGCATACAAAATCCTGATGCACTGGTACAGGACCCCAGACATATTGCATGCCCGCAACCGAACGGTCTCTAAATAATGCTGGAGGTGTAATAGTGCTGTGGGCTCGCATCTCCACATATTCTGGGAATGTCCCCCTGTTTGCCGTTTTTGGCTTCAAGTCCAGAAGCTGGTAGAGGATTTGGTGGGGATTCCCGTCACTCTGACGCCCATGTACTGATAGTGGGTCTCCCATTCCCTGGGGTCTCTAAGGCCTTGCGCCGATTGATATCTTTTATACTGCTGGCTGCTAAGAGGGTCATCCCTAGACTATGGTTGTCCACCTCGCCCCCAACAATCCCACAGCTGCTTGCTACTGTAGCTGACATCCGCAAAATGGAGCAACTGACGGCTGCAGTGGATAGTTTGGAAGATACATTTTTTGAAACGTGGTCAGTGTGGGATGACTCAGTTTACGGGTCTGACGGAGGCGACCCGAGTTAGTTAGCTTCACTCACCTATACATTTCACTAGTGTGTTTACCACTGCTATGTACAGGGTTTTTCTGTGCTGTTTAACAGTAGGTTTGTAGAGTGATTATTTTGCCTCCTTGGCCATTGGACAGATGATTATTGCATTCAGATTTCGAATGCTCTCTTTTGATATTTTTCTTTTTTTTTTTATATATCTTATTGTGATGGTCTCCCTTATTCCCACTCAAGACAATTGTGTTTCCACATCGCCATTCCTATATTTATATTATTTTTGTATGCTCAGTAGTTTACTAAGACAATGTATACCTGTGTTTCTTTATACCGTTAATGATTCATCTGTACTCTTTTTGTAAGATTTGTAAAACTTTTATAAATAAACAATTAAAAAAATAATAATAATTCTGTCCCCTATTTTGTAAGCGCAATGACTTTTGCGCAAACCAGACACTTATTGTGATTATTTTTTATTACAAATATGTAGAAGAATACGTATCGCCTAGACTGATTTTTTATTTTTTTTTAAATTGAGCTATTTAATACAACAACAAGTAAATATAGTTTTTTTTTTTTTTCAAAATTGTCGCTCTATTTTTGTTTAATAGCGCAAAAAATAAAAACCGCAGAGGCAATCCAATACCACCAAAAGAAAGCTCTATTTGTGGGGAAAAAAGGACGCCAATTTTGTTTGGGAGCCACGTCGCACGACCGCGCAATTGTCAGTTAAAGTGATGCAGTGCCACAAGCTGAAATTTCACCTGGTCAGGAAGGGGTATATGTGCCCAGTAAGGAAGTGGTTAAACTGGCTTCATTTTGCAGACCAAAGTTCATCCCTTTTGATCTGTAAATTAACAGGATGACATAAGATGCAATGTTTCTTTTATCTGTCTTTCAGTGGCTGAGCAATGTTGTAGATAAACATTGCTGGCTGCTTTTTTTTTTTTTTGACCGTTGTGAGCAGGGGAACTATTTTGACAGCTGAATGAGTCATTGGTTGTTAAAGGTACCATTTATTTATTTTTTCTCCTAAATATCTTCCTTTACCTTAGTGCAGTCCTCCTTTACTTACCTCATCCTTCCATTTTGATTTGAAAATGTCCTTATTTCTTCTGAGAAATCCTCACTTCCTTTTCTTCTGTCTGTAACTCCACACAGTAATGCAAGGCTTTCTCCCTGGTGTGGAGTGTCGTGCTCGCCCCCTGCCCTGGAATACAGGAGAGTCAGGACGCTCTCTACGTTGCAGATAGAGAAAGGATCTGTGTGTTAGTGGGCGTTCTGACTCTCCTGTAGTCCAAGGGAGGGGGACTGCACTAGGGTAAAGGAAGCTATCTAGGGAAAAATGCTGGATTAATATCGTGGTGCGGGGGTCAAATCAAGACCGCAATCTTTTGATGATTAATCATACAGCTCTAGGTGCTGCTCACCATCCCAGTTCATTAGTATGTAGATGAATGTGGCCTCAGCCAGCAGTGCTCCAGCCATGCCCCAGTGAGCAGGGTGAAACATGTTGGGGGTTTGTGGCTGGGCTGGGCTGGTCTGGCTGAGGCCACATTCATCTATATACTAATTAGGGTTGTCCCGATACCGATACCAGTATCGGTATCGGGACCGATTCCGAGTATTTGCGGGAGTACTTGTACTCCCGCAAATACCCCCGATACCCAAATAGAATACTTCGCGCCGACCCCCCCCCCCCCCCCCCCCCCCGCGCCGCCGTCGCCCCCGCCGCCGTATATACAAAGCCGCCGCCGCGAACATTACATGAAGCTTTCGTTTTTCAATAGCTGTTTTCCCTATCGCGCGCCCTGTGTAAAGGACACTCCCCCTTACTAGCGATTGGACGGATCTGTCCAATCACGAGCAAGAGGGAGTGTCCTTTACACAGGGCGCGCGATAGGGAAAACAGCTATTGAAAAACGAAAGCTGCATGCAATGTTCGCGGCGGCGGCGGCTTTGTATATACGGCGGCATCATCATCATCAGGTAGGGGGACATCATGGCTGCATATGTGGGGGGGACATGGCAGCAATATGTGGGGGACATGGCAGCAATATGTGGGGGGACATGGCAGCAATATGTGGGGGGACATGGCAGCAATATGTGGGGGGACATGGCAGCAATATGTGGGGGACATGGCAGCAATATGTGGGGGGACATGGCAGCAATATGTGGGGGACATGGCAGCAATATGTGGGGGGACATGGCAGCAATATGTGGGGGGACATGGCAGCAATATGTGGGGGGACATGGCAGCAATATGTGGGGGGACATGGCTGCAATATGTGGGGGACATGGCTGCAATATGTGGGGGGACATGGCTGCAATATGTGGGGGGACATGGCAGCAATATGTGGGGGGACATGGCAGCAATATGTGGGGGGACATGGCAGCAATATGTGGGGGACATGGCAGCAATATGTGGGGGGACATGGCTGAAATATGTGGGGGGACATGGCAGCAATATGTGGGGGGACATGGCAGCAATATGTGGGGGGACATGGCAGCAATATGTGGGGGACATGGCAGCAATATGTAGGGGGACATGGCTGCAATATGTGGGGGGACATGCATGGCTGCAATATGTGGGGGACATGGCTGCAATATGTGGGGGACATGGCTGCAATATGTGGGGGGACATGGCAGCAATATGTGGGGGACATGGCAGCAATATGTGGGGGGACATGGCTGCAATATGTGGGGTGACATGCATGGCTGCAATATGTGGGGGACATGGCTGCAATATGTGGGGGACATGGCTGCAATATGTGGGGGACATGGCTGCAATATGGGGGACATGGCTGCAATATGTGGGGGACATGGCTGCAATATGTGGGGGGACATGACATGGCTGCAATATGTGGGGGACATACATGGCTGCAATATGTGGGGGGACATGGCTGCATATGGGGACACGTTTAAAAAAAGTATCGGTATTCGGTATCGGCGACTACTTGAAAAAAAGTATCGGTACTTGTACTCGGTCCTAAAAAAGTGGTATCGGGACAACCCTAATACTAATGCACTGGGTTGGTGAGCAGCACCCTTTTGGGTTATACAACCTTCTACAGGACTAGACATTGGCAAACACAAAATGTGTGTCCCAACCCAGTATAACCCCTCCTGCTACTACCATGCCTCAGCTTTAAGGAAATCAGTACCAAGAGCATGATCATAGACAGAGCAGGAAGAACCTGTGTCCCTCTTTGAATGTCACATGATGAATTTTACATTAAGTATGAAAATCCCATTTTATCTAATTTGTGACGAATATGTTCTGTATTCCCTCCACAGAGGAGAAGGCCATGTACTCTGCAGAGCTGGACAAGTACAGGAGACAAAACGCAGAGCTACGGCAGAATGTGGAAAGGATGGAAGATAGAGTGGTGTTTCTGCAGGTAGGGGGTCACAAAAGTTCCCCAGCATACTTTCCAGCTAATCTGCACTTTTCTCTTGTTTTGAAGGGACCTAGCTGGCAGGAGGTTTGATATTCTCAATCATGCATTTGCTATTCACTGCTCTTCTAATTGAAAGATGGGTGTTCTGGGATAACTGGCCCTCCATGATGATGATCCCCATGTAGAGCTAGCAGTCATTACAACCCTATATATACACCCCTCTATAGGATAGACCTGTTGCATTAGAAACCTATATATACAGTGCCTTGCGAAGTATTCGGCCCCCTTGAACTTTGCGACCTTTTGCCACATTTCAGGCTTCAAACATAAAGATATAAAACTGTAATTTTTTTGTGAAGAATCAACAAGTGGGACACAATCATGAAGTGGAACGAAATTTATTGGATATTTCAAACTTTTTTAACAAATAGAAAAATTGGGCGTGCAAAATTATTCAGCCCCTTAAGTTAATACTTTGTAGCGCCACCTTTTGCTGCGATTACAGCTGTAAGTTGCTTGGGGTATGTCTCTATCAGTTTTGCACATCGAGAGACTGAAATTTTTGCCCATTCCTCCCTGCAAAACAGCTCGAGCTCAGTGAGGTTGGATGGAGAGCGTTTGTGAACAGCAGTTTTCAGTTCTTTCCACAGATTCTCGATTGGATTCAGGTCTGGACTTTGACTTGGCCATTCTAACACCTGGATATGTTCATTTGTGAACCATTCCATTGTAGATTTTGCTTTATGTTTTGGATCATTGTCTTGTTGGAAGACAAATCTCCGTCCCAGTCTCAGGTCTTTTGCAGACTCCATCAGGTTTTCTTCCAGAATGGTCCTGTATTTGGCTCCATCCATCTTCCCATCAATTTTAACCATCTTCCCTGTCCTTGCTGAAGAAAAGCAGGCCCAAACCATGATGCTGCCACCACCATGTTTGACAGTGGGGATGGTGTGTTCAGGGTGATGAGCTGTGTTGCTTTTACGCCAAACATAACGTTTTGCATTGTTGCCAAAAAGTTTGATTTTAGTTTCATCTGACCAGAGCACCTTCTTCCACACGTTTGGTGTGTGTCCCAGGTGGCTTGTGGCAAACTTTAAACGACACTTTTTATGGATATCTTTAAGAAATGGCTTTCTTTTTGCCACTCTTCCCTAAAGGCCAGATTTGTGCAGTATACGACTGATTGTTGTCCTATGGACAGAGTCTCCCACCTCAGCTGTAGTTCATCCAGTGATCATGAGCCTCTTGGCTGCATCTCTGATCAGTCTTCTCCTTGTATTAACTGAAAGTTTAGAGGGACAGCCAGGTCTTCATAGATTTGCAGTGGTCTGATACTCCCATTTCAATATTATCGCTTGCACAGTGCTCCTTGGGATGTTTAAAGCTTGGGAAATCTTTTTGTATACAAATCCGGCTTTAAAGTTCTCCACAACAGTATCTCGGACCTGCCTGGTGTGTTCCTTGTTCTTCATGATGCTCTCTGCGCTTTAAACGGACCTCTGAGACTATCACAGTGCAGGTGCATTTATACGGAGACTTGATTACACACAGGTGGATTCCATTTATCATCATTAGTCATTTAGGTCAACATTGGATCATTCAGAGATCCTCACTGAACTTCTGAAGAGAGTTTGCTGCACTGAAAGTAAAGGGGCTGAATAATTTTGCACGTTTAAAATATCCAATACATTTTGTTCCACTTCATGATTGTGTCCCACTTGTTGTTGGTTCCTCACAAAAAATTACAGTCTTATATCTTTACGTTTGAAGCGTGAAATGTGCCAAAAAAGGTCGCAAAGTTCAAGGGGCCGAATACTTTCGCAAGGCACTGTGCTTCCCTCCCCCAGCTCTTGATAGATGAGAACATTTCCATCCTACATCTAGAACACAGGTGTCAAACACAAGGCCTGCGGGCTGAATACGGCCCTCCAGACCATTTTATGTGGCCCTCGCACCTCTCCTGCAGCTGCAGGAACGCTCCTACTTTCTGCTTTCAAGCAATGCATCCAGCTTCTTCCCAGCAGCAGCATAAGGAAAGGGGGTGCACTGTGATGTAAGGGAAAGTGAGGGACTCGACTGCTAATGGTGGGCTTGCTCTTGACATCTAATATATGGGGAGGGGATGCGCTGGACATTCTAATCTTAAAGATACAACCAGCCCTTTTGCGAGCAATCATAATGCTGATGTGGCCCACAATGAAATTGAGTTTGACACATCTGATCTAGAAAGTCTACTTTATACTTGCAAAAACGGTTCTCAAAAATGTGAGAACGTTTTGCCTAACCGGTTCCTGCCCAGCCTATTGTACGATGACCTATAAAAAAAAGTGCTGCACTATATATGACGTAAAGTGGATCAAAAAATTAGGACAGGGGAGGGAGCACTCACATTTGCCAACATCTGTAAATTTTTGAGGACAAGAAAAAATTACTCAAAGGGCAGTAATTAGTGGACGGACTTTTGAGGCAAGGGATATCAAAAATACATAGATTTTTTTTTAAAAAGAATACGAAACGTATACATAAACAAATCAATTAAAAGAAATCATATAGGATATATGATATGGAAAATATCCTCTGTGCATCGTCTACGCGTTTCGCCTTTGGGCTTCCTCAGGACGAGCAGAAGAAATTTAGAAGCAGAAAAAAATATATTTCATTATGAAATTGCCATGAAACACTTTGAATCGCATATACATATGCCAGAACGGTTTGTTTAACCACTTCAATACAGGGCTTTTATATACACCTCAATACCGGGCCTATTCTGGCACTTCTCTCCTACATGTACAAATCATCATTCTTTTGCTAGAAAATTATGCAGAACCCTCAAACATTATGTATGTTTTTTCGCAGACACCCTATGGAATAAAATGACAGTCATTGCAACGTTTTATCTTGCACGTTATTTGCGCAATCATTTTTCAAATGCTTTTTTTTTTTTTTTTTTTTCGACAAAAATTGTTTCATGAATTAAAATAACAAAACAGTAAAGTTGGCCCAATTTTTTTGTAAAATATGATAGATGTTACGCCGAGTAATTAGATACCTAACATGTCACGCTTTAAAATTGGGCACACTCATGGAATGGCGCCAAACTTCGTACTTAATCTCCATAGGCATTGCTTTGAATTTTTTACAGGTTACCAGTTTAGAGTTAGAGGAGGTCTAGTGCTAAAATTATTGCTGACACGCTAACGCACACGGCGATACCTCACATATGTGGTTTAAACAGCGTTTACATATGTCGGCGGGACTTGCGCGTGCGTTCGCTTCTGCGTGCGAGCTACCGGGGACAGGTGCGTTTTTAATGTTTTTTGTTTTTTTTTTATCACTTTTTTTCCTATTACAAGGAATGTAAACATCCCTTGTAATAGAAAATGTGTGTGACAGGTCCTCTTTATGGAGAGATGCGTGGTCAATAAGACCTCACATCTCTCCTCCAGGCTGGGAAACATGAGATCGGTGAAAAAAAATTGCTCACTAGCCGCAATCGCGGCTTTGTTTACTTACGGGGACCCGGACGTGACGTCATCACATCTCGCCCGGGTCCTCCGACGGTCATAGAGATGACTGGTGACCATCTGGTCACCAGTCATCTCTATGCTTCCTGCAAGCACCGGACGATTCTTTCTCTGGGCCTCCGATGGCACTGGAGAGCCCGGAGAAGCACCGGATGGTGGTGGGAAGGGGGGGGTGTCCCCTCCCGCCGCCTATAAGAACGATCAAGCGACGGAACCAGCGCTATGATCTATCTTATGGTGCGCAGGATCGCCGGCTGAAGACATGGATATCTAAATGCCTCTAGCTGCAGGCATCATTCAGATATCCCCCGGCAAAGCCCAGGACTTCATATGACGTCCACCCAGGATGGGAGATCCCATCTGTGGACGTCTTATGACAATAGGTGGGTATTGAAGTGGTTAAACAGCGTTCCAAAAAGCACTGAGAAAAGGGGATTCCTCTGTCTTTGTTGGCAGTTACACCAGAGAGAGAATGATTCTAATATTAAGCCAAAGAGTGTTAATACCGGGGCGGAAAGGAGGGGATAGTCAGAACAAACATGTGTCCGCTATATTACAGCCAGATGTATCAAACCTGGATCAGAGAGAACCTCAACAGAGCGACAACCAGCAGTATCTCAATGGAATAGCTACCCAGAGATATGTGTACTTTGTGTGGGGGATAGCCTGTGCTATACGAATTTGTAAACACATTTGCAAAGTAAATTCATATACATATAGAAGTTGTTAAAAACTCCCGTGTTGCTGCGCTTTCGAATCGATTTTCAGGCATTCATTCCAATAGGTGGGGGAGTTTTGGGAGCGCTGTATACAAACCATCCCAAAGATGCTGCTTTTTCTAACGTCCTACAAGCGCACTGCCCTCCCCAGTGTGAAAGCATCTATTGAAGAGAATGGGAGGCAGATTTCAGGCACGATTACTAACGCTAAAACACCTAAAAAACTGCCTCGATTAAAAAAGGGGTCTAAAATGCAATTATTAACTCATGATTGCATATATAAAATGCCCTTTGCAAAAAAGTCCAAATGGGAATACATGCATAGAGTCCAAATGGAAAAAGGAGAGGCTACAGATCTTCAGTCCCAATTGTTGCTATTAGGGACCACAGATGTCCTCTAAAAGCATCACCACGGCACGTGCATCACCCACCTAGAGGAGAGATTGAAATGGACTCTGTAACGGAACCCCAAATGGGACAGGGGTTAACGCCATTGAGATATTCCATTCCGAACCCAAGACAGCTATCGACACTCCACAATCCGCCGAACACAACCCATACGGATTCCCCCAGAAACGAGACACAGCTCTGTTTGAGGTTCAAAACGAATAGACTCTTTAATGAGAAAATCAGGCTCTTGTATACAGTTAGTAACCACAATGAACAATGACTCAGCTCCACCCACAAGGACACAAGGAGCCCAATACACACCTTTTGGGTAGACTTTCTGGCACCAGGTCTGACATAATTAACATGAGCTAATAAACTAATCATATACCCAGACAAGGAGACTCCGAGATATGACCTTTTAAGATAGACATCCCAGCTCCTCTCACCTGCTATACAATACACATTCCTTTAGTAGACATAATTTACATGAGCTAATTAACTACAGCTGATAAGTCAGACATCTGACCTTTTTAGACTGTTAACTCACAATACACATTTATCATCAATAGAACGTCACACAATACAGGGTCAATTAGCACAACACAATGACCGGTTCTTAGGAGCCATACGAAGATTAATTTACATCACAGTAGCAGACATCAACACCTAACAGTCTGTGTCCCCACATTGAATGAGTCACTCTTTCAATTAACCAGTTGAGTTCAGAATCAACAGCCTGTAAATAGTTCTTAGAAATCCTGAAATACATTGTGAATTACAGACCCATGTTAAAGCAATCCAAGATATCATTTCTCAGTCACCCTATGCCCCTAGTGGACATTGGATGATTTTAGACATAAGAGTTGTAACGAAATGGCCCGTGATATCCAGATACTTTTGAAGGATGCGGGATACTCCTGTGCCAGCTTCACCAATGACTCTTGGGTCTAGGGTCATCCTATGTCCATTAGGGGCATAGGATGACTGAGAAATTATATCTCGGATTACATGAGATGGGACAATATTAATAACTCATGTATTGCAGGATATCTTGAAATATTACAAGTGGTTAATTCTGACCCCAACAGGTCAATAGGAGAGTGACTCATTCATGTGGGGACACAGGCTGTTGAGGTGTTAATTGAGTCGGGCTCCTAAGATATTTCATTGTCTATTGTGTGATGCTAATTACACTGTATTGGGTGAAAGTTCTATTGATAATGTGTTGGCAGTCTGAAAGGTCAGATGTCTGACCTTTCAGGTGTAGTGGATTAGCATGTCAATTATGTTTACTAAAGGAATGTGCGTTATGTAGCAGATGAGAATAACTTATTGCGGAGTCAAAACGTCTGGGTAATGATTAAGTAAATGGCTCATCTGAATGTCATTATCTAACGGAATGTGTATTGAAGTTGCTTGTGTAATGTTGTCGGTTGATTTGAGTAATTGTCCAGATTTGGTTTCTAACTGTATATAACAAGCTGAGTGTACCATTAAAGTATTCATTAGTTTGGAAGCAGAGCTGTGTGTCTCTTTTTCTGGGGAATTTATATGGATCCTGTCTGCTGGATTGTTGGAGTGTCGGATAAGCTGTCGTGGGTTGGTGGAATGGAATATCGTAAACGGTGTTAACCCCTGACCGTTACAAGAGTCATTGGTGAAGCTGAAACAGGAGTGTATCATACTTTTCAAGAGCTTCTGGGTCCCACATGCCATTCCGTTGCAGACTCCAATGCTGGCAGCACTGACTTAAACGGGCATGGAAAGATGGATATCTCCAAGATGGTGGTCTATGGAGTAACTTTAGGGATCTGACACCATGTCATTCCAGAAGATAGGCCCTGTACTTTGCACATGTGTTTACAATATTTGCTTTATATCATATATAGAGCAGCACTTTTTTTTAATTTTTTATTTTTTTATTGCTACACAGTGTTTTTTTCGAGTTTGTAGTGCTAGCAGCTGCCCGCTTTTATTGACGTTAGCGCAGTCATTTTATTAGCAAATATTGATGGCTGGCCGGTGCCGCTCTAGTTCTGGGAGGATGTCCCAAGATGTCATCCTATTCCTGCAGGGTTGTGCAGTGCAACGATCAGTGGTGAGCTGTGCCCCTCGGACACATCGCATCACCGATCAGGGTAAAAAGCCAATGACGTTGGCTCTTTATACCATGTAATCTGCTGTTTCCAATCACAGCTGATCTCATGTAAACAAATGCAGATTTATCAGTAATTTCCTTTCCTTAGCGCTGTCAGTCTGAGGAAGGGAAAGCCGATACCCAACTTTCCTACGACAGGGACATGGGACATTTACACTTATAATCAGTGCAACCCCATCCTTGCAGCTCATCAGTGCCACCTAATTAGTGCCCATCAGTGCAGCCTTATCAGCACACATCAGCGAAGAGGAAAAATTACTCGTTCAACATTTTATAACAAAGTAAAATGTGTTTTTTTTTTTAAACATTTTTAGTTCTTTATTTTTTTGTTAAACAAAAAAAATTAAAATAAACTCGGTGGTTATTCCCACCAAAATAAAGCTCTATTTGTCTAAAAAAAAAAAATACTAAAAATATCAAATGGGTACAGTGTTGCATGACCGCTCAATTGTCATTTAAGTGTGACCACACTGAAATTGGCCTGGGCAGGAAGGGGGTGAAAATGTCTGCTACTGAGGTGGTTAAAGAAGATGTCCAGGTCTGACAATTTTCTGCTACATGGTCCAGCAAATACAGCTTTATTTTTATTTTTTTTGTAAAAACAGAAGAGCACCTCATGGTCTCTTCTGTTATTGGTGCCTCTCCCGGCCTGTCAGTAGTAAATTGATCAAACCACATTTATGGCATTGAAAATACACAAGAGAGACAAGCTTCACTTGAGTGTAGAAAGTGAATACAAATATATTGAGCAATTTTAGCATCTTACAAGAAAACTGTAAGGTAATGCTCAACAATATCTGCCACTCTCAGGGTACCTGCAGAGCGTCCTCGGCTGGAATACTAAAGTATTCCGGTTGCAGCAATGGGGCAGACATGATGGGCCAGACATGAGCATGGCGACACATTTATGGCACCGACAGTGTGCCGCCATGATGCTCCCATGGGAGTGACGTCATTGCTGAAGAGACGGAACCAACGATGGAAGCACCCATGTACTACTATGTATGTATCGTGAGAGGCAGCAGGTAGGTGTTTAGGGATAAGGAGAACAGTTAGTGGGATGTTTTTAACTTTAATGCAGGGGAAAGCATTACTGTAAAAAAAAAAATGTTGCTGTTACCACTCCCGTTGGCCCTGGGTGCTTCCATCTCCAGCACAGTCCCCGGCTGCAGCAGCACTGCTCTCTCTTCCTAGTCTCACAGGGGACTCTAAGAGCAGTAGGAGCGATTGGCTTTTCCTGCTGTCAGTCAAATCCCGCAAGGAGGAAGTGGGGGCGTGGCCAAGCCCTGCTGTGTGTGTGTCTATGAATGTATGTGACCTGGGTCGGGAACGAGCTCTCACAAGTGGCATCTCTGTTTTTTGTAGAGCCCTGTAAGTCACTTTGTTTTGTTTTCTTTCTTCTGTTGTTTCTATTTCTTAAACACAATATATAAAACTGATTCTTCGCCATACATTTTGTCTTTGAACAGAGGATTTTGAATCTGCTCTCCTTTTGTTATGCAATGCTTCTTAAAGTGGACCTAAACTCCTTAAAGAGTAATTGCAGTCTGCTCACATAGTTTGTAATAAAAGCATCTTTGCCATTCTGAAGCTTCCCTCCAGCCACTTTGCATAATATTTTATATATACTGCGATTCTGTACTTGTCAAATATGCTGCAGAAATCTCCCTCCACTGAGTCTGGCTGCAGCCATTTTAACTGTGGGCAGCTCAAGATGCTGCCTTTTCACTTCCTGGATTTACACAGAGATGGGGGCAAACCTCCAGCTCTGAAGCTTATGTGGACCTAAAAGCTTAAGGTGGACCTAAAAGTGAAGATTTGCTTTGATATAGAGAACATCTAGAAGAGTCGGTTGTAGGTCAGCAGTACCCTAATAAATGTACCCCCTAGTCTTCAGTTCCTTCTGAATATTACCAGTACATTTCCTGGTATGCGAGTGTGCCTAGGCACTCCTGTCCTGTAGCTGTGTATCTGAAGTGTGACATCATCAAAGGATGGGTACACATGGGCTGAAAACGGTTTGACAGGAACTCGCAGGCGCTCGCTCGGCCTCCTGGCTGTTTTTTTTAACATCCTCCAATCCACAGGGATTGTAAGGAATGAGCCTGGATGCTGCGCATGCGCCCGTGTACCCCTGAAAAACAGCTGATGAGGCTCGAAAATTTCCGTGGGCTTCGCCTGCTCGTTCAAGCAGGGAACCATATCGATAGGGGAACTAGCTCGACAAGACACCGGCATCCAATCAGTGCTGGCCAATGGCTGTGAGCTGGTGGGGGGCGGGGCAGTCCCCCTGTCAGTATGCAATAGCATAGCAGTGGAGATCGCTACACTAACATTGCTTGTGTCGGTAAAGCGATTTGTCAGGTTTTTTTTGGGGGGGGGGGGGGGTTTCAAAAAAAAAACTTGTAGTGTGTACCCAGCTTTAAGCACTGCTGCCTTTGACTTTTAGTCTCAGGAGATTTTGTGATGTCATTACTGTGCTGCTCACTGTTCCTTGCTGGAGGCTCTGATAGGAAGCAAAGCCCTGCCTCAACCAAGATGGCCGCCTCCACTAAGAGACGATGCAGAACAAGGCAAGGGGGAGGGGGGGGGGGGAATCAATCGGCTGCAGGAAGATCACACCTCGGTAATGGTGACTAGTACTTTATTACCTGCTTTGCTTTTTTGGGGTACAGTTTTCAAAGTTCATTTCTCTTTCAACAGCTTGCTGACCATATAAACTTGCATATATGGCGGCAAGGTGCTCTTGTGAAAAATCACTTACTAGCTATGAGATCTGGCATTTCCACGTGGGGGGGGGGGGTGGGTGACACGGCTCTGCTGTGATTATATACAGCAGATGTCGATCAGCGGGTGTTGGCCAATAGATGACTGCCGACACCCACCAGTCGTTGTGAACACACACAGGACAGCGCTCTGCCAATGTAAACAAGGTGGAGCTCTGTCCTGTCGGTGGGGAAGTAATGGATTTTCTTTCATCGCAAAGAAAATCCATTACTTCCCCTAGTAAAAGCACCTCACACAGTACACCTAAACAGTGGTTAGGCACGCATTTAACCCTTTGATCGCCCCAGATGTTTAACCCCATTTCCCAGCCAGTGTCATTAGTACAGTGACAGTACATATTTTTAGCACTGAACACTGTGTTGGTGTCAGTGTCCATTTTTCCGCGACAATATCGCAGTCCTGCTATGATTCGCTGATCAGCAACATTACTAGTAAAAATAAAAATTCTAGTATCCCATAGTTTGCAGACAATATAACAAACCAATATACGCTTATTGGGATTCTCTTTTACCAAAAATCTGTAGCAGAATACTTATTGGCCTAAATTGATAAATACATTTTAGATATCCAATTTTTTTCTACCAAATATAAATATGTTTTATAAGACTTTTATAAAAAAAAATTGAAATAGGTTTTATAAGAACTTAAATACAAAAATTAAATGATGCAATAAATAAATGAGGTGATCAAATACCACCAAAAGAAGCTCTATTTGTAGGGGGAGGACATAAATGTCATTTCTTTCTCGTACATCACGGGACACAGAGCGGCATATTCATTACTATATGGGTTATATGGAGTACCTTCAGGTGTGGACACTGGCAATCTCAAACAGGAAGTCCCCTCCCTATATAACCCCCTCCCCTAGAGGGAGTCCCTCAGTTTTTTCGCCAGTGTCTTAGGTGTTGGTCACGGAATAGCTTTGCTCCACATCCTTGGGATTAAGGGCGGGCTAACCGGATCTGTCCAAGGAGCCTCAGTGCCAAAGTGGACAGTACCCGGGCCCCAAACCGTGGGGTTTTGCCTATAATGCTCCTCTTTGGAGGGCTGGACCCTGGGCCCAGGACTTGGAGTTTGTAAAAACCATAAGTGCCTGTTTGCCAGGGTGCTATATAGGTCCAGGACAGTGGGTACCTTCATAGGACCCCAGGGCCTGAAGGTCTACTACGCTACCCACGGAGATGGGAGAAGATTGGATCGTTTTGCTGGACAAACATCCTGCAGCATGGAGCAGGTAAGGGGGAGCCTGCGGGACTTGGTTCGACAGCAGGCTCTCCGGGGTAACCTAAAAGGGGGGATAGCCTAAGTATGCTCTGCATTGGCAACCTTGCTCACTATGTCTGAGAAAGACAGGATGACCCCTTTTTTCCCCCATCACTAGGTTCCCCTGTCTAAGAATGTGTTGCTAGCTAACCTGCTGCTTTCTTCCTAGGACTAGTAAGGATCCCTATGGGGCCTTTTGGAGAGTCCTACCTGGCCGGAGTTTGAATCTGCCGCCTGATACTGCAGTCCTGGGTCTCCAGCAGCGCGGCTCCTCCATGTTCCTCCTGTTCCGGCATACGCGCGCGTGCGCGCGCACGTCTTATAGACGTTTTTTTGCGCCGTTCAGAGAGGAGGGCGGGGGGGGGCGTGCCTGCGGCGTCCTACAGGGGCGCGCCTTGTGCTGTTATAGATCAGCAGGCATTGTCAGTGCTCAGTCTGAGGCTGATTTCAGAAGGAGAGGACGCAGAGCGGCAGAACAGTGACTCCCGGTGGCGGAAGAGGGGTAGTACATGCTGGACTTTGTTCCAATGCCTTTTTTGTTAAGCCAAGAAATTCCCCTTTTTGCAGCAGGTTGGAGGCTGGCAAACTAAGTTTGGGGTCACTGTATGTTTTAAAAAAAAAAAATATATATATATAATATATATTTAAAAAAAAAAAAAAAAAAAAAAACATACGGGGCCCCATCAGTTTTTGGGCATTAGTGATCTATTGTCCCCTAAGCTCTGGTTTTGTACTCCTGGCCACTACAGTCTGTTGTTGTTGGCGGAGTCCCTCGATTTTGTATTATGGCTTCCAAAGGTTCGGGGTCAAAGGGTACAAAAAAGACCAAAAAACAAAGGGGTTCCCCCTCTGATTCTGATGATATGCCGATACTTTCCCCGCAACTTATTAACATAAAGGGTGCCTTGGATGAGCCATTAGGGGGATCTGGTGCGGAGGCTGGCCCAGATCAGCCCAGCCCTGTGTTTATCACAGAGGAGATGCTAGCCGTATCCCTAGGGGGGCTAGAAGAGAGAATAGCAGCATTGATCGCTAGAGCTATTCCTGGTAAGAAACGGGTTAGATCCCCATCACCAAGAGGTGTATCCTCAGATGCTGAGATTCTCTCTCCGGAGGAATTGGAATCACAGGAGGATCAACTAGACCTGAACCAAGAGGGTTCAGGGATTGAGGGATCTGCCTCTGAGGAACCATTTTCAGACTCCCAGACAGAAAGACTGTGGGTACAGTCTTTGACGGACATGGTCCGCTCGGCATTTAGTTTACCATTGCCAGAGCCTCAGGTTCCTCCGGTATCCTCTCTGGGCTCTTTGAAAGCTCCGTTAAGCAACGCAGTTTTTCCGGTCCATCCTCTCTTGGAGGAATTGATCTTTCGGGATTGGGTACGGCCGGACAGGATTTTTCTGCCACCGAAAAGATTTGCGGTCATTTACCCCATGGAGGAAAAATTCTCCAAGAGGTGGAGGCTCCCAGTAGTGGATGCAGCCATCTCATGTGTGAATAAATCACTAACTTGCCCGGTGGAAAACATACATATGTTTAAAGATCCGGTTGATAAACGGTTAGAGACACTTTTAAAAGCATCCTTTGCTACGGCAGGAGCAGTGGTACAGCCAGCTGTGGCTGCAATTGGAGTTTGTCAGGCGTTAAAAGACCAGACAAAAGAAATGTTAAAGGACATGCCTACCCAACAAGCAGAAGAGTTTTCTGACATTCCCAGAGCTCTGTGTTTTGCTGTAGATGCTATAAAAGATTCCATCCAGCAGGCCTCTCGTTTATCACTATTTTTTGGTGCACATGAGAAGGCTCTTATGGTTGAAGAACTGGGCGGCGGAGCCCCCATGCAAAAAGCTTCTGGCAGGGTTTCCCTTCCATGGAGGACGACTCTTCGGAGAGGATCTGGATAAATATATTCAGACTATTTCAAGTGGCAAGAGTACCCTTTTACCGGTCAAAAAGACATTCCGGGGTCCTACATTTAAAAGGCAGCTCTTTCCTGTCTCGGGGCCCTCAAATTCCAGGCAGTATCGACGGCCGCCTGCACGATCCAACGTTAACAGTAGATCGCAGGGACAGGCCCCTGGGGGTAAGAGGCCATGGTATCGCAAGCCGACAAAGACAGCCCCTAAGTCTGCCTTATGAAGGGGCGCCCCCACTCTCGCGGGTGGGGGGAAGGCTTCGTTTCTTCTCAGAAGTTTGGGAAGCCAAGATCCCCGACAAATGGGTCCAGGCATCTGTAACCACAGGCTACAGACTGGAGTTTCTAAGGTGTCCTCCGCCTCATTTTCAAGAATCAAGGCTACCAAAGGATCCAGCAAGGAAGGCCTCATTGCTGGCAGCTTTGGATCACCTGCTTTGCCAGGACGTAATAATAGAGGTGCCAGCCCAAGAGCAAGGGCTAGGTTTCTATTCCAATCTCTTTGTCATACCAAAGCCCAACGGCGATGTCAGGCCAATCTTGGACCTAAAGAGGTTAAACGGTTACCTAAGGGTTCGTTCCTTCCGGATGGAATCCATCCGGTCGGCAGCCGCCGCGCTTCAGAGGGACGATTTTCTGGCCTCCATAGACATAAGGGATGCTTACCTTCATGTACCAATCTTTCAGTCGCATCAAAGATTTTTACGCTTCGCGGTGGGGCAGCGACACTTCCAATTCAGGGCGCTCCCCTTCGGGCTGGCCACGGCCCCCCGGGTATTCACGAAGATCCTAGCCCCAGTTCTGGCCAATTTAAGGATCCAAGGGGTCACAGTCCTAGCATACTTGGACGACCTTTTAATCATAGATCACTCACGGCCGGGTCTGCAACAGGCAGTAAACCTCACGGTTCGGTACCTCGAAGGATTCGGCTGGGTCCTAAACCGGGGAAAGTCAGCGTTCCAGCCTACAAAGCAGTTGGAATACCTCGGTATGAGGTTAGACACAGAACAGCAAAGGGTGTTCCTGCCCCTTGTAAAGATCGAGGCTATCAAGGGGTTGGTTCAGTTGGTTCTAAACAAGAAAAAACCAACTATTCGCCTGTGTATGCGAGTACTAGGCAAGCTAGTGGCCACGTTCGAGGCAGTACCATACGCTCAGATCCACACTCGCGTCCTACAGGCAGCCATTCTAGCAGCCTGGGGCAAGAGGGCACATGCCTTAGAGTCCCCTTTGACGCTATCATCAAGGGTCCGACAAAGCCTGGCCTGGTGGTTGAACCCCCAGAATCTTCTAAAGGGAAAATCCTTCAGCCCTGTTGTCTGGAAGGTAGTTACCACAGACGCCAGCCTGGCAGGCTGGGGGGCGGTCTTCGAGGGGTTCTCTCGCCAGGGAACTTGGGTGAAAGCAGAGAGGCAGCTCCCCATCAATATCTTGGAGATCAGAGCTGCTCGCCTAGCCCTTCTGGCATGGACCTCCAGATTAAAGGGGTTCCCGGTGAGAATCCAGTCAGACAATGCCACGGCGGTGGCATACATAAACCACCAAGGGGGAACCAGGAGTCAGGCCGCTCAGAGGGAGGTGAGCTTGATTTTTCAGTGGGCAGAGGTTCATGTACCCTGCATTTCGGCGATATTCATTCCCGGAGTGGACAACCTGCAGGCAGACTTCTTAAGTCGCCAGAGTCTGTTGCCAGGGGGGTGGTCTCTGCATCCCCAGGTCTTTCAGACAATCTGCCAGAGGTGGGGAATGCCGGACGTAGATATAATGGCATCCAGGTTCAACAAGAAACTAGACAGGTTCGTGTCTCGAGCGAGGGATCCTATGGCCTGCGGAACCGATGCGTTGGTTTGCCCTTGGCATCAATTCAAACTTCTATATGCATTCCCTCCGCTACAGTTACTCCCTCGCCTGTTGCGCAGGATCAGAGTGGAGCACAAGCCAGTCATTCTAGTAGCTCCGGCTTGGCCCCGGAGGACTTGGTACTCACTAGTCCTGAAGATGGCAGTGGGAGACCCTTGGACTCTTCCTCTACAACCAGACCTACTCTCACAAGGCCCGATCCTCCACCCTACATTACAGCGTCTAAATTTGACGGCCTGGAGGCTGAATCCCTGATTCTCAGGGGTAGAGGTCTGTCTAGGCAGGTAATTCCTACCCTGATTAGGGCTAGAAAGCCGGTCTCCAGGGTGATTTATTACAGGGTGTGGAGGAACTACGTAGGCTGGTGTGAATCCAAAAGATGGAATTCCCGCAAATATACTATTGATAGGGTGTTAAGTTTTCTCCAGCTAGGAGTGGATAAAGGCCTGGCACTAAGCACAATCAAGGGACAGATCTCAACTCTGTCAGTGTGGTTTCAGAGGCCGCTGGCCACCCACTCGCTGGTAAAGACCTTCTTACAGGGGGTCTTGCGTATTAATCCTCCTGTCAAGTCACCAATTTGTCCATGGGACTTAAATCTTGTCCTGTCCACTCTACAGAAACAACCCTTTGAGCCGTTGGCTGAGATTCCTTTAGTCTTACTGACAAGAAAGTTGGTTTTCTTGGTCGCCATAGTTTCGGCCAGGAGAGTGTCAGAATTAGCAGCCTTATCGTGTAAGGAACCATATCTCGTTCTGCATAAGGACAGGGCAGTTCTCCGGCCCCATCCTTCCTTTCTACCAAAGGTTATATCCAAATTTCACTTGAACCAGGATTTGGTACTTCCATCCTTCTTTCCAAAACCCACATCTAGAAAGGAGGGGTTGCTGCATACCTTGGATATTGTCCGGGCCATGAAGGCCTATCTTAAAGCTACAGAAAAGATCCGAAAAACAGATGTGTTATTCGTTCTACCAGATGGCCCCAAGAAGGGGCAGGCAGCGGCAAAATCCACCATCTCGAGATGGATTAGACGATTAATCATTCAAGCCTACGGTTTGAAGAGGTTGCCTCCTCCTTTGTCGGTAAAGGCCCATTCTACCAGGGCCATGGGCGCCTCCTGGGCAGCACACCATCAGATCTCTATGGCTCAGATATGCAAGGCGGCGACGTGGTCATCAGTCCACACGTTTACAAAGTTTTATCAACTAGACGTGAGAAGGAATGCGGATTCTGCCTTTGGACAGGCAGTACTACAGGCTGCAGTTTAAGATCCTCGGGATCAGAAGCACCCTTGGTTGTAAAAAAGAAAAAAAGAAAAAAAAAAAAAGTTTTTTCTTGACTAAGTTGGAATTATTATTATTATTTGAGTATACCTCTAAATTGAATCCTTCTTTGGAAGATGTCTCCCTCCCCTCATTAAAGCATTGCTTTCGGACATCCCATATAGTAATGAATATGCCGCTCTGTGTCCCGTGATGTACGAGAAAGAAAAAGGGATTTTTTAAATACAGCTTACCTGTAAAATCCTTTTCTTGGAGTACATCACGGGACACAGAGCTCCCACCCCTCTTTTGGGTGACCATTTTGGGAGGCATACTGCTTGCTACAAAACTGAGGGACTCCCTCTAGGGGAGGGGGTTATATAGGGAGGGGACTTCCTGTTTGAGATTGCCAGTGTCCACACCTGAAGGTACTCCATATAACCCATATAGTAATGAATATGCCGCTCTGTGTCCCGTGATGTACTCCAAGAAAAGGATTTTACAGGTAAGCTGTATTTAAAAATCCCTTTTTTTTTGCACAGCATTGCATGACCTCGCAATTTTCAGTGCCGTATAGTGAAAAATGGTCTGGTCATGAAGGGGAGTAACATTTTTTTGGCAGGCAAGTGGTTAATAATGGTAAAGCCAAACTCCAGGTATGGATTTTATTGCATGTTGCATTGGTCCAGCTTCTACCACTGCAAGAATTATATATATATATATATATATATATATATAGATATCTATATCTATATATATATATACTGTGAGACCATAGTGGAAGAGGGAAATCTCTGTTTTAGTCACCGCTACTACAGTGTTCTCCTGCAGTTTTTTGGGTCCTGTGCCAAGCAGCTGCCCTGCTGCATAGTAACCACAAGGGGGGGGGAGGTGGTTCTGAGGCATTTTTCTTAAGACCCCTTTCACACTGAGGGCGTATAGCAGGTGCTATAGCGTTAAAAATAGCGCCTGCAATCCGCCCTCAAACAGCTGCATCATTGTCTCCAGTGTAAAAGCCTCTAGTGCGGCTAGCAGGACTTTTTTTTACCATCTTGCTCGCACAACGCTTCAGTGTTAAAAGCCCTTGGGCTTTCACACTGGAGTGTTGCGCTAGCCGGACGGTAAAAAAAGTCCTGCTAGCCGCATCTTTGGAGTGGTAAAGGAGCAGTGTGTTTACTGATCCTTCACTGCTGCTGCCCATTGAAATTGATAGGACAGCGCGGGTATACCACCTGCAATGTGCTGCTGCAGGTTTAAAACCCCTTTCTCGGCTGCTAGCGGGGGCAAATGCCCATACCGTTGGCGGTAAAAATAGACAAGTTATACTGCCGACGCTACGACCGGCTCAGTGTGAAAGGGCTCTTATTTTAAAACGTGTTTTGGTTGGACGAGGTAGAACGACGGGGTTGTGACATCACTACCTCTGCGCCACCCTAAAGCTGTGATGGTCTCTGCCCCTCCCCCACCCCACCTGCAGAGGGCGCTCTTGAGGGTCTGCGGTCACACGGTTGCCTATAAATGTATAAAGTCTAGGTATTTCGCAAGCAATTTTTAAAATTCAGCTAAGATATTGCACAATTGGTACTGTAGGAATGTGTTTTGTACTTTTTTTTGCCTTCTTGTCTACTTTAATTTTATTTTTTCTGTCTTTTTATTAGCTAGCATTTTATAAACTGTTTACAAAAATAATCAAATACAAGATATGGTACCAAAAAAAAAAGAAGAAAAAAACAACACATTTCTAGTTGGGCATTCCGTCTACTTGAATTTTTATACTGTACACCACACATAGAAATTGAAGGACAACATTTGAAATGTTCTCTTTCCTTTTGTAGGAACAATTAGAAGAAGCCAACACTGCACTAGAATCGGCGTCCCGACTTACCGAACAGCTGGACCTGAAAGAGGAGCAGATAGAGGAGCTGAAGAGACAAGGTGAGCTTAGCATGTTGTCTGCGCCGAATCAGATCAGCAAAATAGTATTACATATAAGGCATCTTAACCACTTCAGCCCCGGACCAATATGCAGGTAAAGGACCTGGCCAGTTTTTGCGATTCCGCAGTGCGTCGCTTTAACCGACAATTGCGTGGTCGTGCGACGTGGCTCCCAAACAAAATTGGTGTCTTTTTTTTCTTCACAAGTAGAGCTTTCTTTTGGTGTTTTTTTATTTTTTGCGCTATAAACAAAAATAGAGCGACAATTTTGAAAAAATTCAATATTTTTTACTTTTTGCTATAATAAAAATATACCCCAAAAATTATATAAAAAAACTTTTTTTTTTCCTCAGTTTAGGCCGAGACGTATTCTTCTACCTATTTTTGGTAAAAAAAAATCGCAATAAGCGTTTATCAATTGGTTTGCGCAAAATAGCGTTTACAATATAGGGGATAGTTTTATTGCATTTTTATTAATCTTTTTTTTTTTTTTTTTTTTTTTTTACTACTAATGGCGGCGATCAGCATTTTTTTTTTTTTTTTTTCGTGACTGTGACATTATGGCGGACACATTGGACAATTTTGACATATTTTTGGGACCATTGTCATTTTCACAGCAAAAAGTGCTGTAAAAATGGACTGTTTACTGTGGAAATGACCATTACAGTTTTGGCCACTAGTTAGCCACTAGGGGGTGCTGAAGGGGTTAAGTGTGACCTCCATATGTGTTTCTAACTGTAGGGGGGTGGGGCTGGACATGTGACGCCATTGATCGCCTTTCCCTATATCAGGGAACAGACGATCAGTGTCACTGCCACTGTGAAGAACTGGGAAGGTGCGCTTACACACAGCTCTCCCCGTTCTTCAGCTCCTGTGACTGATCACTGGACTCCGACAGCAATTGAGTCCGCGGGTCCCGCGGCCACGGAGCTTCGGACCACGTCGCGGGCGTGCGACCCGCGGCTGGGCACCTAGAGGACGTACAGGTACGTGCTTGTGCCCAGCCACGCCATTCTGCCGACCTATATCGGCGTTAGGCGGTCCTTAAGTGGTTAAAGGGGTAGTAAGGTGGTATTTTCCTAAATAGCTTCCTTTACAGTGCAGTCCTCCTTCACTTACCTCATCCTTCCATTTTGCTTTTAAATGTCCTTATTTCTTCTGAGAAATCCTCACTTCCTGTTCTTCTATCTGTAACTTCACACTAATGCAATGCTTTCTCCCTGATGTGGAGTGTCAGGACGCCCACTAACACACAGCTCATTTATCTGCAACGTGGAGAGCGTCCCGACTCTCCTGTAGTTCAAGGGAGGGGGTGAGCACGACACTCCACACCAGGGAGAAAGCTTGCACTACTGTGTGGAGTTAGACAGAAGAACAGGAAGTGAGGATTTCTCAGAACAAATAAGTGGCCTCTCAGGCACCATTATTGTATGTCCTTTTAGTACGCTTGAAGTATTATTGCAGCCAGGTGAATCCAGGCCTTGGTGGGTCTAGGACATGGATGTCGGACTCAACTTCATTGCAGGCTGCAACAGCGTTATGGTTGCGCTTAAAGGGCCAGTTGTGTGTTGTGTCTGTAAGACTAGATGTCCCGAGTGCCATATGGGGGCGGGGGGTGTGGGGCAGGTGTCTAGAGCCCCCTCACGATCAAAAGTCCCCCACCCTCTCTTACATCACAGTGCCCGCCTAGGCCCCCCTCCCTTTAGCTTGCGCTGCTGTGGGGGATGCATGAAGTGCAGGGTCTGGAGGAGGACCAGAGGAAGGCTGCAGTCAGCTGCTGGAGTCTGCTGAATGCTGAGACAAGGGGAGATGAGAGGGTGCTCTGCGGCTGTGTAGAGAGGTGCAGGATCGCGTGGAGGTGTACTGTCATCCTCTTTGCTGCAGAGTCAAGGTAGGGGCTCCAGGAGAGGTACGAGGGCCATGCCTATCCAGAGCCTGGGCCTTGTGTTTCACACAAAGATAATATCATCCAAGTAGTGATTTATGTAGAGATCGGCTTTACGTTGGTCTCCTCCTTGACGTATTTCACCCTTTCAAGGGCTTAATCATAGAGGATTAGGCCTGTGGGGGGGTAAAACTTGTCAGGAGGGGTTGACATTCTGCGTGACGCTCCGCTCTCTTTTGCTGGATGGCAGATGATATTGTGCCAGGAAAACAATTTTGGAGCACCAGCACCTTGTTATCTCTTGGAGGTGCCAGGTAATTATGTACACAGTGGTGGGTTAGAGAGGTACTTTTTCATGGGATCTCAAAGATAATATGAAGAGTATTTGGAGGAGAAAGCCCCAGCAGCCGTTTTTGCCGTACAGGTAAAAGCGGCAGTTGGATTTGGTTTTTGTGTATGAAATGAATCCCTTTCTATAGTTTGTCATTCCTACCTGGGCAGTTATGTTTAACCACTTAACAACCAGGCCAATTCTGACACTTCGCTCCTACATGTAAAAATTATAATTTTTTTGCTAGAAAATTACATAGAACCCCAAATGTTATATATGTTTTTTTGCAGAGACCATAGAGAATACAATGGCGGTCATTACAACTTTTTGTCTCGCACGGTATTTGCGCACTTTTTTTTTTTTTTTAAATCTTTCATGCTTTACATTTTTTTTTTTTTTTAAGTTAGCCCAATTTTTTTGCATAATGTGAAAGATGAAGTTGCGCTGAGTAAATATATACCTAACATGTCGCGCTTCAAAATTACACACTCGTGGAATGGCGACAAACTTCGGTACTTAAAAATCCCCACAATGGCGACAGTTTAAATTCCTTCACTAGTTACATGTTTTTAGTTACAAAGGAGGTCTAGAGCTAGAATTATTGCTCACTCTAACGTTCGCGGCAACACCTCGTGTGGTTTGACCGTTTTCATATGTGAGCAGGACTTATGTATGCGTTCGCTTCTGCGTGCGAGGACAGGGGCACTTTAAAAAAAAAAAATCCATTGTAATAGGAATATGACATGACAGGTCCTCTTTACAGTGAGAAATGGGGGTCAATAAGACCCCACATCTCGCCTCTAGGCTGGCAAGCCTAAAATAAAAAAAAGATCACCGCTTCACAGCCAAAGCAGCGCCTTTTTTGAATGCAGAGGCCGTGCGGGACGTCATAACATCGTACTCGACCTCCAACAACCATAGAGACTCCGGCGACCGTCTGGTCTGCCGGAAATCTCTATGATCAACATCCGGGGCCGGCGGATCATCTCACTGACTCGCCAATCGCATCGGTGAGTCGGTAGAAGCACCGAAGGGTGGTGAGAGGGGGGGGGACGTCACCCTTCCGCTGCCCGTAAGAATGATCAATCGGCGGAACAGCCACCATGATCGTTCTTATGGTGTAGGGAATTGCCTGCTGAAACGGCAATATCTGAAGGATGCCTGTAGCTGCACCCATCATTCAGATATACCACCACAAAGCCGAGGATGTTGTACAACGTCCACGGTCGTCAAGTGGTTAACCACTTAAGGACCGCCGCACAACTTTATACGTTGGCAGAATGGCATAGCTGGGAACAGGGATGTGTATATATATGTCCCCTTTAAGAGCCCAGACGTGGGTCGCAAAGTTGCTATGCCTTTCAGCACGCTGGAGCAGGTCTGCGCTCCCTCAGTGTAATATATGGTTATGCCGGGCCCCCCGTAGGGAGGCCCCCTGTGCCTTGCCGAGCCCCCCGTAGGGAGGCCCCCTGTGCCTTGCCGGGCCCCCCGTAGGGAGGCCCCCTGTGCCTTGCCGGGCCCCCCGTAGGGAGGCCCCCTGTGCCTTGCCGGGCCCCCCGTAGGGAGGCTCCATACCTTTCCATGACCCCGCTCTTTCCTGGTGCCTTTTTGTGGGCAGGCCCCCACACCTTGTAACCCTAGAGACTTCAAAATATGCAGTCACACTTGAGCATATGACTAAAAAACATAAATTTACACAAAGCACTTTCTGTGATATTCCCATTCTATGTTAAATCTGTTTATGTCATTGGTAAAGCATAATCTACAATCATGGGAGCAACGAGCCTGGCGATCACATTACTTTGTAAACAACTGATAAGTGTTAGGGCCCTTTCACACTAGCGGACGAACGGTCCGCTAATTACAAGTCCGTTAACGGACTTGTAATGGGCTCCTATGGGAGCGGATCCGTTAGCGGATGATGCATCCGCTAACGTCCGCCAGATCTGCATCTGTTTTTTCGGACGGAAGAATGTCCTATTTTTCTTCCGTCCGGCCAAACGGACAGACGGTCTGTTTCCATCCGATTCCCCATAGGGCATAGCGGAGGAGAGACAGGGCGGTCCCTGCACAGTGTGCGGGGACCGCCCTGTCCACCCGACAGCTCAGCCGAGACCCCCCGCTGAGCCGACGGACACACGGAGCAGACCGAAAAATGGACCGCTCCGTGTGAAAGAGCCCTTAATGTTATAGTTTCTTGAAGTTTCACCTCCCCCTGAGGAGTCATCTTTGGCCCATTGCATGCTTCAAGGGGTTGTAAAGGGATAAAAAAATATTCCCCTGAATATCTTCCTTGACCTTAGTGCAGTCCTCCTTCACTTACCTCATCCTTCCATTTTGCTTTTAAATGTCCTTATTTCTTCTGAGAAATCCTCACTTCCTGTTCTTCTGTCTGTAACTCCACACAGTAATGCAAGGCTTTCTCCCTGGTGTGGAGAAAGCCTCTTGAGGGGGGAGGGGGCGAGCAGGAGTGTCAGGACGCTCACTAACACACAGCTCCTTTCTCTATCTGCAAAGTAGAGAGTGTCCTGACTTGGCTGCTCGCGCCCTCCCCCTCAAGAGGCTTTCTCCACACCAGGGAGAAAGCCTCGCATTACTGTGTGGAGTTACAGACAGAAGAACAGGAAGTGAGGATTTCTCAGAAGAAATAAGGACATTTAAAAGCAAAATGGAAGGATGAGGTAAGTGAAGGAGGACTGCACTAAGGTAAAGGAAGCTATTTAGGGGAAACATTTTTTTTCCTTTTAAGACACTGTAATGTCCCCTTCCCCCATTGACTCTAATGCATAATCATCCCCAATTTCGTCCATCCCCTCTTATGAAGAACTGGTGCATATCTTGGAATACTTTCGGCATGATGTCAAACGTCTTGTGGAAAATGTTTTGGTTTTGTTTTAGTAAAATGAGCAATTCTTTCCTTGTCCCTGCGTTGTATGGGGCCGTGTTTACACATCGCTATGCAGGTCTGTTATTCATTTTTGCGAACGTGAAACCCCAAAACGTTTCATCGACTTTGTCCGAGTTAAATAAGAATTACACATTTTGTGGCTGGAAAACCCAGATGGCAAACCTATCATCATCTCCTTAATATTCTAAACCGCAGCGTATGCCGCGAGCGCCCGAGCCAGCTATGCTCAGATTTTTCTGGCGCACTCCGCCATCCGTTGTTTGGGTGGTGTTCAGTCCCATTGTACCAGCTCCGGCAGTTGGCCGCGTTCCGCGTAATATCATATTTCATATCCCCCCCCGTCGCCCCCTTCCTGCCATTTTTTGAAAAATTTGTAAGGATTAGATTAGATGGAGTTTTGTAGATTAATAACGCGCTAATTGTTTTCTCTGGGAGATTAAACCGGCCCGGTGTTGATGTTATAACAAAAACTTTCGAGAACTCCAAACACATTAGGTTGGCTAGACAGGAAATTCCGTAACCTAAATGTTTATTTTGCGGGCAGATTAATGAATTAATGCTCCATAATGTGCTCTCGCTCTGGGCCTGTCGGAGCTGGTGTGCCGGATTCCACAAGCAGAAACCTTCTAACGATTAACTCCTTCAGGAACGTTCATGGTGATCGTTTCCATTTATTCTTTTTCACATGAATTTGGGCGTTTTTGTTTCAACACAGATATGTCTGGATGATGATGACATTTCACACTATATATTTCACACCTGACCTTCGTACATATGAGTTTGTTTGACAAATTCATGGTCATTAAAGGGGTTCTAAAGGAAAAAAAAAAATCTCATATTAAGCATTCTTTACCTGCAGACATTCCTCTTTTCACTTCGTTTTTGCTCAGAAGTTGCTCTATTTCTTCTCTGTTCTCTTCACGTCCTGCTTGTCCGATTGTTACTCACCACCGTGAAGGGAGGCTTTACTGCGGTGGTCAGTGACGTGCTCGCCCCCTCCTGGGAACTACATCTGTGAGGCAGGACGCTCTCTACGTGTTAGAGACTAAAAGGAGGTGTGAATTACTGGGCGTGCCACAATGCAAACTGGAAAATGTAGTTCTTGCATGAACGAACGCCGCAAACCAGGAAGTGAATGAGAGAACAGAAACTAGAACACTGGAGATGATATAGATGAAGGAATTTAATAGGTATTTACTCTCCTTTTTCTTTTCTTTTTTTTTCTTTTTTAACAGAATCATTACACTATTCTGTCTGTCTAACTTGCAGACATTAGTTTTAGGCAAAATTTTTTTTCCTTTTACTACTTCTTTAAAGGGGTTGTAAAGGTACACTTTTTTTTCCTAAATAGCTTCCTTTACCTTAGTGCAGTCCTCCTTCACTTACCTCATCCTTCCATTTTACTTTTAAATGTCCTTATTTCTTCTGAGAAATCCTCACTTCCTGTTCTTCTGTCTGTAACTCCACACAGTAATGCAAGGCTTTCTCCCTGGTGTGGAGTGTCATGCTCGCCCCTCCCTTGGACTACAGGAGAGTCAGGATGCTCTCTACGTTGCAGATAAAGGAGTTGTGTGTTAGTGGGCATCCTGACTCTCCTGTAGTCCAAAACACAGCTTCTTTCTCTATCTGCAATGTAGAGAGCGTCCTGACTCTCCTGTAGGCTGAGGGAGGGGGTGAGCACGACACTCCACACCAGGGAGAAAGCCTTGCATTACTGTGTGGAGTTAGGCAGAAGAACAGGAAGTGAGGATTTCTCAGAAGAAATAAGGACATTTAAAAGAAATCAAAGTATGAGGTAAGTGAAGGGGGACTGCACTAAAGTAAATTAAGCCATTTAGGGGAAAAAGGCCATTGAGGAACTCCCAGCCCCCCTCACTCATCTATTTATTTTTACTCCGTTAACCTTTTTTGTTGGTATTGTGCACAATTCATTTATTTATTTTTTATCAGGAAAAAAGTTTTTTTATTTTAGAGAAACCTACAGGTACATCATGTAAGATTCAATGATCCTTGAAAATACAATTGGCAATGAGCATCAAGAAAGACCAATATCGATGTTGACCAAGACATTGGAGCAAGTCTTGGATGAAGTACAAATGTAACCACTAAAAAGAAAATTGTACATTACACCATATCTAAGGTACAAAGAAGAGAATATCCTTCTAGGGATAAGCACTGACTAGTCACCAAACTCCCTATGGACCTTCAGTCCTCTAGAAGTCTATTCATTACTAACTGATGCAGTGCAAGGTCTTGGACATCTAGCCAAGGTTGAATGGTCCGTGAAGCATCTAGAGATATGTGATGTGCATATCCCAAGAGGCTTTGCAGTAGATAGAAGTCGTTGTTGCCTCTACTAAGGGCCTATTCACATGGGCGGTGTCAGAAGTACAGTTAAATCACACTTGTTTAATAATTAAAATAAAAAGGTAAACGGAGTAAGCGTAGTACAGCAAGCAGGATCTGTAGCCAGAGGGAATGTCAGTCAAGCAGGTCTTCAACAGGAACGCAGGAGAAAGTCTCTTGTGATAACACAGGCGAAGGCAAGGAGCAAATGAACTGGAAGGCTTTAAGTAGGCAGAGCTGAGGAACAGGATCATCAACGGGTGGATCACTGTGGAGAGATGGGAGCTGGCAATTGGCTGACAGCTGGGCTGCCAGCACAGAGAAGAAAGGGCTGAGAACAGCCCTGACAGGCGAACCGGTTCGGTCAGCTTGTCAGTTTTTCACGCAGACCCGATCGGACCATCTAGTCTCCTCTATGTATCGTTTGTGTTGACGGACATGTGTCCATAGACACCCACTGACATCTGATGCTGTCTGTCTAAAACGGATGAATGTGGTTCCATTCCCCATCAGTCTGGTGGATTGGATCGGATAGCAGTTGGGTTTAACCACTTCAATACCTAGGCCATCAATTGACGTCCTGGCTTTCAGTGGGGATATCTGAATGATGCCTGCAGCCACAGGCATCATTCAGATATCCATCTGTTCAGGCGGCGAATCTGCGCACCATAAGATCGATCATAGCGGCGGTTCCGCCGCTTGATCGTTCTTCTAGGCGGCGGGAGGGGACGCCCCCCCCCTCCCGCCGCCATCCGGTGCTTCTCCGGGCTCTCCTTTGCCATCGGAGACCCGGAGAAACGATCCGCCGCCGTCCGTCGAAAACCATAGAGTAGACTGGTGACCAGATGGTCACCAGTCATCTCTATGATCGTTGGAGGCCCGGGCGCGATGTTATGACGTCACGCCCGGGTCCTGGAATGTAAACACAGCCGCAACAGCGGCTGAATGCATTAGATCTGTGAATTTTTTTTCACGATCTAATGCTTTCCAGCCTGGAGGAGAGATGTTGGGTCTTATTGACCCTGCATCTCTCCATAAAGAGTACCTGTCACACACATTCCTATTACAAGGGATGTTTACATTCCTTGTAATAGGAATAAAAGTGATCAAAAAAAAAAAATGTCAAAAAAAGTTTAAAAATAAAATAAATTGTGTAAAATAAAAAATAAAATAATAATAAAAAATTTTTTAAACGCCCCTATCCCCGGTAGCTCGCGCTCAGAAGCGAACGCACGCTTAAGTCCCGCCTACATATGTAAACGCCGTTCAAATCACACATGTGAGGTATCGCCGCGTGCGTTAGAGCGCCAGCAACAATTCTAGCACAAGACCTCCTCTGGAACTCTAAATTTGTAACTTGTAAAAAAAAAAATAAGCGTTGCGTATGGAGATTTTTAAGTACTGACGTTTGGCGCCATTCCATGAGTGTGCGCAGTTTTAAAGCGTGACATGTTAGGTATCTATTTACTCGGCGTAACTTCATCTTTCACATTATACCAAAAAATTGGGCTAACTTTACTGTTTTGTTATTTTTTAATTCACAAAACCATTTTTTTCCCCAAAAAAAGGCGTTTGAAAAATGATTGCGCAAATAATGTGCGAGATAAAAAGTTGCAATGGCCGGAATTTTATTCCCTAGGGTGTCTGCTAAAAAAAAATATATAGTGTTTGGGGGTTCTGAGTAATTTTCTAACAAAAAAATTATAATTTATGCATGTACGAGAAGTGCCAAAATAGCCCCGGTATTGAAGCGGTTAAACAGACAGGTGGTAGGCATAGAGGAAAATGGGATGGGTCTGTATAAGCGGACACAGACCAGCCATTTTCCTGCTCAGCGGGGGATCCGCAGACAGATTCCACGCTGAGCAGATGGACTCCAATGGAGCCCACCCTGTGTGTCAAGGCACCTTACCTAGGCGGGAATGGCAGGCAGGATGGACCATACAATGTTAACCGTTTCCCAGCCTTGGGCACACTTTAACTGGGGTATTATGTTCTGAGAGGGGTAGTGGACTGGTCTTTCCTATTCATCTGATCACGGATTGTCACAGTGGTCACGTGAATGAGACCCAGTCCCGCAAACTTCTGATCATTACTATAAAAAAGGAGTTATCTTTGACAGCTTGGACACTGTGCTGGGAGCATGCTTTTCGGCACAGAGATCTCTGATGCATATGCTTTAAAGCCCGCCTTCTTTGTGGCCGCACATATCCGTTTATCCTAGTTAGGGGTGGGAATAAGTGCAGTGATGCTTGGTGCACCAAGAGGTTTGAGGCAACCCCAATCTGACCCTGACCTTAGTCCAGTTTTATTGTTCCAGGCAATATATACAAAAGGTTTGTCCAGACCATCATCATACTGACACGTTTCACCCACAAAGGGTCTACAACTTTCTCCTATCTGAGTGCAACATGTCTGGGTGAACTTTCTGTGTTGTCTGGAGCAATAAAGTTTGACCAACATCGAGGGTGCTGTGTTAGGATTATGGATGAGCGACCAATCCTTTGTCCAGCAGCCCGCCCCCTCCTTTGTATCTTTTGCTCTAATATATCTATCAGATACTGACATTTCTGGGGGGACTGACCCTTTAGGGAAACATACATGCTAATAAAAGGGTTAACCTTGCGCTCCCCAGAATGCTCCTCTGAATATGCCCGCTTGTTTACATCACCGCTCAGCTAATTTTCCAGCAGCTGTAATAGTTGTCTGTCCTACGAGACGAAATTAAAAAAAAAAACCCTTTTTTTTTTTTTTTTAACCTAAAGATCTTGGCAGCGGTTTGCGCGGTAAATGGATACGCACTTGTCTCCACTCGCTGTGGTGAAGCTTGACATCCTGTCATGAAATTGGGTCATAAAATGGGTTTTAAAGGCAAGCTTTTTTTTATGTATTAATGTGTGTGCTCGGACGCCGTCTTCCAGCCCGGCTGGCCTTGCTCTGCAAATATCTTTTCAAGGTGCAGGATTATTTTTGTGGAAAGTGACTGGAAGCAGACGGATGAGGGGCGCGTGCTGGCGGTTTTATGGTCAGACCTCTAGGGTTTTTTTTTTTTTTTTTTTTTTAACCATTGGATTGCTTTTTAACTTTGTAGGCTTTTATAGCCTTTGTTTATAGGGCTGTGAAGCAGCTGTTGTACATACTGATATAGATTATATTGTCTTCCCAGTAAAAGCAATTGCTGCATTTTGTATTACTGGGCTGACCTCCGGTCTGCTCTTCAGTCTTGTCCCGGCTCCTCTCCTGGACTGAAATTGCCTCTTCTGATTTCACTGCACACTGTGAGCTTTTTCACAGTGTGCATTAGCAGCTGTAGCACGTCAGATCCTGCCTCATTTCCTAGCTGGAACACATCCCACATCATCTAGGGCAGGGGTGGACCACCTCGGCCCTCCAGCTATTTTGAAACTATAAGTCCCATGAGACATTGCAAGACCCTGACAATCACAGGCATGAGGCAGAGACACAATGGGATTTGTAGCTTCACCACAGCTGGAGTGCTAAGGTTGCCCCTGATCTAGGGCATGGGTTCTTAAACTTGGGCCCTCCAGCTGTTGCAGAACTACCACGAGGCATTGTAAGAGACTGACCCCTTACCACATGATCAGCTGTCAGCCAATGACCGCTGATCATGTGATGTAAACAGAGCCGGTAATTGGCTATTTTTTCTCCTTGTGCTGATAGCATGAGGAAAAATGGATAACCGCTCACTGGCAGCTGTCAGAGGGACATCAGTCCCGATGAAGGAGACTGAGATCGATGCTCATCTTTGCCACCTGCCAATGTACAACAATGCCACCCATCAGTGCCGCCTAGAAGTACCGCCCATCAGTGTCCAGTACCAGTGCTCATCAGTGCCGCCTCATCAGCGCATATCAATGAAGGAGAAAAATTACCCGTTTTGCAAAATTTTATAACAAACTATGAAACTTTTTTTATTTTTTCTTCAAAATTTTCCATGTTTTTTTGTTTAGCAAAAAATAAAAACCCCAAGAGGTGATTAAATACCACCAAAAGAAAGCTCTATTTGTAGGGAAAAAAAATCATAACAATTTAATTTGGGTACAGTGTTTGTATTGTATTGTCTTTCAAAGTGCGTTAGGGCTGAAAATTGGTCTTGGCAGGAGGGGGGTTTAAGTGCCCAGTAAAGAAGTGGTTAAGGTAAAAAATGTTTGACCTTTAAATGTAATATATTTTATCTAAATCTTTGTGGTCGATCTTTGTTGTGTCATATTATTTCATTGTCTGACTTTGCCCGGCACAATATTTTCAGGCCATGCAGCAGATCTGAGCATTGCTTATAAAAATCAGCCACATAGGGATTTATGTAAATCAGTTAGGACTTCCATGTCGTCTATGCCAACTATGTCTCTATGCCAACCCGTCGCTGTGATCAGCTCGGTGATGTTCAGGCATGAAAGAGTTACTTTCTGCTGCAGACTCTTGGGGGGGGGGGGGGGATCTTTTGACACCATTCCCAAATACATTCTCAGACAGAGCCGCAGCCAGATCGCCTGAACAATCTCTTTATGGGCGCTTTGGCAGCCAGCGTGAAATTCATAGAAAGTCCCGGCCTGCCAGGAGCGCCGTAATGAATTGCCATAAATGGTTAACAAATTGATCCCGACCGCACTTCACTTAGCTTTTTTACAAGGCGGAATTAATTGCCTTCCTTGGAGGCAGTTTTATCCTTCGTGTTAATCTGGCAATTACTTTTATGATGCCAAATACATTGTCTTTGATTCTAAAGGTTTTTGCAGCTTTGGGATCATTTTTTATTGTAGTTGCTAATGTTTATTGTTTTGGAGACCACTTTGGGCATTAACCTGCCACCACCCTTTTCTGATGTCACCCACCATCTACACATCATACCCCACTACCGCCTCCTCCCCTGATTACCTCTATAGAATACACTTTAGACCCCACCTTTACCTCCTCCCCTGATGACCTGTACAGACCACATGTCAGACACCACCAGTATCTCTTCCCCTGATGACCTCTACAGACCCCACCACCTTCTCCTCCCCCTCCTCCTCCCACATCACCTGCAGTTCACACATCACAACTCCCCAACCACCACCTTCCCTGGAGACGTCTACAATCACAACCCACCAAACCACCACTTTACCTATTGACACCTGCAGAGTCCACACATCACATCTCGCTAACCACCCCCTTCTCTGGTGACACCTGCAGATCTCCGCAACAGACCCCCCGGCGATACCTCCGTTCCGCATCACACACCCAGGTCTGCACAACAGGCTCCGCCACCAACCCCTCTGATGACACCCTCAGTTCTTCACATGAGAGCCCACCACCATCTCCTTCCTGGAGATATGCATATCAGATCGCCCATTGCACATCAGGCCCTGCCATTATTTCCTTCCCTGATGACACTTGTAGCATGCACATCAGCTTTCTCCCCCAGCACCTTTACTGATAACACTTGCATACCGCGCATAAGACCCCACTGCCACCCTTTTCCCTGATAACTCCCTCAGTCCAGACATCAGATACAGCCACCCCCTTCTTACACTTGCAGTTCGCACACCAGGCCCCCCTCCCTCCAACCTCAATCCGTGATTACACCCACATTAGACCTTACCTCTACCTTCATCCCTGATGACACCCATGGTCTGCATATCATACCCCCCCACTAACTCCTTCTCTGTAGTCTACACATTGGGTCCTGCTACTACCGGTATCGCCTTTCCTGATGACACTTATGGCCTGCACATCAGACCCAATTTGCACCTCTTTCCCTAATGACTCTCCCAGACCACATATTAGACCCTGCCACCACCTTCTTTGCCAGCACCCGCAGTCCACACAGGTAACCTGGAAGCCGGAGTTTACTTTGGCTTCCAGCAGCTGAACATTGCAGCATGGGAGTGAAAGGAATGAAAGTCTTAGCTGCTCTGGTGAGCTTAGTGAAGGTGAACCTGTTGCTTGGCCCTGTATATGCAAAACATTAAAAATAAAAGGGAAAAGTTGCGCTACTAGGAAAACCAAATATGAGAGGTAGCAGCCTGCACCAACAATCGTACAATATTGTGAAAAGATGAAAAGGAGAAAAATGCTGCACTGTGGGACGATATAGTAGAAAAAATAGTCTACTATTGAATCAAAGTGTGGATAGTAATAATATCCTTACATATATAGGTGTACCAAAACAAACTATGTAAGGTGTGAATAAGTGACCATACATGTTGATATGACATCAAATGTTAGAATCTGATATCATCATGGTGACTCTTTGAAAAAACAACCATATAAGTACTAGTAAGTATCATTGATTGCATACAGATTGTGACAAAGCAAATAAAACAAGTGAAACATAAATGCATAACCTAATATCTGTAAAGGTATAATGGACAGGATTGAGAATCAAAGTCCAGATTCACCACAATGGCTCTGTAAAAAAGTCCACAGTAGGTAGTACTGAAATGCGACTTGGTGAGATAAGTCACGTTACTCCAAGAAAATAAAACCGTCCACCGTATAATCCGATACGACACAAAGTATGGAAAGACTGGGTACTCTTACCGGACACTTGGGACACACTCACCAGCGGCGGTGTGTCAATCGAGCATATACGAGGTCGGTGACGTCCATGAGAGGAAACACGAGAAACTTGAGGAAGTCAAAGTAGTCCAGGTCCAGGATCATCGGTCATGTGCATTCAAAGGATGGTGGAATGAAAAAAGGAACTCCTCATAGAATGCCGTGGGGAAGCAGATTCACATAGAGGGATGAGAAAAATGGAAGAACACTCCCATTGGGATATAAAATAGCCTTTATTGGCAAAAAAAATTAAATGCATAGATAAAAATACAAGCCCTGGAAAGAGGCGAGCATGGGTGATCACAGAATATAAAAATGCGTGGTGAAATAGCTGTTGCAGGCTATGTACCCGACATGTTTCGAGCTAAAGCTCTTCAACTGGGGCAAGCCTGCTACAGCTATTTCACCACGCATTTTTATATTCTGTGATCACCCATGCTCGCCTCTTTTCAGGGCTTGTATTTTTATCTGTTTTTATTTATTTTTTTTGCCAATAAAGGCTATTTTATATCCCAATGGGATTAATCCCACTGTCCATTTTTCTCATCCCTCTATGTGAATCTGCTTCCCCACGACATTCTATGAGGAGTTCCTTTTTTCATTCCACCATCATTTGAACGCTCATGACTGATGATCCTGGACTACTTTGACTTCCTCAAGTTTCTGGTGTTTCCTCTCATGGACATCACCGACCTCGTAGATCTTGTATGTGCTCGATTGACACATTGGTGAGTGTGTCCAAAGTGTCCGGTAAGAGTACCCAGTATTTCCATACTTTGTGTCGTATCGGATTATACGGTGGACAGGTTTATTTTCTTGGAGTAACGTGACTTCTCACCAAGTCGCATTTCAGTACTACCTACTGTGGACTTTTTTACAGAGCCATTGTGGTGAATCTGGACTTTGATTCTCAATCCTGTCCATTATACCTTTATAGATATTAGGTTATGCATTTATGTTTCACTTGTTTTGTCACAATCTGTATGCAATCAATGATACTTACCAGTACTTATATGGTTGTTTTTTTCAGAGAGTCACCATGATGATATCAGATTCTAAAATTTGATGGTAGCCCTGGGTCGTCTTTATGGGGAACTGGTGCCGAACTTTGTGTGTGGGCACTGACCGGAGTCACCGAGGCTTGTCTAGGTGACTAGTTGTTATTGGCTTACTGTTGATTAGATCACTGTTAGGTGCTAGCTGTTGATTACCTTACTGTTTGTTAGCTGTTCATTTGATGTACTGATATTACTGTTTAAAGTCTGCATTGTTTAGGATAACTTGATGAAGCTCTTATCTTGCGTGGTATAAATTCTGAATGAGTGCGCAACTTATATAGCGCTACAAATGCGAACTAAATCGACTCAAGGCGCTTGCATCCAGAGTCGTCCTGATCCTTCAGAAGAGGTAGGTCTTATGTTTTTTTCTGGAAGGCGCAATGGTTTTCTTCCTTGCGGATGTCCGTGGGTAGAGCGTTCCAGAGCCGTGGTCCTTAGACTGCAAATCTTCGCTCGCCTTTAGATTTGTAGCAGGTCTTGGATGTGGAGGAGGTTTTGGTTAGTTGGCCGGAGGGCACGACTAGGGTTATAGTCTTTTTTTTTTTTTTTTTTTTCTTGCACAGGTATTGAGGAGCGTTTCCTTGTGGTAGAGGCAGAGGGTCTTGAATATGACCCAATCCTTTATGGCTAGCCAATGTAGGGACCTCAGGGACTGGGTGATTGATTCCCAAGGTTATTTTCTCCTTACCAGTCTGGCTGCTGTGTTCTGGGCGACTTGCAGACGAGAAATCTGGTGTTTGGGTAGTCCTAGGTAGAGGGAGTTTGCATAGTCGAGTCGGAAGTTTATGTTCCAACCACTACTGCTGTGTCTTCTTCCGTGATGAAGGGGATGAGTCTATGTATTAGGCGGAGAAGATGGTGAGATCCGCTGACTACCGATCCTATTTGTGCGTCCATAGACATGTCTGAGTCAAAGATGACTCAGAAGATTTTGGTGCTTGGGGTGATGATTTGCCCAAGTTTTCAATAAAGAGTTCCAGTTCACATTTTAAGCTAGTGTCGTCTAGTTCTTGGATAAATTGCTCAGCTATAATTCCTGGTTCTAGTGGAGGAAGCGGTATCTTGGCGGAGGCACCCAGGGTTGGGTGCCTGGCGGTTTGTCACATTTTAACATTGTTTTCACATTGTCTCCTTTGAGTTGACTGTTTTAAATGCATCAGCTTATAATATCTGGAAAATGCGACAGTCATGTCCTACCCAATACATGTGCACTGGAAGGGCTGCCTGATGAAGGTGCCAGTCATGACATGTCATATCTATCTTTATACAATGGCTGCCCTGTTAGAGCAGCAGAGTGGTCCAGTAGCCAATCAGAATGCCTTTTTAGCTGCTCATTGTCAGACTCCTGAGTCGATTGATTGAGGTAGGTTCCAATACCACGATTGGTTTAGCAGGTAAGTTTATACTAAACAATAGCAGGGATGTGAAATCCCAATCCCCCCCCCCCCCATTTTACCCTTCACCAGAGGATGTTGTTGGCACATTACGGCTCACAACTTCCAGTTTTCATAAATCATTCCGCTTGTTAGATTAATCTCGGCTGTTTCTCCAGGGGGTTGGTGGTGGAATCGGTGTTACCCCTCACATGCCGCCTGGATCCAGACATTGACATATATGGACTTATTGTATATCATTCCTTTCTTCTCACGCCTTGTTGCAGAATCCACCGGGGGAATATTTAAGGTCATTTAGTAATCAGGCAAACATTCCATTTCTGTCAGGGAAAAAAATCAAGATATAGTATGAAAACAATAGAGAACTCCTGGCCCCGTCTGCAGGAATGAAAATAACTTGGTCTTGGGATTTTCTTCTTGAGAAACATGCGGATACAGACACCCCGGCATCGAACTGTCACACTTTTCTGGCTTGGATTACAGCAGGGGTGCCCAACCTTTCGAAGGCCAGGGGCCACTTAAGCGACTTGGTAATTAGTCGCGGGCAACAATGAATGGAGTGGGCAGATGACTGTGTCCAGTCTGCATATGTAAAGCAGACAGACACAGCCCAATATTCTATTCTACTACCCCTACTCTACATCTGATCCAATCAGATGGAAGGAGATGGATCCACTTCTGTTTGTTTTATTTTATTTTATTTTTTTAGCAGATCAGATTGGAGGTAGGCAGGTGTAAATGGACAAAAGTCTGTTTACATCTGCCACTCCACAGAGGTGAATATTGGGTCGGACCGATCGCGTAAAAGGGGCCTAAGGCTGCTTTTTACACTGATGGTCTGCAGTCTACCTACACCGTGGGTGCGGCGCAGTGTACCTTTGTTTTTCCCACCAGTTAGCTACACTTTGCCATAGATGTCTATTATATTTTGCAGGTGTGGTGCACTTTCTGAAAAACCGCTTGCTTCCTCTACCCCGCCGGCTTCATTCACAACACTGATGCTCTGGGATAGCAGGTCGGCAACCTGCAATATGGGTTCGCCAACCAGCCATTCCAGAGCAGGTGGTCGCGAGCCACATTGGGGGGGTTTATATGTATCATAAGCTGATACATATAAACAGTCGACTCAAAAGGAGACAATTCAAAATTGCTGTAAAATTGCACGACTTTGAAGTCGCAGTGGGGAAAGGGCCTAAAAGTCCCATATCTTCTCTTTCCCTCTACCTATTTTTTTTCCCTAGGTTGGGGTTGAGTTGGAAGGGGGGGGGGAGAGAGAGGGGGTCAAGTTTTATATATATATATATATATATATATATATATATATATATATATATATATAATTTTACCCAATTGGATTCCTTAAAGGGTTTGTAAAGGCAATTTTTTTATTTTAACATGCAGTTAGTTTTGCACAGAGTGTCCACGATCCTCGTCTTTTGGGGTCCCTCGGCAGCTGTCTCGGTCCTCCCGGCAATTAGTCACCACAGTCATGCGAGAGCTCGCATGGTGGTCACTAATTGCGGGCGCGCTCCCGTGATCCAGCGAGCGCCCATAGCCCCTCGCTGTATCGCTCGGCCCCGCCCCTTGGCGCGCCGCGTAACTGGATGTGATTGACAGCAGCGCCAGCCAATGGCTGCGCTGCTCTCAATTCATCCGTGCTAGCCAATCAGCGGCCAGGCTGAGCGGTGAAGAGGATAACAGGAGCGTGCGGGACTTTCGACGGGTCAGGTAAGTAAAACGGGGGCTCGGGGGGAGCGGCAATATCAGATGTTTTTTCACCTTAATGCATAGATTTTTTTCCGTTACAACTCCTTTAAGCCAGCTATAGCAGGGACCGACCTAGATTTGATTCTTCAGAAGGAAAGAAAATTTAATAGGACTTTTAAGGTGCCACAAATGTATACATTTTTTTGATAAACGTATAAAAAATATATCAATTTTAATAACACATAGATAAAACCACCAGCGCATCATCCTACATACGATGGCGAAACATGTAGAGGAAGAAGTTTCTGCTGTCTATCATATAGTTATTGTATGATATCCTGTTGATTTTATGTATTAATACATTTGATACTTTTTTATTTATTTTTTTGACTTTTTTTTTTTATCCAAAAAAAATAATTTGTGGCACCTTAATGCCCCTTTCACACTTGTACGACTTGTCCCATGATTTAGGACTGCAAAGTAATTTCCCATGATTTCCAATGACTACTATTCATATTAGTACAACTTCAAGTCTTGCCGACTTCTTCAAAGTAGTGTCTGCACTACTTTGGTCCGACTTTGATGCGTGTTCAGGTTCATAGACCTAGAGTCTCCCTGAAATCACGACAAAATGGCTGTAAGATTGCACGACTTTGAAGCCGCGGCAGTGTGAAAAGGGCCTAAAAGTCCCATTATCTTCTCTTTCCCTCGAACTATGTTAATTTAGGAAATGTGCTGTTGATTATCAGACATCCAGCAATTAATTATATCCTTTATGGGCAGGCTGTTTGTACCCAAGTTGACCCATCAATCAACTTGTGTACAACCAGCCTGTCAGATTACTGCTGGTGGCTTCTAGCTGTAATTGTGTTCTGCCAGCTGGGAAGGCCCCCTCGTGCCTCTAACACCCCGTGACTGTTTTGATGGGGAAATCAAGTGATATTCTGTCCCTCCACCTGTGGAATGGGTGCTCCAGCTGTTGCGGAACAACAAGTCTCATTAGGCATTGCAAGGCTGACATCTACAAGCATGACACCCAAAGGCTAAAGTATGATGGGACTTGTAATTCTGCAACAGCTGGAGGGCCACAGGCAGAGCACCCATGATTATGGCTTGCCCTGGGAGTGGGGGGGGGGGGGGGATGCAGTTGTCACTGGAACAGGAAGGAAATATAAAATTCTACCTCTTCCCATTCTACTAAATGTGTTTTAGGTTGTGTTCCACTGTTGGAAAGATTTCATGTTACTTCATGTCCTGATCGGAAGTGATGGGATGTTTCTAGAGTAGTAGCAGCACACCCTGCAGTTGCACATGACTCCCTCCTAGATTGAAAGCTCTAATGAGCAGGGCCCTCTGATTCCTCCTGTATTGAATTGTATTGTAATTGTCCTGTCAGCTCCCATGTTGTAAAGCGACGGCGCAAACGGTTGCCACTATATACACCCTGTATAATAATGACAGAAGCGGTTGGCCCAGCAGAGGTGAGCTGAGCAGGACTTGCAATGTTGGGATTTCAGTGCAGCAGAGGTACTGTGTTGTCAGCTCAAGTTAGAAACTCACTGGATTTCTGACAGATCAGCATTTTAATTTTTTCTGCACTTGCAAATGTCTTTGCAAACCACGATATCACCTTGTACAAGTAGCAGTGACATCATCACTGTGCTGTGCAGAGAGCAGAGCTGTGGGAGGGGCCCAGCAGGATCCACTCACTAACAGAAAACTACAGGGGGGGGGCAGAGACAAGGCCAATCCTCCTGCAGAAAGAGGGAGCAGCAGTGAGCGGTCTTTATTACAGGAAGTCTCACACTGGTCTCTTGCACAGATCTGAAAAAAAATACAAGATTAATGTGTATAGATAAACTGATTTTATTTGGGAAAATTGGTACCCCAGTGACTGAGCTTTTCTGTCTCTTTCAGGTGATCTGAAGCAGGAGATGCTGGATGATGCTCAGAATAAGCTCATGAATCTGATTCACAGCACCGAGGGGAAGGTTGACAAGTAAGTGACTCTGCATTGTCAAAGACCTGTACTAATGTTCTATACAGAATGCCTGTTTATTGCAGGTATGAGATATCCCAGGATGCACTAAGAAACCAACAAGGGAACTGGAAAGGTGTCATCAGCAGTCACTTCTGGTTCATTTGTATATATTGTGGGAGTGTCTGGGGCAGACGTTGCATCTGGTGTGCAGCGTGAAGCAGCAGGAAGACGAGCAGGGTCCGAACTGGAGCAGAAGTAGCATATGGCACATAAGGTGTGCAATATAGAAACACTATAGCAGAAGGCAAGTGGGACTAAAGAGAGGACTGAGAAGCAGAGGATCAGCAGCGCTGGGGGACCAGAGCAGGGGAAACTAGCATTGTCGCACATGGTGCTGAGCATTGGTGCAATATAGCCAGAGAGACAGGAGCATCGGCAGAGCTGAGGGTTACTACTGAGTGGGGCATTAGCAGAGCTGGGAGTTACTACTGAAAAGGGGTATCAGCAAAGCTGGGGGGCACTACGGAGTGGGGATCAGCAAAGCTGGGGGGCACTACGGAGTGGGGATCAGCAAAGCTGGGGGGCACTACGGAGTGGGGATCAGCAAAGCTGGGGGCACTACTGAGTGGGGGGGAATTAGCATTGCTGGCTTTACTACTAAGCAAGGCATTTGCTGAACAGGGATACTTCTAAGCCGGCGTTCTTCTGGGGCTCTTTATGACAAATCTACACGCACAGGGCATTTTCCAAGCTTCATTAAAGCTTCACAGAAGTATCATTGCAGCATCAAAAAAACATATTGAACGCGTGTGTTAACCACATGCCGACCGCCCACCATCATTATACGGCGGTGGCGTGCGTGCGCGATCGCCGCTGGGCACGCACGCACGCGCGTTTGTTTGTTAGAGAGCGGGGACCGGGAGCTTTGTGTGTAAACACAAAGCTCTCTGGTCCTGTCAGCGGGGAAACGCTGATCTTCTGTTCATACAATGTATGAACAGAAGATCAGTGATTTCCCCTAGTGAGTCCACCCCCCCTCATACAGTTAGAACACACCCAGGAACACACTAAACCCCTTCCCGCCCCCTAGTGTTAACCCTTCACTGCCAATAGCATTTTTATAGTAATCCAATGCATTTTTATAGCATTGATCGCTATAAAAATGCCAATGGTCCCAAAAATTTGTCAAAATTTTCCGATGTGTCCGCCATAATGTCTCTGTACTGAAAAAAAACGCTGATCGCCGCCATTACTAGTAAAGAAAAATATTAATAAAAATGCCATAAAACTACCCCCTTTTTTGTAAACGCTATAAATTTTGCGCAAACCAATCAAAAAACGCTAATTGTGATTTTTTTTTTTTTTTTTTACAAAAAATATGTAGAATAATACGTATCGGCCTAAACTGAGGAAAAAACATGTTTTTTTATATATTTTTTGGGGATATTTATTAGGGTTGTACCGATACTAGTATCGGGACCGATACCGAGTATTTGCGGGAGTACTTGTACTCGCGCAAATGCTCCCGATGCTTCTGCCGATACTTTTTTTGTATTTATCAACATGTTCTGTGAAAATTCTTTGAGTTTTTACTACTGCGTGACAAGCAAATAAAACATTTTTATAAATTTTTGTCTTGAGTTAGAGTTCTTCATAATTCTAAAGAAAATATCCTTAGTCTGTATTGTGGTTTGAAAACTGTCACATGACATTTAAAAAAAAGTATCGGTATTCGGTATCGGCGAGTACATGGAAAAAAGTATCGGTACTTGTACTCGGTCCCAAAATAGTGTTATCGGGACAACCCTATTTATTATAGCAAAATGTAAAAAATATTGCATTTGTTTCAAAATAGTCGCTCTATTTTTGTTTATAGCGCAAAAAATAAAAACCGCAGAGATGATCAAATACCACCAAAAGAAAGCTCTATTTGTGGGAAACAAAGGACGCCAATTTTGTTTGGGAGCCACATCGCACGACTGCGCAATTGTCAGTTAAAGCGACGCAGTGCCGAATCACAAAAAGTGCTCTGGTCATTGGGCAGCAATATGGTCCGGGGGTTAAATGGTTAAAGTCATACCAAGTGTAAACGGGCCCTCAAAGCAAATCCGTTGCGTAACGTTGTTTTTTTTTTTCAATTCTATTGGGAATACAATTTAGTTGTAAGAATAGTGCGTTTTTATATATTTCTGCAAAAAGGTATTTTTTTGGTAATCTTAAGTGATCTGTATTTTCTGCCACCACGGCCTGCAGCTTCCAAGCTTCAGTTTACATCCCGCTGCACTGCAAACTGCCACTAGAGGGAGCTACTGAGACAACAGCCTAATGCAGGAGTACGCCTGTCTCATAACAGCTCCCTCTAGTGGCAGTGCAGCCTTCTGAATCACAGTAGGATGTGGAGGCTGCAGGCCATGACCCCAGGAACACACAAATCTGATCAGATACAGAGACAGTGGAGATTTTTTTTTTTTTTTTCAACCTGCAGAGACCATGGCCTCTAATATGCCTTCAAGGCTCTGTCATTGGTCTATTGATAAGTGCTTTGTACCTCAGAGGTCAGTAGCTTCCATCTGAAGAGTCTTGGGCATTCTGTACTGCTACTTTTTTTTCCAAAGATTTATAAACTTAAAATAAATGGGCTGTATGTATTCTTTGTGATTCATCTCCCTATGAACTGTAGCGTCTGTAATTGGTTTATATTGTGTCCTTGCTAGCAGGAAGGGTACATTTTCGTACATATCCAGGTAGGGTATTTTGTAAAAAAAATCTCCAGACTCTCATATTTTGTTTGTGGGGATCTCTCCTCGTACTCCAGACTCTTGTATCTTTGTGGGGATTTCCCCTTGTCCTCCAGACTCTTGTATCTTTGTGGGGATCTCCCCTCATCCTCCAGACTCTTGTATCTTTGTGGGGATCTCCCCTCATCCTCCAGACTCTTGTATCTTTGTGGGGATCTCCCCTCGTCCTCCAGACTCTCGTATCTTTGTGAGGATCTCCCCCTGTCCCCCAGACTCTCATATCTTGTTTGTGGGGGATCTCTCCCCCTGTCCTCCAGACTCTTGTATCTTGATTGTGGTGATCTCCCCTTGTTCTCCAGAATCTTGTATCTTTGTGGGGATCTCCCCCTGTCCCCCACACTCTCGTATCATCTTGTTTGTGGGATCTCCCCCCGTCCTCCAGACTCCCGTATTATCTTGTTTGTTGGGGATCCCCCCCCCCCCGTCCTCCAGACTCCCGTATCTTGTTTGTTGGGGATCTCCCCCCGTCCTCCAGACTCCTGTATCTTGTTTGTGGGGATCTCCCCCTGTCCTCCAGACTCCCGTATCTTTGTGGGGATCTCCCCCTGTCCTCCAGACTCCCGTATCTTGTTTGTGGGGATCTCCCCCCCCATCCTCCAGTCTCCTGTATCTTGTTTGTGGGGATCTCCCTCTGTCCTCCAGACTTTCGTATCTTGTTTGTGGTCTTTATTTCCATCCTGAGATCAGAGAGATGTAAAATGTCCAACATGTTGATCGCCGGGGGCTGCCGGGCGATTGATCCCACATGTGTGTTCTCAGCTTGTTGTAAACTGTCTGCAGAACCGAATCTTCCCAGCAAAGGAAAACAAGAATTATTATTTCCTGGGGATCATCTGCTACTCACTGTGTATAATGTGGAGGAGAAAAGCTTCCAGTAGACTCGGTGAGGGATTTTCGGTAGTGTATTGGGGTTGGTGAAAGTCCGTTCCTCTGGGTTACTGCACATTGATGCATCTCTATGAGATCGGCCGGCTCCTGTTCTCACTATTCCACATAGCATGTTCCTTCAAGTATTTGTGAAGGCTTTTACCTCTTGCATTCTATGAATGAGGGTAAAAAACAAAAAAAACCTTCTCTGTGCGGCACCCCCCCCCCCCCCTCCCCTCCCAATACTTACCCAAGCCCTATCTCCATCCAACAATGTGTATGAGAGCCTCGGCTCTCCTTACTCATTGGCTGAAACAACAGCAGGAGGGGCCGTTGACCCTGAATGTCTCCTCTGTGCTTCACTTAAAGCAGAAGGTGGAACTATCGCTTAAACCACTCCTTGCCCCCTTACATGCCACGTTTGGCATGTCATTTTTTTGGGGGGGGTGAGGGCTTCAGGAGGAATGGGACATTTTGTCCTTCTTCTGCCCAGGGACCCCTTAAAGCGATACGTCATATCGCCTACAGCGGCCCCTCTCTGTAGGCGATCCCCTGACCAATCACAGTGCGCCGCGTCGCATGCGCAGTGAGTGCCCGGCCGTGAAGCCGCAAGCTGTCATGGCAAGGGTGCCCACACTAAGAATGAAGACACCGGCCGGAGGGGGGCCCTGGGAGGAGTGGAGCTCGGGGCGGCGCAGCGTTAGACCGTGGAGCAGGTAAGTGTCTGTTTATTAAAAGCCAGCAGCTACACTTTTTGTAGCTGCTGACTTTTAATAACCATTAAAAAAGCCTGAAACTCCCTTTTAAAATAAAACAAAGCACTGCATTACATTCTTTTCCTGGCCTTGATCGCCGAGGAAACTTTCAACGGGGACCCGGAAGTGACATCACACATCACTTCAGGGTTCGCAACAAGCGGGGCAGGATAGAAGACGTGTCCTCTCTCCTCCATACCCTCTACCCAGCTACCCCTGCTATGCCGATCCCGGGCCCACAGATGGGCAAGCGGAGCCTGTGATACATAGCGGGGTGTGCGGTGCCGGGACGCAATTTCTTGTTGCCTGAGGTTTGTCGAGCCCTGTATTAAAAAAATCTGCGAACTATAGGATATGTATTTGAAAATTGATCTATCTTAATGTGTGTGTGTGTGTGTTCATTCATGAAACCTTGCTTACTACTGTGACGCTGTAATTGGTCACAGCTTTTACATGGCACAGGTGTGCTGTGAATGGCCTCTGTACCATGTGATCACTGTGGACAATCTCGGGGATCACAATAGTACACACAGTGGCTATGAATATACCCTTTACAAGCATTTTGTTATCGGTCCAGAAAAGTACAAAAAAAGTTAATCCTGACAAAATCTTTTGAGCTGATGGCATTCAGCACAGAAAGTTATCAGTTACGTTGTCCTCTTGAGGCGATTCAGTTCTCCTTTGTAGGGCTTTATAAGTTACTCACTCCTCTGCTATTTGAGGACTACAGAACCCCTCTCCTCTGTTATAGAAAAGAGAAAAGTGGCAGAGCCCTCCTGATGCCGTACAGTGAGTGATCATTGTCATCCTAGGACAGGAAGTGTGTTTGCTGGCAGTATCACCCAGAAATGCAGCCGCCACATCACAGAACTGTCAAGCTGCAAACTTGTTTTTGGGTCTAGAGATGCTTTTACTCTATTCCTTTTTTTTATTTCTTATTTTTTTTTTTTATCCTTTATTTATTTATTTATTTATTTATTCAGGCTCTTAATGCGGAATCTGTTTGTCGGGCACTTCCACACCCCAAAAAACAAGCGTCACGAGGTCCTGCGTTTAATGGGCAGCATCCTCGGACTTCAGAAAAACGAGGTGGATGAGGTGTGTATGGAGATCCTTGACTTGTAGTTTGTCCATCATTATTGTATATCAGACCATTGCATGGTCCTACTACAACAAGGGATGTGCTGTAATGAGACCACTGGCTGAATTAAAATGTGACTGTAGAGCTGACAATCAGCCTTAAAACTCGATGGCAACAAAAAAAGGTGTATTGAAGCTGCTTTCCAAGAATTCAGCTGCTTTGTAAAAAAAAAAAAAAAAAAAAGTGCAGGTATACCAGTTGAGTCCAGCGAGATGCATGACACCTTCTGGACTTGTCTCTATTATTATATAGCGGGCACAGCTTCTGCATAGACTCTGCTGCTGAAGGAGCTGAAACCAAGAAGGTCCAGCATTGGAGCTCCTGGAATTATAGTGATAGGTTTATGGAGCTCCTGGAATTATAGTGATAGGTTTATGGAGCTCCTGGAATTATAGTGATAGGTTTATGGAGCTCCTGGAAGACCGCTATCACTATAATTCCAGGAGCTTTAATACTGGACCTTTTTGATTTCAGCTTCAGTAGCAGAGTCGATGCAGAAGCTGTGCCCGCTACTCCTTTGCCCAATCACAGAAGCCATTGTATGAAGTGAACTAATTCACAAAATATAAAGGCTTCTGTAAATGGGCAGCAGGAAGGGGGTGGGGGGGGCAGACATAAGCTGCTATGTGCTCTTCTCTCAGAGGCCCAAGTCTCTTCTGTGGGAGTGCAATATACCTGTCAGATGTAAATAGAGGTACGTCCAGGAGGTGCCATGCACCTGGTTGGACTTAACTCTGTGTGCCTTCACTTAGGCTGAATTCCTCCATTCAGATTTAAATGTTGCTGTGCATACACTATTTTATTTCAGTCTTCATAATTAGTCGTCATAATAAGCATTTCACATTTTCCTCAATTTTATATTCCCAGTAATTTACTCATTGTTTATAACTCTTGTACAGCTGGTACACATGCTGTAATCTGTCTTTATATTCGCTCCCTGTAATGCTATACACAGCAGACTGAGAGCTTGTCAGGGATCTATTGTGTTTGCTGTCTAAAAATTAAGACATGCTTACAGGTCTGGAATCACAGGTACGGCCTCATTTAGCCTCTTAAGGCTTGTGTGTTCAGGCCCTTTAAGAGGTTTATGAACCTTGTAGTGAATGCAGGCTCCTGGGGAGGCCGCATGTAGGGAATGCAGGCTCCTGGAGAGGCCGCATGTAGGGAATGCAGGCTCCTGGGGAGGCCGCATGTAGGGAATGCAGGCTCCTGGGGAGGCCGCATGTAGGGAATGCAGGCTCCTGGGGAGGCCGCATGTAGGGAATGCAGGCTCCTGGGGAGGCCGCATGTAGGGAATGCAGGCTCCTGGGGAGGCCGCATGTAGGGAATGCAGGCTCCTGGGGACTCAGAATCGGGGGAGGGGGATGTGAGTGACCCTGTCCTGGTCAGGGGGGTAGAGGTCCCAGAATGTGCAAGTTGTCTTTGCTGAGATCTTTCTGTGGTGGTTTCTTTCTTGCAGCTTCTGGTGGAGGAAAACCGCGGTGTGACGAGGTGGGTGACGGGTTGGCTTGGAGGATCACCAAATGCCAAGAGTGTCCCCAACACCCCACAAAGACCGAGCCACGCATCCGTGCTGAACAATGTAAGTCTGTTTTATATCTCGTGTTTTACATAAAACCTTTCCATGTTTATTATACATCTTAGTTAAGATAAGACCCAATGATGTCATCACTGGATCTCTGTGCTTCTCTATGCAAGGCTGGTGGGAGGGACTTTGCAGAAAACATTAAAGCACCCTTGGTACTCCTCTCGAGCCCTCAACTCTAATTCAAGCAGTGGGCTGGCTCTTGGGAGGAGTTATGCAAATTTTAAAATGCCTTTATGGGTGGGTGTGAGTCTGGAGGAGACTAGGCTGGCTTCAAAGAACGAAAATTAGGCGGGTTCTATGTGAAAAATACCGTATATACTCGAGTATAAGCCAACTTTTTCGGCACATTTTTTATGCTGAAAAAGCCCCGTCAGCTTATACTCAAGTCTCCCGCTGTGTCATGCGGTCTTAACTGTAGTTGCCGGGTGTACTGTGCATGCGCGAGCACGTCCACTAGAACATCTTTCTTGGTGTGTGATAGGGCATTATCGTGCATTAAAACGAAGGCCGTGCAGGCGCGGTGCGGCAGCTGGTGGATTTGATGGGTTGACGACGTGCAGCAGAAAGACGATCTCATGTACGCGGTGGCGCATGCGCAATACACCAGGTTAGAGAAATTGATAAGTTGAAACTTTTGACAGAACACCACCAACTGCAGTTGCATGACACAGCGGGAGATCTGCAGGCTGCAGATGGGCACTGATAAGACAGATGGGCACAGGGAGGCTGCAGATGGGCACTGATGAGACAGATGGGCACTGATGAGACAGGTGGGCACAGGGAGGCTGCAGATGGGCACTGATGAGACAGATGGGCACTGATGAGACAGGTGGGCACAGTGAGACTACAAATGGGCATTGTTGACCCTCTTTTTCAATTACAGTACCTGCTGCATTTCCCACTCTAGGCTTATACTCGAGTCAATACGTTTTCCCTTTTTTTTTTTAGGTGCCTCGGCTTATATTTGGGTCGGCTTATACTTGAGTATATACAGTATGTTTTGTCTCCGCTACACACCACTGTAGATGGGTTCACATAACCAATAACCTGGCAGCATTTTATGTCTCCTCTAGAAAATTAAAGGAGATATACGGGGAAAGCTGGTTTGGTTGTACTTCTGTTGATCACATATTGCTCTGGACTCTTGTGACCAGTTTTCAGCAGACAGCGGGCTGCTGTCAGACGGTCCTGGATCGGGCAAGATCGCAACAATGGAGTCAGGATCCGCCCACATGCCTGAACCAGCCTCTCAGCGAGCTGTTCCTGCCCCCTCCACAGCCCAGCAATAACCGGCATCTGTTATAGGGACATCAGCACTGATAATCAGGGCACTCCATCAAGGCCCACCAGTGCTGCCAGTCAGTGCCCACCAGTGCAGCCAATATTTGACTCATCAGTGCTGCCTACCAGTGCCACCACTCAATGCCCACCAGTGCAGCCTCATAGCGCACATCAGTGAAGGAGACCTGTTACCTGTTTGCAAAATATAAAAAAAAAATGATGGCAATTTTTTTTTTTTTTACAATAATTGATTTCTAGATTTAAACTTAGATATATATATATATAATGTATATGTATGTATATATCTATCTATCTAGATCGAGTAATTAGTTGGAATGCTCAATAGCATTCCCAGTATTGTTGTTCATTTTTTATTCTTATTAATTTTATTATTCCGTAAGTTTTGCATACTTTTAGCGATTAAGACCATTCAACTTTTAAAATGTTCAGCTCTTTCAGCTAATGATGGGACTTCTTCAACTTTTTGTTCTACTATTTTTATATTATTTAAAATATTAAGCTTTTTAACACTTTATTTTTTTTGTTTTAACATTGAAGTGAATGAGAGCATGCTTCAAATCCTTAAAACCTTCTTCTGCTCCCAAAAGTTTCAGCTCCTTCATACTTTCACCTACAGACGCCAAACTTTAAAATGTTCACAAAATATTCAGCTATCCAGCTATATCTTTTCAGTTTGATATCTTTTACTGTTTTAGTGAAAAATCTAGTGATCATTTCAGGAAACTTTATCGATTTAGTCAGTGTCTATGGGGCTGGTTAGAGTGGATGATGTCATCTCTACAGCATAGAGCTTTAAAAAAATTATCCTTGTTCCTTCTCTATAAATTGCTCTGTCCCACAAGATCTACTTGTTATACACAATTTATACATCAAAACGTAGGTATTTTTGTCTAGTTTCAGGCAATGTGCTCAGTTTTGATACGCCTTTTACTTTTGGTTGGTTGAGCTTCCAAATGCCAAGAGTTCTACACTTTTTTTCATTGACTGGCCTGAATAAAATTCTTCAGATTTAGCCATTTAATGTGTGTTGAGTTATTTTTAAGGGGAAAAGCAAATTTACACTGTTATACAAGATGTACACTCACTACTTTACTTTGTAGCAAAGTGTAATTTCTTCAGTGTTGTCACATGAAAAGATAGAAGAAAATATGTACACAAATGCAAGGGTTGTACTTACTTTTGTGACCTACTGTATGTGATCTCCCGTGCACAGAGGGGTGTACTTTTGTGAGATGCTGTATATATTTATTGTGGTCTATAAGTTACATAGGTTACATAGTTTATAGGTTACATCACACATGGTGTGTGCTGAGGTCTGCAGCAATGAAGGATTTATGTATTTGAAACTTTAATGTAAATCTAGACAGTTTAGGGGGTGTAATATTCCTGCTGGGTGGAGTATGCGATCCCCTTACTTTCAATATCTTCCCAATCGAGGCGTGATTTTTGCCGCCTGACAAATTGCAGGACTGCTTTTGGGAAACGGGCGTCCCGTCATTTTGTTTGTGTGATTTGTCAGGTGACAATATTGTCCCGTGTTTGGGGTGCCATTAAAAGTAACGGGATCACAAGCGTGTCGCACGTTTTGCGGCAATTCAGAAAATTGCAGGCATTCCGGATCGCGGGCGGAATTACTAGGTGTGATTTCAGTCAAAGCTAAGTGTCTTCTATCAGTTGCTCGGTTCTCCTTCTATAGATTCTGGGGGAACATTTTTTTTCCTCAAACATTCCACACATTCTCTTCATTATTTATTCCACCGCTAATATATATTCCGCATTGACCTTGTATAGCGCTTTTCTCTCTGAGGACTCCAAGTATTGGAGATGGCATTGGCTGGGAATCGAACCCGGGTCAGCTGCTTGGAAGGCAGCTATGCTTACCACTGCACCACCAACGCAAAAGTAGCATGTCTTTGTAGTGTGGGAGGAAACCCACGCAAGCACAGGGAGAACATACAAACTCCATGCAGATAGTGTCCCGGTCAGAATCTGAAACAAGGACTCTCTGTTCTCTAAGGCCCGCCCCCGCTGAGCGGGGTAAATCACTTATGTTCACTAAAAGTGCCTTCAGAAGAAATCCAAACTTATCCTAAACTACAATCTATAACACTCTTATAATAACACACCTGAATAATAAAGAGGGGTACAGTGGTCCCCAAATTAGCAACACAATGGAGCTAAATATTCCATTCACGCTTAGGCCTCATACCGGGGGTATGAATCCGTACCCCATGGGAGGGCCATGTCTACCGGAATGGGGATGCACAGGTGTTCCCAGCATCCTGTGTAGGCAGTCTCATTGCTGTCAACTGGGGTGCAATGACTGTACCTAATGTGACATCTGTGTGGGTGCTGATGCACGGCCCCGAACGCACCCAGGGTGCGTCCGCGCAACTGCACCCACATGGATGTCTTTTTTTGGGGTTAATGCAGTCCCCACACAGGGTACAGATTCATACACCCTGTGTGAGTGATGCCTTGAACTTCTCCATAAGGGACCTCACTGGCGGGAAGAGTTCTCATTTCTCCAGCAGAGAAAGCCTAAAGAAAGCTGGAAAGACTTCTCCGACCTCTGAAGACAAAAAAGAGTTCCAACCTCCACTCATAGCCGGTCCCACACATGCCTCAAAAACATACCGGCCTTCACCCTCCCCTTTATAGCCGGTCCAACACACGCCTCAAAAACATACCGGCCTTCAACCTCCCTTTATAGCCGGTCCAACACACGCCTCAAAAACATACCGGCCTTCAACCTCCCTTTATAGCCGGTCCAACACACGCCTCAAAAACATACTGGCCTTTAACCTCCCCTTCAAGCTGTTCCCACACATGCCACAAAAACATACCGGCCTTCAACCTCCCCTTAAAGCTGGTCCCACACATGCCTCAAAAACATACCGGCTTTCAACATCCCCTTTATAGCCGGTCCAACACTCGCCTCAAAAACATACCGGCCTATAACCTCCCCTTTAAAGATGGTCCCACACATGCCTCAAAAACATACCGGCCTTCAACCTCCACTTATAGCCAGTCCAACACACGCCTCAAAAGCCTACCGGCCTCCAAACTTCACAACATAATCAATTACTTTGTCAATCTACAATACATGGATCAAACCTATCGGCTGTAAAAACGTGCTTGAGATGTTGGTGGTAAACGGCCTACTAGGCCCGGGGGAACCAAACCAAGTCCTCCAAAAGTTACCTCCATATCCAAAAGTTGCCAAGAGTGTAACTGTAGACATTATGCTTTATGGTTAATCAAAAATATCACATTCTAAAGGGAAAGGTAGAACAAAGGGGGAGTATGGAAGAGGGAGAGAGGGAGGAAAGTAGGGGAGATGGAAGGTTCCGGGTAAGGAAGGGGTGTGGGGGTTCCCCCCAACCCTCACCCCCTTCTTCCTCCAACCTTCCCTTCTCCCCCTTTCCTCCCTTGCTCCCTCTTCCATACTCCCCCTTTGTTCTTCCTTTCCATTTAGAGTGTTATATTTTTGATTAACCTTAAAGCTTAATGTCTACATTTACACTCTTGGCATCTTTTGGATATGAGGCAGCTTTTGGAGGGCTTGGTTCAGTTCCCTTCGGGCCTAGCAGGCTTTTTACCACCAATATCTCAGACACTTTTTTTTTATTTTTTTTACAGGTGATTGTGTTTGGGCAATGTATTTTCGAACTTTAAAGCTTCTGCAGAAAGGTAAATAGAGGGCTGATGGGAAGACCCTCCGGTTACTGGAGTGGCAGCCGCCACCAGTGTAGGGACCTGTGTTGGTACAGCCGTACCTGGTCCCAGGGAGGGTCCTTCAGACTTTTTGTTGAGTCTTCTAGGAACAACCAATTGTCTTGTTTGTCCAGCTACATTGATAGTTGGTGATTCAGAAGATGCAGAAAGGTAAATAGAGGGTTGATGGGAAAACCCTCCGGTTACTGGAGTGGCAGCCGCCACCAGTGTAGGGACCTGTGTTGGTACAGCCATACCTGGTCCCTGGGTGGGTTCCTCAGACTTTTTGTTGAGTCTTCTTCTAGAAACAGTCAATTGTCTTGTTTGTCCAATTACATTGCTAGTTGGTGATTCAGAAGCTGCTTATGAGAATTGATGACATAGTGGATTCCTGTCATGATGGCTTGAAATAAAGATCCTCTCCCTCATGTTCACTAGCAAATCGCCCTCTTCTCATCACCTAGTTTAAATTTTCTTCCAACATTTTGGCCATCTTCAATCCCAAGAAAGCTGCACCTCTCCCATTTAAGTGCAATCCGTCACTACTATAAAGATGGTAACGGCCCCTGAAAAGTCAGTCCAGTTCGCCATGAAGCCAAACCCCTCCTCCCTGCACCAGTTTCTCAGCCACTTGTTAAGTACTATAAGCTCTTGCTGTCTCTGGTGTGGCTCGAGGTGCAGGCAGTATTTCAGAAAATATTGCCTTGGGGGACCTTTTCTTCAATATGGCCCCCAAGTCCCTGAAATCGTTTTTTAGGGCACTCCATCTTTCTCTAACTTTGTCATTGGTACCGATATATACCATGACAGCTGGGTCCTCTCCAGCGCCATCCAATAATTTGTCCATGCAATCTGCAATGTTCCGAACCCGAGCGCCCGGTAAACAACATACTGTTTGGCGATAATGGTCTTTGTGACAGATTGCCCTCTGTATTCTTCCAATAACTGAATCCCCTACCACTAGTATGTGCCTATGCTTTCTGGTAACCTTGCCCCCATCTTCGTCGCAGGCTGTTGAAGTCCAGGCTGTTGAAGTCTCCGTGTGAACGTCACAGGCTGTTGAAGTCTCCGTGTGAACGTCGCAGGCTGTTGAAGTCTCCGTGTGAACGTCGCAGGCTGTTGAAGTCTCCGTGTGAACGTCGCAGGCTGTTGAAGTCTCCGTGTGAACGTCGCATTCTGCTGAAGTCTCCGTGTGAACGTCGCATTCTGCTGAAGTCTCCGTGTGAACGTCGCATTCTGCTGAAGTCTCCGTGTGAACGTCGCATTCTGCTGAAGTCTCCGTGTGAACGTCGCAGGCTGTTGAAGTCTCCGCGTGAACGTCGCAGGCTGCTGAAGTCTCCGCGTGAACGTCGCATTCTGCTGAAGTCTCCGCGTGAACGTCGCATTCTGCTGAAGTCTCCGCGTGAACGTCGCATTCTGCTGAAGTCTCCGCGTGAACGTCGCATTCTGCTGAAGTCTCCGCGTGAACGTCGCATTCTGCTGAAGTCTCCGCGTGAACGTCGCATTCTGCTGAAGTCTCCGCGTGAACGTCGCATTCTGCTGAAGTCTCCGCGTGAACGTCGCATTCTGCTGAAGTCTCCGCGTGAACGTCGCATTCTGCTGAAGTCTCCGCGTGAACGTCGCATTCTGCTGAAGTCTCCGCGTGAACGTCGCATTCTGCTGAAGTCTCCGCGTGAACGTCGCATTCTGCTGAAGTCTCCGCGTGAACGTCGCATTCTGCTGAAGTCTCCGCGTGAACGTCGCATTCTGCTGAAGTGCGTATATCTGCAATAAAAAAAAGAAGAATCAGGTTTAGCACTTTCATCTACATTTTTATATGTATTTATTTTTATACAACCTCACATTATACAGAGAAAATTCCAATGCCAGGGACAATTAAGAAACCCAACATGACAGGGACACAGGGATCACTAATGGTGGCCTTCCTATAAAAAGTCAGAAAGGGAACTGATTCTTAAGTTTCATGTGTGGGGGAGTAATCTGCAGTGCTTCTGTTTCTTATTAACCACTTAAGGACCGCCTACTGCACATTTACGTCGGCAGAATGGCACGGCTGGGCACATCAACGTATATATACGTTGGTTTCTAGTACCCAGACGTGAGTCACGGGCGCGCTCCGGGACCAGGTCTGCGGGACTTGCGGACCCGATCACCGCTGGAGTGCGGCGATCGGTCCCCGGAGCTGAAGAACGGGGAGAGCCGTGTGTAAACACGGCTTCCCCGTGCTTCACTGTGGCCGCAGCATCGATCGCGTCATCCCTGTTATAGGGGGACGTGATCGATGACGTCACACCTACAGCCACACCCCCCTACAGTTGTAAACACACACAGGGAACACTCAAATCCTACAGCGCCCCCTTGTGGTTAACTCCCAAACTGCAACTGTCATTTTCACAGTAAACAATGCAATTTAAATGCATTTTTTGCTGTGAAAATTACAATTGTCCCAAAAATGTGTCAAAATTGTCCGAAGTGTCCGCCATAAAGTCGCAGTCATGAAAAAAATCGCTGATCGCCGCTATTAATAGTAAAAAAATTTTTTTTTATAAAAATGGATTAAAACTATCCCTTATTTTGTAAACGCTATAAATTTTGCAAAAACCAACCGATAAACGCTTATTGCGATTTTTTTTTTTTATTATTATTTTTTTTGATTTTTTTTTGACCAAAAATAGGTAGAAGAATACGTATCGGCCTAAACTGAGGAAAAAAAATGTATATATATTTTTGGGGATATTTATTATAGCAAAAAGTAAAAAATATTGCATTTTTTTCAAAATTGTGGCTCTATTTTTGTTTATAGCGCAAAAAATAAAAACCGCAGAGGTGATCAAATACCACCAAAAGAAAGCTCTATTTGTGGGGAAAAAAGGACGCCAATTTTGTTAGGGAGCCACGTCGCACGACCGCGCAATTGTCAGTTAAAACAACGCAGTGCCGAATCGCAAAAAGGGACAAGGTCCTTTAGCAGCATTTTAGTCCGGGTCTTAAGTGGTTAAACACCCAGCCTCTATAGGGGGGTGACCTCTAATCAATATCTATTTCCATTCCTATACATGTGTAACTTTGGACTATTTTTTTGTGTTATGGCACCATTAAAATGTTTGTTATCCTCAAATAATAAATAAAGATTCTGTTCCTTTGAAGCCTGTTATAGTGCTTGTAAATACCCTCCCCCTCTCTGCACTGACTCCCATGTGTCAGGGCTGCAGAGTCCTGACACCAAAGTCAGTACGTGTCGCCATCATACGCTACTATCTGCAGCTCTCCCTGTGTCTCCTCCTCCCCCTCCATGTACATGTCTCCATCATACGCTACTATCTGCAGTTCTCCATGTGTCTCCTCAACCTCCCTATACGTGTCTCCATCATACGCTGCTCTATGCATCTCTCCCTGTGTCTCCTCCCCCCCTCACCCTCCCCCTCCCTGCCTGTCATCTCTCACTATCCCTAATATGTTCATCCCCTCTGTCACATAAAAAGTTGCATCCTAGTGCCTGTGCTTTATAAACAACAAAAAAAACATTTCTATTTGTATTACACTGTATCCATCTTGACCTCTGTTTAATCTTCAACTGCCATAACGCCGCACATGTGATTCGTTATGACAGTTGGGTTTCCTTCTGCTTTATACCGGTAGAAACTGGTTCTTTTTTAAATAACACACAAGCACTAAGATGCAGCTTTGGGGAGAATATAAAGATCACATAGAGGCTTAACAATCACTTTAATATCTCCTTCTGTTCTAAAATTCTATGAAATGGAATCATTTTGGGGTGAAGGTTCCTTCAATCGATGAGTGTAGGTGACTTATCCATTTTGTATCAATCACTATCCATAGCACTTACCAATCTCGGTGTCTGTATCCCGGTGATGTCCATTGGCTTTACAGCCGAATCCGAAACATCCAACAACGGCTCTGAAAGAGCAGTATATAAACGCTTGGGTCCTCTTCATTTTGGAGGGCTTTTTGGGGGTATCTGCAGGCTGGTCACTGATACCTCTTTCCATAGCTGCCCTTCCTTTGCTGGCTTTCTCTTTGGTGATTTTCAGAGAAAAAAGCTTTTTACATTTAAATTGTCTCATTATTAAGAAATAAAGAAACACTCTTTAAATGTACAAGAATAGAAATCGCAATGAAATCGAATCAAATCGCAAGAAAAATCTTTCTTAAAGGAGCCACGTCCTTATTTTTGAACTTTGTGAATTCAGCCTGATCAGTATATGGATCTAATAGGGACACGGCTCCTTTAAAAAGATGTTATTGTGAATGAGATTTAACCCTTTCAGTCCCATGGCTGAAACTGTCAATACAAAAGCCCCCCCCTCCCCTTTGTTACATTATAAATAAAAGAAAATCCTGTTTATTTTTAGTGTTGGGTGGAGTGGAGAGGGATTATTAGAACCTGTCAGGCTTTTTCCTTTAAAAAAAAAAATTGTCAGTTATTTTTTTATTTTTTTTATTTTGCGGATTCATCATGAGTTGTTTTTGAAATCTCTTGATGACTCAAAAATAAGACAAATTTTCTTAACCACTTGCTTACAGGGCACTTAAACCCCCCTCCTGCCCAGACCAATTTTCAGCTTTCAGCTTTCTCACTCTTTGAATGACAATTGCACGGTCATACGATGTACCCAAATGACTTTATAATTGTTTTTTTTTCTCCCACAAATAGAACTTTCTTTTGGTGGCATTTGATCACGTCTGCAGTTTTTATTTTTTGTTAAATATAAAAAGGTTTTGTATTTTTTTTTTTTATTTAGTGGGACTGCTTCAGCAGTCCCACTATTAGTTTTTTATTTTATTTATCTTTAATTTTTGTTGAAATTTTATTCCGTACGTTTTTTTGGCTCTGCGTAACTTCTGCATATACTTTCAGGTATTAAAACCATTCAACTTTTTAAAATTTAAAATGATGGGACTTCTTCAACTTTTTTTTTTTTCTATTCATACTTTTTAAAATATTACGCTTTTTAACTTTTTTTTTGATGGGGGGGCGCAGTTTTTTGATGGGGGGGCGCAGTTTTTTGATATGGGGCGCAGGTTTTTGATATGGGGGGGGGGGGCGGTTTTTTGATATGGGGGGGGGGGGGGGGGGTTTTTTTTGATGGTGGCAGTATGATGGCGGTAATAAGATGGGGGAAAATTTGATAGAGACATTTTGATTGGGGCAGGTTTGATGGTAAAAATTTTATGGGGCAGCTCCTGCAAAAGGTAATTACTTTTAAAAAGATGCTAATTAGTGGGAATGCTGATTCTCACTTCAACTTTTTCTTATGGATTCAACCACTTGCGGACCGCCGCATGTACATATACGTCGGCAGAATGGCACGTACAGGCACATTGGCTTACCTGTATGTCCCTGCCTAGACCCCGGTACATGCGGCGGTTCCGTAGGCTTCAGGAGCGATCTGGGATGAGGGGGCGGCCAGTGGTTTTTGTCCGCCCCCCCCCCCCCCCCCCCCCTTCCCCGGATCGCTCCCAGACAATCCGCCCGCTCCCCTGTGTGTCACTTCCTCTGCCTGTGTAAACAAGGGGGAAGTGATGTAATCTCTGCTCTCGGCGGTATTTTTAACCGCCTCTGAGGAGAGAAGACATCACACAGTGAGTCTGCACAACACTACACTGACACCAGTACACACAGGCACATTAACCCACCCCCCTGTCACACTGTCACTGAATGCAGTGATCATATATGTACTGATCACTGCATTTAGTGTCAGTGTGACAGGCAGTTAGTGTTAGGTCCAGCGTAGCCCCCGTACCCCCCCCCCCAATAAAGTTTTAACCCCTTGATCACCGCCATAGTTAACCCTTTAACTCCCTATTGCCAGTGTCACTAAGCGATCATTTTTCTGATCGCTGTATTAGTGTCGCTGTTCCCGCTAGGAAGCTATTTTTTTATTGCGATTTTTATTTTTATTTTTTTATTTTTTAACTTAAGACATGTGGCTGAATACATTTTGGCCTAAATGTTTGACTAAAATTTAGTTTATTTGATTTTTCTTATAGCAAAAATCAAAAAATATTGTTTTTTTTCAAAAATGTCGCTCTATTTTTGTATATAGCGCAAAAAATTAAAATCGCAGAGGCGATCAAATACCACCAAAAGAAAGCTCTATTTGTGGGAAGAAAGGGACGCAAATTTTGTTTGGGAGCCACGTCGCACGACCACGCAATTGCCTGTTAAAGCGACGCAGTGCCGAATTGTAAAAACCCTTTGGGTCATTTAGCTGCATATTGGTCCGGTCCTTAAGTGGTTAAGCTAATCATCCAGTTTTTTTTAAGGTGGCAGTTTTTTTTGATGGAGGGGAAATATGATGGCGGTAATAAGATGGGGGGGGAAATATGATGGAGGCATTTTGATGGGGGCAGGTTTGATGGTAGAAATGTTATGGGGCAGCTCCTGCAAAAGGTAATTACTTTTAAAAAGATGCTAATTAGTGGGAATGCTGATTCTCACTTCAACTTGTTCATACGGATTTAAGCTATTCATCCAGTTAGCAATTCAGCATTCCCATGCATTTTCTGCAGGAAATGCATTTTCTAGTTTTAATTTTCATTTTATTCCGTACGTTTTTGGGCTCTACGTAACTTCTGCATACTTTCAGCTATTAAGACCATTCAACTTTGTTCAGCTCTTTCAGCTAATGATGGGACTTCTTTTCTACTTTTTAAAATATTACGCTTTTAGACACTTTTTTTTAACATTGAAAGTCAATGAGAGCATGCGTCAAATCCTTAAAATCTTCTCTGCTACCAAAAGTTTCAGCTCCTTCATACTTTCACCTACGCCAAACAAACGTTAAAATGTTCACAAAATATTCAGCTATCCTGCTATATAATTTCAGTTTAATATATTACAGTTTTTGTAAAAGACCTGTTTAACTTTAGTGATCAGGAAATTTTAGCAAATAAACAGAGTGTTTATTGGGCAGGTTAGCATGGATGATGTCATCGCTACAGCACAGAACTTTGAAAAACAAAAACATTTTTATAGAGAAGGAACAAATTTCTCTCACGCCCACAAAATCTACTTGTCCTACACAATTTATACATCAAAACATAGGTATTTTTGTTTCGTATCAGGCAATGTGCTCAGATTTGTGATGCGCCTTTTACTTTTAGCTGAATGAGCTTCCAAATGACAAGAGTTCTACACTTTCTTCCATTGACTGTCCTGTATAAAATTCTTCAGATTTCCCCGCGAAATGCACAGCAAACTTTTTTTTTAAATCGCTGACATGCCCACATTTTTAAGTTCATCAACATACATTTTATACCGATATGTTCACAAAGGTCGTGTGTTTCTAACAGTGAAGTCACTGTTTTGATAGCATGCACTGTTGTGGATTTAAGGTTTGTTTGAAGGGTTCTCAAAATCATTAGGTGTGGGGATTAATGATCAAAGAGAGGCTTTACAAGTACTGTAGGAACACTGCTTGTATGGCCTAAAGATAGTGTAGTGGTTATGGTGAATGGCTTTGGTGTGGGTTTACCAATTCAGCTATTCAGCATTCCCACGCATTTTCTGCAGGAAATGCATTTTTAGTTTTCTTTAACAAAACATACTTGACAATAAAAAGAAGCACAAATTAAATGGGATTCAGAACAGATAAACATCAGTACTAATCGATTAAAGCAGCAACAACACACTTAAGTATCATAAAGTAACGATTACAAGTATATGCAATACATTGATTATACACACACACACACACACTGCAGCTTGCAAGTGGTTTACCAGGGTTATGGCTGAAGCTATCAGCCATAACCCTGGTATTGTTTTCTTGCAGCTGGCGGCTGGTTTTCTTATGCAAGCGGTCCCAGTGGCTCTTTAGCCACTGGATCGATGTTGCGTCCACCCCCAAACCCCCCGCTCGCTAGTGTTTCTCAGACTTGCCGTCTTTACCAGCGTACCCGAGAAACAATCCGACGGTGCGGCCGGCTGGTCATAGAGGTGGACAGAGACCAGATCGTCTATGATCGCGTCAATGGCCTTGGAGGATTGGACCGACATCATGACTTCACTTCCGATCTACAGCGAAAGTAAACTTTTGCTTAAAAAAAAAGTTTGTGATATTTTGCTTTTAAAGGTAAATAAGAGATTTGAGGTATTTTTGACCCCAGATCTCTCCATAAAGAGGACCTTGTCATCCTTTTTTCTATTACAAAGGATGTTACCATTCCTCTTAATAGAATTAAGTGTTTAAAAAAAAAAATTGGATAGTGTAAAAATTAACCCCTTCCATACAGGGCATTTTCACCCCCCTCCTGCCCAGACCAATTTTTAGTTTTCAGCGCTGTCGCACTTTGAATAACAATTGCGCGGTTGTGCGACGTGGCTCCCAAACAAAATTTACACCCTTTTTCCCCACAAATAGAGCTTTTTTTGGTGCTATTTGATCACCTCTGCGGTTTTTATTATTTGCGCTATAAACAAAAGAAAGCGTAAATTTTAAAAAAAACTTTTTTTTTAATTTTAGATTAAATAAATATCTTTTTTTTACTTTTTTTTTTACTTTTTTTGTACTCAGTTTAGACCAATACGTACTCTTCTACATATTTTTGGTAAAAAATCGCAATAAGCGTATTTGATCGGTTTGCGCAAAAGTTCTAGCGTCTACAAAGTAGGAAATAGAATTATGGCTTTTTTTTTTTTTTTGTGACAGTGACATTGCAGCGCACACATCAGACACTTTTACACAGCGATTTGTGCTATAAAACTGATTACTGTGTAAATGTGACTGGCAGGGAAGCGGTTAAATATGTACCTAAAGTGTGTTCTAACTGTTAGGGGGACTCACAAGGGGAGGCAATCGATGTGTGTTCCTCTGTACTGGGAACACACATCAGTCTCCTCACCGCTGACAGGCATGGATCTGTGTGTTTACACACACAGATCCATGCTTCTGCCGTGATTGCGGTGCAATCGCGAGTGCCGAGGAATGCGTCGGGGTCGCACGCGCCGCAGACGGCTGGAAAATGCAAGGACGTCATATGACGTCCAGTCTGAAGGACGAAGGGTCCCCACCGACGTCATTTTACTATGACTTGGTGGGGAAGTGGTTAAATAAGAAAAAATAAAGTGCCCCCATTGCTCCGTGCTCGTGTGCAAAAGCAAACAAATACGTGAGTCGCGCACACATGTGTAAACATGTGAGGTTTTGCTGTGAATATTTGAGTGAGAGCAATACTTCTAAAAAATGTTAGTGTCACATATGGAGTTTTTCAAGAAACGTATCACCATTCCATGAGCACTCGCAATTTTAAAGCATGTTCATTATCCATTTACTCTCTGCGTAATCAACTTTCATATTTTACAAACAAAATGAGGTATATATTGTGTTTTTTTGTTAATTCATTGAGGTGTATTTTTTCCTAAAAAAAAAAAGCGTCAGAAAAACCACTGCGCAAATACCGTGTGACTTAAAAAATTGCAACAATTGCTATTGTATTACCTAGGGTCGCTGCTATATATATATATATATATATATATATATATATATATATATATATATATATATATATATATATATATATATAATGTGTGTGTGTGTGTGTTTAGGGGTTCTAAGTAATTTTCTAGCAAAAAATTCTGATTTAACTGATAGGCCTGGTCTTCAAGTGTTTAAAGCGGAGGTCCACCCTAAAAAAAATTGCATAAAAAGGCTCTTTAAAATACATGAAAGAATAAATAAATAAAAATATTCTCCAGAAATGTCTGTTGCTAGGCAGCCTTCCTAATCTGCCACTTCCTATACTGCGGCGATCTTCAGTCTCCTCCTCGCGTTGTCTTCTGGGAAATGGAGGGACACTGTCTTCTGGGACCTGTGTGTCCCAGAAGACATCCAGCCTTTCACAACGCGCAGTGTGACAGATAGTGGGAAGTGAAGCCTCAAGGCTCCACTGCCTGTTTCCTTTCGAATGCTGACGCGGGCACCCAATGTGAGGCACGGGCAACCGATGTGATGGACGGATCGGCCGACATCGCGGGCTTCCTGGACAGGTTAGTGTGCTTAATAAAAGTCAGCAGCTGCAGTATTTGTAGCTGTTGACTTTAAATAAAGAAAAAATTCAGCTGGAACACCACTTTAAAGTGGTTTAAAGAATTTTTTTTTTTTTTTTTTTAAAGCCAGCAGCTACAAATACTGCAGCTGCTGACTGGACACTAACCTGTTCAGCGTGCCCGCGATGTCGTCAGCCGAGGATGAGCAATCACTCGTCCCTCGGCTGCACCCACTGCCATCTTTGGTTAGGGAAGTGAAGCGTTGCGGCTTCACTGCCCGGTTCCCTACTGTGCCTGCGCAAGTAGCGCGCCGTCACAGGTCCCCGCTCTCTTCTGTGAACAGTGTGTTTCTCAGAAGACAGCATGGAGTTGCGGGTTAAGGCGTGGCTTCCGCAATTCCGTATTCCCGAAAGTGGGTGCAAATTCCTGTCTTAGGTATTTGCACCCCCCCTCTTCACTGAAAGGTGCCAAATGTGACACAGGAAGGGGGTGTGGGTTCCAAAAAGCAGAAGCTCCATTTTTGGGTGGAGCTCCGCTTTAATGATGTACAATTTCAGTATTTTTACAAATGTATTAAAAACTTCAAAATGTTTCAAAATTTCTGTTTTCCTTGCTTCAGTCATTTTCAGAGCTGTTTGTCAAGTTCCTGGAGGTAGAATCCCTGCCGAAACCTGCTCCACTCAGGATGACAATGCACGACATGCCACCCTCGGGCACTTCCAGCGGGACTCAGAGCGCCAGCGGGTCTGCAGCACTGCCAGGTAAGTGAAAGAGAAATAAAAATTGGGTTTCCGCTGGGCTGAAAAGTGTGGTTACTACAGAGCAGGAAACCTAGGGTGCATATGTAATGTGCAGATAAGGATGTCGATAAAGATTTATAACGATGATAAATGTAAATCGTACATCCTACATATGTGTCAAAACTTTATTTGTATCTACAATGGGGAAAATGATTCTATCCCCCTGCAGGTTGTGTAAGTTTGCCCACTTTCATAGAAATGAAGGGTCTATAATTTTTATCATAGGTGTATTTTATATGATAGAGACAGAATATCAAAAATCCAGGGGAAAAAAAATATATATTATAAATTGAGTTGCAGTTCAGTGAGTAAAATAAGTATTTGATCCGCAAGCAAAACATGATTTAGTACTTGGTGGCGAATCCCTTGTTGGGAAGCACAGAGGTCAGATTTTTCCTGTCGTTCAGGTTTGCACATCTCAGGAGGGATTTCGGTCCTCTTCTTTACTGATCTTCTCTAAATCCTTAAAGGGGTTGTAAAGGTAAAAAATGTTTTCCCTAAATAGCTTCCTCAGTGCAGTCCTCCTTCACTTACCTTATCCTTCCATTTTGCTTTTAAATGTCCTTATTTCTTCTGAGAAATCCTCAACTTCCTGTTCTTCTGTCTGTAACTCCACACAGTAATGCAAGGCTTTCTCCCTGGTGTGGAGTGTCATGCTCGTCCCCACCCTTGGACTACAGGAGAGTCAGGACGCCCACTAACACACAGCTCCTTTCTGTATCTGCAACATAGGGAGTGTCCTGACTTTCCTGCTTGCCAACTCCCCCCTCAAGGGGAGCAAGACACTCCACACCAGGGAGAAAGCCCTGCATTACTGTGTGGAGTTACAGACCGAAGAACAGGAAGTAAGGATTTCTCAGAAGAAATAAGGACATTAAAGGGGTAGTTCCCCCAAAAACCTTTTTTTTAACATTGATTGAGGCTCGTTTTGTCAAGGGGAATCGGGTGGTTTTTTTTTAGAATCGAAGCAGTACTTACCGTTTTAGAGATGCATCGTCTCTCCCCTTGACATAACGAGCCTCAATCAATGTTAAAAAAAGTTTTTGGGGGGAATTACCCCTTTAAAAAGCAAAATGGAAGGATGAGGTAAGTGAAGGAGGACTGCACTGAGGTAAAGGAAAATTGTACCTTGACTGGGAAATTCATCATCAAACAATAAGGGCCCTTTCACATGGGGAGGATCAGTATTGATCCGCTCCGTGTGTGTCCGTAAGCTCAGCGGGGATCCTCCGTAAAATCCCCGCTGAGCTGTCGGCTGACAGGGAGGTCTCCGCACATTGTGCAGAGACTGCCCTGTCTTTCCTCCGCTCTCCCCTATGGGGGGGATTGGATGAACACGGACCGTATGTCCGTATTCATCAGATCCGAACCGCCAGACGAAAGAAAAATAGGACATTCTTCCGTCCGAAAAATCGGATCATTGCGGATGCGGACAATTACGGGTGTCGGCGGATGTTTATCCGCCAACAGCTGTAATCCTATAGGGACCAATGTATGTCCTGTTTTCATCCGCAAACGGATAGATGAAAATGCGGACATACGGTCCGCACATGTGAAAGGGGCCTAAAAGTAATGACAGCGACAATTCTGCAACTAAGCAAATTTCAGTGTTTTCGATTTGATTACATTTATTGAATAATGTTTATTATAATTACATTATTATTATTTATAGTTATTATATTATAATTTTGATTTTGTGTTTCAAACTTTATCATACCCGGGTTGTCTACTAGACTCTTGTTTGGTCAGATTTAAGTGAATTGTTTCTAAGAATTACAAGCCTACAATATAAAACGCCAAATTTCCATGCAATACAATTGTACTGCTTTCAGCACCTAAAATCTGAAACAATCATACCGCCAGAAGGTTAAAGTTTGCAGGGGATTCTAGAAGTGATTTGGGTTCCCATTTCCCCAAAGAAAATAGCAGTCGTCAGACCTAGTCTATGAATGTATGCGGTATGACAGAACAGACATAATGTAACGCTAATCAGTATATTCATCATCTGAATGAGACACAATAATGTATCTGAGCAGCATTACTGTCAGATCTGGATTGATTTATAGATCATCTCTCCGGCAAGTAACCCCGTCGTCAGATGGAGAACAGGCCCCAGTAATTGCTTCCAGAGATCTTCATTCCCCAATATGACAAGGAAAACCCAATCTCTGCAGAGCATCTCGTATGTTGTCTTTGTTTTGATAGTTAAATGAACATTCCACCCAAACAGGATATTTCAGATAGAAATGTAGTATGGAGGGCTGGATTCACCTGCTGGCTGTCCCACTCCAGTCAGTTATCTGTCTTGTTTTGCCTTTTTATATATATATATATATATATATATATATTTTCTCCAGTCGTCTTCCAGGACAGCCTCTGAGACCTTGGGCTCCTCCCTCCGGGACATGAAACACACACCCCCAATCTTTAAAGTCCTGCCTTCAGGCCGCCTCCTCCAGTTATTTTGTGTTTCCCACCGGAAGGGAAGGAGCACGCAAAGGAACAGAGGCTGCCTGGATGACACCCTAGACGGTTTCTTTCCCTGGTCTGGGCACCCCCCTGTCCTATTGGGAAGGGAGGGCTGCTACTCCCCGGATGCTGCCATCAAGCTCATAGGAGCCGGACCTCCGGTTGACGGCAGTCCCAGCTCCCCTCTGCACGGTACCTTAGCCTGGGGACTTTTCCGGGGCGAGAGACGCCATTCGGGTCCTTCATTCGGCGGGGAGCCGTGCGGGGCGTGGCGGCGGTGAGAGACGCTGGCTGGCCACGAGCGGTCGCACTTCCGCATTGAGGGGCGGTCCTGCGTTCCAAAGGCAGGAAGTGACACGAACTTCCGGCGGAACGGCGTCATCGGAGGACGCCGTGGGGACAGTTCCGGTCTTCAGTTAAACGGCGCAGCGCGGGGAGAATCACACACCGGAGCCAGGTTCAGAGCTCGGCGAGGCTGTTAGCAGAACCAACGGCATGGAGGAGGCGACACAGGCTTCAGACGCCAGTGCGACAGGCTCCGGGGCCTCCCAGGTAAGGGGCGAGGGCAGGCCTTTTCTTACCAGGGGGGGCTAGTTACCCGTTTTTTAGTGGGGTACAGTATGTCCCTCCCGGGGTGGAGAACTTCTGGAGAGGGTCGGGGCACTTCCTCTACTGAGCCAGCACAGTGGTGTGTGTGGGTGGTCAGTGGGTCTTATTATTAAATGTCTGCTTTTTTGGTCCTTGTTTTTTGCTGTTAGGTTCAAACCCAGGAAAGGACTCAGACGCCCAAGAGGAAGTGTGCCGTGTGCGGGACAAAATTGAGTTTAAATTGGAAAAAAACATTATGTCCTGAGTGTGTCAGTAATCTTGTAAAAGATGATCCCATGTCAGAATGTCAGAAACTTTTTTCTACGGTTAAGACCGAACTGTCTTCCACTTTCCAGTCCTTTAGGGGAATGATGGATAGGCTCCAGGGACCCCCTCCCCTTACCAGGGCAGATAGTGCTCCCTCACTGTCAGAAGCCGTAGAGACGGAGGCAGTACGGGATAGGGAAGATCGTAGTTTTCCCGGCTCAGGGTCCCCTTCTCAGTTGGACTCAGAATCAGGCTCTGACATGGAAGAATCCTCCAGGGGGGCTAGATATAAGTTGTCCTTGGAGGATGTAGGTGATGTGTTAAAAGCCATCTATGACACACTGGAAATCAGGGAGGAACCAGTAGTGCTTTCTAAACACGATCAGATGTATCAGGGTGGTGTACAGAAGGCCAGGGTATTCCCCGTACACAAGTCTTTAATAGATACTATCTTGCTGGAGTGGGAACAACCAGAAAAGCGGCCATTTTTTTCAGGTAGTCTTAAAAGGAGGTTTCCTTTTGAGACTAGTGAGGAGCATCCTTGGAATAAAGTTCCAAGGTTGGATGCTCCTTTAGCTAGACTGTCCAAAAAGACAGACTTAGCATTTGACGACATGGGGTCATTAAAAGATCCCATGGATAAGAGAGGAGATGTGTTACTTAAGAGAGCATGGGACACTGCCTCCATAAGTTTAAAGCCAGCCTTAGCAGCCACCTGTGTGGCTAGAAACCTCGAATGCTGGCTGACTATACTTCAGTCTCATATTTCTGCCGGTACCTCTAGGCAGCAGATCCTGAGATCCTTTCCACTTCTTTTCAAGGCTGTGGGATTTTTGGCCGACGCCTCTTCTGAGTCTGTCAGGCTAGCAGCTAGGTCAGCGGCATTGGTCAATGCGGCCAGAAGAGCGGTATGGCTTAAGACTTGGTCGGGAGATGCAGCCTCTAAACTCAGGCTATGTGGACTCCCTTTTTCGGGTGATCATCTTTTTGGATCTGGCCTCCAGGAGGTGTTGGAAAGATCCCAGGACAGGAAGAAGTCCTTTCCAGAAAAGAAAAAGAAGCCCGAAACAAAGCGTTTTTTTCGGGGCTTCAGACAGCAAAGCGAAAAAGACGTTCGTCCCAAGAAACACTGGGCAGGCCATAAGGGGCGAGGTAGAGGAGGAATTTTATTCAATCCTCCTCAGCCCCCCCCCCCCCCCCCCCCCCCCCCCCCCCCAAGACCCAGTGACGTCTTGATCCCTGTGGGAGGAAGACTGGGGGGCTTCCTACCACAGTGGAAAGAAGCCACAAAAAGTCTGTTCGTGCTAGACTTAGTGGAGAACGGTTACAGGCTCGAGTTCAGTACTCTTCCCCCGTCAATGTTTTTGCTTACCCAGCTTCCCAGAGACCGGGAAAAGGCGAAGGCTCTGGGATTGCTTTTAGGGGAACTGTTGGACCAGAGGGTCTTAACACCAGTGCCCAAGGAAGAGGAAGGCCTGGGGGTGTACTCACATGTGTTCGTTGTGAGAAAACCCTCGGGAAAATTCCGACTTATCCTAAACCTTCGTCCCCTAAACAGGTACGTAAAGTACAAACGGTTCAGGATGGAATCCATCTATTCGGTGACCAACTTTCTGTTCCAGGGTTGCTTTATGGCAACAATGGATCTCAGAGATGCCTATCTGCACATACCGATACATGCTCAGTTCCAAAAATTTCTGAGACTGGCGGTAAAAAGGGGTCCGTTGATGACCCATTTTCAATTCAGGGCCCTTCCGTTTGGCCTGTCTTCCTCCCCCAGAGTATTTACCAAGGTCTTGGCGGAGGCTTTGGCCCCACTGAGAGTCAGGGGCGTTCTGGTGATACCCTATCTGGACGACCTCCTGTTCATCACTCCCACCAAGCAACAGCTGAGAGAGGACCTACAGGAGGCTCAGGTCTTCCTTCAGTCCCTGGGTTGGCTAATCAATCGGGAAAAATCCCAGTTATCCCCCTCTCAGGAAGTGGTGTATCTGGGGTACAGGATCTCCTCCGTAGGGAGAAAGATTTTCCTTCCTGGGGAGAAGATCCTAAAAGTACAGCAAGCAGTGGCCCGACTTCAGACCAATCTGACAGTCCGGGTCAGGGAAGTCATAAGGGTTCTTGGGCTTATGTCGAGCTGCTTCCCGGCAGTCCCATGGGCAAGGCACCATCAGCGGCGGTTGCAGAACCATATGCTGAGACATTGGGGCGAGGGAAAGTCTGGATCTCCCCTTATTCATCCCAGTCAGCGTGAAAAGAACGCTATGGTGGTGGCGGTGTCAGGCGAGCCTGGAAAAATGTCTGCCTTGGATAGTACCTGCTACCTTGATTATAACTACGGACGCCAGCGTATCAGGTTGGGGGGCCCACTTAGAAGGGGAGTTGGCCCAGGGGTCCTGGTCCATAGTGGAAGCCCGTCAGTCTTCCAACCAGAGGGAGCTCCGGGCGGTTCTAAGGGCCCTAGAAGCCTTTCACCTACGGATATTGGGTCGCCCTCTCCAAATAAGGTCGGACAACGCGACAACTGTTGCTTATATAAACAAGCAGGGAGGTACAAAGAGTCCGCCTCTTCAGGCCATATCAGACAGTCTGTTTGCATGGGCCGAAAGAAACCTAGCCTCAGTGTCCGCAGTCCACCTAAAGGGAACCCTAAACACCCTAGCCGACTTTCTCAGCCGGCAAGTGGTGAGCCAGGACGAGTGGTCACTCAATGGGGAGGTATTCAGGAAGATCTCGGCACAGTGGGGAGTACCGGAAGTGGATCTTTTTGCTTCGGGGAAGAACAGGAAGACAACAGCGTTCTTCTCTGTCCACCCTCAGGATCAGGCCCTGGGGATAGACGCCTTTTCCCATCCTTGGCACTTCAGTCTGGCATATGCCTTTCCCCCGATCAGGCTAATACCCAGGGTTCTTCAGAAATTTCTCTCGGAACCCACAGATCTGATTATGATAGCACCATATTGGCCAAAGAGACCGTGGTTTACCAACCTGAGAAGACTGGCCATATACCCACCGTGGGTCCTTCCGAACAGGGAGGACTTGATTTCCTTGGGACCAGTCCGACACCCACAGGTAGAGAGCTTAAATCTCACAGCGTGGTATCTGAGGAACTGCTGCTCAGAGCGCACGGATTCTCAGATAAGGTAATTGAAACCCTGCTGAAATGTCGCAAGCCGGTAACACGGGCCATTTACGCTAAGGTCTGGAAAAGGTTCAGCTCCTGGCTAGCAGAACGGAATCAGGACCAGGCAGACATACCACTGATACTGGAGTTTCTGCAGGCAGGGGTAGACTTAGGACTGTCAGTCAGCACCCTCAAGGTTCAGACATCCGCCTTAACCTTGTTCCTGGAGACCCCGCTCCAGCAAAATCGGTTTATCAGAAATTTCTTTAAGGCCCTGGCTAGGTCCAAACCCATTAAAGTTAAAGCCTGTCCCTCTTGGGACTTGTCTCTGGTTCTAAGGGCCCTGAGAAAACAACCCTTTGAACCCCTGGAGCAATCTTCCTTGAAAGATATAGTTCTAAAAACAGTTTTTTTGATAGCGATCACTTCGGCCAGGAGGGTCAGTGATTTACAAGCCCTATCCATTAGGGAACCTTTTTTGTTAGTTTTGAAGGATAGAGTTGTCCTGAAAACTGATCCTAGCTTTCTTCCGAAAGTATCTTCTTTATTTCATAGGGCGCAGGACATTGTCCTTCCGACCTTTCAGCCCCCTTCAGAGGGTGATTAAGGGGGGTCTTTTTCTTTAGACGTTAGGAGAAGTCTTTTGATTTATTTAGGGGCCACCAAAGAGTTTAGGCGCTCCGATTCACTTTTCGTTAATTTTGCGGGTGTCCGTAAAGGTCACAGGGCATCGAAATCATCTATTGCAAGATGGCTGAGGATGGCTATTTGCCAAGCATACCAATCTGAGGGTAAACAACCACCTGTGGTAAAAGCACACTCTACACGCGCAGTGGCAACATCCTGGGCAGAGAAGGCCGGAGCCTCCCCGGAGGACATCTGTAAGGCGGCAACATGGTCTTCGTTTTCTACGTTTGCGAAGCATTATCGCTTGGATCTGCTCTCTCGCAGAGAACAAACCTTTGGAAGGACAGTTCTCCAGGCAGTAACCCAACCCTAAAAAAAAAAAAAAAAAGGGGGGGGGGGGGTAAGTGTTTCTTGCTTATCATCTCAGAGGCTGTCCTGGAAGACGACTGGAGAAAGATGGAGTTAGGCTTACCGGTAACTCTGTTTCTAGGAGTCTTCCAGGACAGCCGGAATTTTTTTTCTTTGTTTTTCCCACCCGGTATTGATGCAGGTACGGGGACTGTGGAAATAACGATGTCAGAGTATTTTATGTCTTTCAGGGTCTTCCGGTGTTCTCAAATAACTGGAGAAGGAGGCCTGAAGGCAGGACTTTAAAGATTGGGGGTGTGTGTTTCCTGTCCCGGAGGGAGGAGCCCAAGGTCTCAGAGGCTGTCCTGGAAGACTCCTAGAAACAGAGTTACCGGTAAGCCTAACTCCATCTTTTTTTTTTTTTCTCTCGCGCACGTTCATTCTAATAAGCTTTATTGGCAGAACCAAATACATTTTAGGAGTGCCAAAGCAGTCTCTTTCTCTCGCTTTCTCTTGCTCGCTCTCGCTTGCGCTCTCTCGCTCGCTGTCTTTCTCTCTCTTGCTCGCTGTCTTTCTCTCTCTTGCTCGCTGTCTTTCTCTCTCTTGCTCGCTGTCTTTCTCTCTCTTGCTCGCTGTCTTTCTCTCTCTTGCTCGCTGTCTTTCTCTCGCTCGCTGTCTTTCTCTCTCTCGCTCGCTGTCTTTCTCTCTCTCGCTCGCTGTCTTTCTCTCTCTCGCTCGCTGTCTTTCTCTTTTTCTCGCTCGCTGTCTTTCTCTTTTTCTCGCTCGCTGTCTTTCTCTCTTTCTCGCTCTCTCTCTCTCTCTCGCTGTCTTTTTTTTCTCTCTCTCTCTCTCTCTCTCTCTCTCGCTGTCTTTTTTTTTTTCTCTCTCTCTCTCTCTCTCGCTGTCTTTTTTCTCTCTCTTTCTTTCTCTCTCTCTCTCTCTCTCGCTGTCTTTTTTTTCTCTCTCTCTCTCTCTCTCTCTCGCTGTCTTTTTTTCTCTCTCTTTCTCGCTGTCTTTTTTTCTCTCTCTCTCTCTCTCTCTCTCTCTCTCTCTCTCTCTCTCGCTGTATTTTTGCTCTCTCGCGCTCTCTCTCTCGCTGTCTTTTTCGTTCTCTCTCTCTCTCTCACTGTCTTTCAGTGGCGACTGGTGAAGTTTTAGGATGGGGGGGCGCAAGACTCCGCCCCTCCATGATTGACCCCTCCCACTTATTGTAAACCACACCCCTTATATAATCCACCTACTTTGTCCGCTGTATCTGTATTCTGCACCCTGTAAATAGCACATAGCTGCACCCTGTAAATAGCACATAGCTGCACCCTGTAAATAGCACATATCTGCATTCTGCAACCTGTAAATAGCACATATCAGCAACCTGTACATAGCACATATCAGCATTCTGCAACCCCCCCCCCCCCCCCAATCAGGTCAGATACAGTGCTACACTATACACATGGCAGGGGGGTGATGGACACAGCAATCAACCCCCCCCCCCCCCCAGACTAACACAGGGTGGCAGGGCAGACAGACACACTCCTCCAGGCTCCAGCCTCTTCTTTTTATAGGTACAACACTACTACAAGTCCCAGCATTAAAAAACAAGGCATGACTTGTAGTCCCATAGATGGTGGATTGCATGCACCTGAGCCCCAGGAGAAGATGGAGAACTAAAAGTCCCAGCATGTTATAATATAAGGCTCCTAGGTGGATGGGTGTCTAATGCAACCAAGCACACATGTATGCAGCTCAATGCAACTAAGCATACATGTATGCAGTTCAAGGCAAATAAGCATATATCTATTACATGATCAGATTAGGTGACTTACCCTAATGAAGGGGAATCTCCAGAGGACTTATATTGCATCTGTCATTTTACAAGGCCATGTGTGGATCAACATCCCCAGACAGTATGCTATCAAAATATATAGGATTAATTGTACGTAAAACAGATTGCAAAAAGGCAAAACCAGTCCATTTAAAACCTCCAAACACCACAAAAACCAATGTTGTTATTATGTAATTTAAAATTTAACACATACAGAGCCCGAAGCACAAACTCCTATGAGCGGGTGGGGGAAGGATCAGATAACACCACATAAATACATTTTCTTTCTCGTACATCACGGGACACAGAGCGGCATATTCATTACTATATGGGTTATATGGAGTACCTTCAGGTGTGGACACTGGCAATCTCAAACAAACAGGAAGTCCCTCCCTATATAACCCCCTCCCCTAGAGGGAGTCCCTCAGTTTTTTCGCCAGTGTCTTAGGTGTTGGTCACGGAATAGCTTTGCTCCACATCCTTGGGATTAAGGGCGGGCTAACCGGATCTGTCCAAGGAGCCTCGGTGCCAAAGTGGACAGTACCCGGGCCCCAAACCGTGGGGTTTTGCCTATAATGCTCCTCTTTGGAGGGCTGGACCCTGGGCCCAGGACTTGGAGTTTGTAAAGACCATAAGTTCCTGTTTGCCAGGGTGCTATATAGGTCCAGGACAGTGGGTACCTTTATAGGACCCCAGGGCCTGAAGGTCTACTACGCTACCCACGGAGATGGGAGAAGATTGGACCGTTTTTGCAAAACGTCCTGCGGCATGGAGCAGGTAAGAGGGGAGCCTGCGGGACTTGGTTCGACAGCAGGCTCTCCAGGGGAGATCTTAATGGGGGTAGCCTGAGTATGCTCTGCATTGGCACCATGGTCACTATGTCTGATAGACAGGATGCCCTGAAATGTTTCCCCCCCATAACTTGATCCCCCTACCTATCTATGTATGTTTGCTAGCTACCTGCTGCTCGCTGGTTGAAGATCTTTTAAAAAAAAAAAAAGATCTGTCTCTAGGCTAAAGGGACTCCTTAGGGGCCTGTGTTAGCCTTACCTTGCCGGGATTCAAATCTGCCGCCTGATGCGTCCTCCAACCTGCATTCCTGGGCTCCAGAGTGCGTCTCCTCCTGGGCTCTCCTCCCCCGACAGTCGCGCGCGCGTGCACGCGCGCATGCATATAGAAAATTTTCGCGCCGTTCGGGAGGGGAGGGGGGGGGGGGCGGGGAGTGTGACTGCAGTGTAGAGTGGGCGTGCCTTTAATTGCTGTTATACACAGCAGGTGCGTTCTTAGCTCAGTTCAGAGCTGAGCTGGAGAGAGAGAGGACGTAGAGCTGGCAGCACAGTGACTCCCGGTGGCGAGAAGGGGTACTACACCAATACTTTTTGTTAAGCCAAAATCCCCTTGGCAACAGGTTAAATGCTGGCAAACATGTTGGGGGTGGGGCTGTATGTGGTGAATAATATATAAAAGAAAACATACTGAGCCCCACCGGTTTTGGGGCATTAGTGATCCTATTGTCCCCTAAACCTTATTTTTTTGTACTCCTGGCTATAACAGTCTGTTGTTGTAAGCGGAGTCCTTCGGGTTTGTATTATGGCTTCCAAGGGTTCAGGATCAAAACACAAAAAATAAAAAAAATAAAAATAAAGAGAAAAGGCAAAGACAAAGGGGTTCCTCCTCTGGTTCTGATAATATGCCAATACTTTCCCCACAGGTTATTCCTATAGGGGTCACCCTGGATAAGCCATTAAGGGGGTCTGGTGCTGAGGCTGGCCCAGGTCGGCCCAACCCTGTGTTATCACAGAGGAGATGCTAGCCGTCACCCTAGGGGGGCTAGAGAAAAGAGGTTAACAGCTATGATCGCTGGCTCTTTTTCTGGCAAGAAGCGGACTAGATCCCCATCGCCAAAAGGGACAGAACCTAGAGGATCTACCACTGTAGAATCGTTTTCAGCCTCCCAGGCGGAGAGTCTGTGGGTCCAGTCTTTGACAGACATGGTCTGCTTGGCATTCAATTTGCCATTTCCAGAGCCTCAGGTTCCTGCGGTATCCTCTTTGGGTTCTTTTAAAAGCGCCTTTAAGCAACGCAGCTTTTCTGGCCCATCCTCTGTTAGAGGAATTGGTTTTTCCAGGATTGGGACGACCGGACAGAATTTTTTCTGCCGCCTAAAGCTGACGAGAGGGTAGTCTTTATGCACGTCTGCCAGGAAATATTTGTGCTTGCAGGCACTCTTTCCCCTGACCAAGTGCTCTTTAAAAGGGGCCCGGATGGCTCAGTTGGTAGAGCATCGGACTTTTGATCTGAGGGTCCAGGGTTCAGGTCCCGGTTCGGGCACTGCTTTTCAACTACCCGTGAGGTCCTTGAGGCCGCATCTCCCGGAAAGCGCCCGATCTCGTCTGATCTCGGAGGCTAAGCAGGGTAGGGCCTGGTTAGTGCCTGGATGGGAGACCACCTGGAAGGTTTTCTGTTATTTACCCTATGGAAAAGACATTTTTCTAAAGAAAGGGGGCGCTCCCAACGGTGGACGCAGCCATCTCATTGGTGAATAAATCATTAACTGGCCTAAGGGGAAACATACAAATGTTTAAGGTCCCGGTCGATAAACGTTTAGAGACACTTTTTCCAGCATCCCTGGCTACAGCCAGCAGTGGCTACAATTGGAGTTTTTTTTCAGGCATTAAGGAACCAGACAAAACAGATGCTTAGACATCCCTGCCCGATAGGCAGAGGAGTTATTGGATATTCCCAGAGCTCTGTGCTTTGCGGTAGAGGCTATAAAAAGACTCCATCCAGCAGGCGTCTCGTTGTCACTATTTTTAGTGCATATGAGAAGGCTCTTTTGGTTGAAGAACTGGGCGGCCGAGCCCCATGTAAAAGACTGCTGGCAGGTTTGCCCTTCCATGGAAAGATCTGGATAAATACATTCAGACTGTTTCAAGTGGCAAAAGTACCCTTTTACCAGTCAAAGGAAGTTCCGGGGTCCTGCGTTTAAAAGGGCAGCTCCCCCCCGGTTCCAGGGCCCTCAAATTTCAGGCAGTACGGTCCTCCTGCGCGATCAAACTTTTAACAATGGATCGCAAGGACAGGCCTCTGGGGATCGGTCCCCGACAGAGGGGGTCCGATCATCTGTGGCCGCAGGCTACAGATTAGAATTTCTAAAATTTCCTCCACAAGGAAGGCCTCAATGCGTGCAGCATTGGATCACCTGCTTTACCAGGGCATAATGGTAGAGGTACCAGCCCAAGAACAGGGGCTAGGTTTCTATTCCAATCTGTTTGTCATACCAAGGCTCATCGGCAATGTCAGACCAATTTTGGACCTAAAAGGTTTAAATGCTTACCTAAGGGTTCGCTCTTTCCGGATAGAATCCGTTTGGCCAGCAGCCGCCACACTCTAGAAGGATCGGGCTTCTATAGACATAAAGGAGGGTTACCTTCATGTACCAGGTCTTTCAGCCACATCAAATATTTTTGTTTTTACGCTTCGCAGTGATACAGCGTCACTTCCAATTTGTGGCGCCCCCCTTCGGGCTGGCTACGGCCCCCGGGTATTCACGAAGGTCCTAGCTCCTATTCTAGTCAGGGATCTCGGTCCTAGCATACCTGGACGACCTCTTAATCATAAGATCACTCGCTTCCTTGGTGGAATGCGTAGTAGCCCTCATGGTTTAGTACCTCGAGAGGTTCGGCTGAGTCCTAAACCGGGGAAAGATCAGCATTTCAACCTACAAAGCAGTTGGAATATCTCGGCACGAGATTAGACACAGAACAGAAGATGGATGTTCCTGCCCCTGGTAAAGGTCGAGGCTATCAAGAGATTGATTCAGTTGGTTCTAAGCAAAAAAGAGCCAACTATTCGCCTATGTATGCGATGGCCATGTTCGAGGCAATACCACACGCTTTCACGCTCGTGTCCTACAGGCAGCAATTCTAGCAGCTTGGTTCTGCCCAGTGGTCTGGAAGGCTGGAGAGCGGTCTTGAACAAGTTCACTCGCCAAGGAACTTGGGCAGAGGCGGAGAGGCAGCTGCCCATCAAGGTCTGGGAGTTCTGAGCGGCTCAGCTAGCCCTCCTGGCATAGACATCCAGATTACAGGAGTCCTCGGTGAGAAGTCATTCAGACAAGGCCACAGCGGTGGCATATAGGTGAACCACCAAGGGGGAACCAAGAGTCAAGCCACTCAGAGTGAGAGGAGCTTGGTTTTCTTTCTCGTACATCACGGGACACAGAGCGGCATATTCATTACTATGTGGGTTATATGGAGTACCTTCAGGTGTGGACACTGGCAATCTTCAAACAGGAAGTCCCCTCCCTATATAACCCCCTCCCCTAGAGGGAGTCCCTCAGTTTTTTCGCCAGTGTCTTAGGTGTTGGTCACGGAATAGCTTTGCTCCACATCCTTGGGATTAAGGGCGGGCTACCGGATCTGTCCAAGGAGCCTCAGTGCCAAAGTGGACAGTACCCGGGCCCCAAACCGTGGGGTTTTGCCTATAATGCTCCTCTTTGGAGGGCTGGACCCTGGGCCCAGGACTTGGAGTTTGCAAAAACCATAAAGTTCCTGTTTTGCCAGGGTGCTATATAGGTCCAGGACAGTGGGTACCTTCATAGGACCCCAGGGCCTGAAGGTCTACTACGCTACCCACGGAGATGGGAGAAGATTGGATCAGTTTGCTGGTCAAACATCCTGCAGCATGGAGCAGGTAAGGGGGAGCCTGCGGGACTTGGTTCGACAGCAGGCTCCCCGGGGTAACCTAAAAGGGGGGATAGCCTAAGTATGCTCTGCATGGGCAACCGTGATCACTATGTCTAAAAGAGACAGGATGACACCCTTTCTCCCCCCATCACTAGGCCCCCCTGTCTAAATATGTGTTGCTAGCTAACCTGCTGTTTCTTCCTAGGGCTAGTAAGGATCCCTAGGGGCCTTGAGAGAGTCCTACCTGGCCGGGGGTTTTGAATCTGCCGCCTGTTTCTGCGTGCCTGGATCTCCAGCAGCGCGGCTCCTCCATGTTCCTCCTGTATCCGGCATACGCGCGCGCGCGCGCACGTCTTATTGACGTTTTTCGCGCCGTCCAGACAGGAGGGCGGGGGGGGGCGGGCCTGCGGCGTCATACAGGGGCGCGCCTTTGTGCTGTTATAGACAGCAGGCCTTGTCAGGGCTCAGTCTGAGGCTGATTTTTTCAAGGAGAGGACGCAGAGCGGCAGAACAGTGACTCCCGGTGGCGGAAGAGGGGTAGTACATGTGGACTTTGTTCCAATGCCTTTATTGTTAAGCCAAGAAATCCCCCTTATTTTGCAGCAGGTTGGAGGCTGGCAAACTTAAATTAGGGTCATTGTATGTTGTCAAATATATAATATATAATATATAATTATTTAAAAAAAAAAAAAAAAAAAAGAAAAGACCAACATACGGGCCCATCAGTTTTTGGGGACACTAGTGATCTATTCTCCCCTAAACTCTGAAATTTGTACTCCTGGCCACTACAGTCTGTTGTGTGGGCGGAGTCCCTCGATTTTGTATTATGGCTTCCAAGGGTTCGGGGTCAAAGGGGACAAAAAAGACCAAAAAACAAAAGGGGTCCCTTTCTGATTCTGATATGCCGATACTTTCCCCGCAGCTTATTAATTTAAGAAGCGCCTTGGATGAGCCATTAGGGGGATCTGGTGCGGAGGCTGGCCCAGATCAGCCCAGCCCTGTGTTTATCACAGAGGAGATGCTAGCCGTATCCCTAGGGGGGCTAGAAGAGAGAATAGCGGCATTGATCGCCAGAGCTATTCCTGGTAAGAAACGGGTTAGATCCCCATCACCAGGGGGTGTATCCTCAGATGCTGAGATTCTCTCTCCGGAGGAATTAGAATCACAGGAGGATCAACTGGACCTGAACCAAGAGGGTTCAGGGATGGAGGGGTCTACCTCTGAGGAACCATTTTCAGACTCCCAGACAGAGAGACTGTGGGTACAGTCTTTGACGGACATGGTCCGCTCGGCATTTAGTTTGCCATTGCCAGAACTTCAGGTTCCTCCGGTATCCTCTCTGGGCTCTTTGAAAGCCCCGTTAAGCAACGAAGTTTTTCCGGTCCATCCTCTCTTGGAGGAATTGATCTTTCGGGATTGGGTACGGCCGGACAGGGTTTTTCTGCCACCGAAAAGATTTGCGGTCATTTATCCCATGGAGGAAAAATTCTCCAAGAAGTGGAGGCTCCCAGTAGTGGATGCAGCCATCTCGTGTGTGAATAAATCACTAACTTGCCCGGTGGAAAACATACATATGTTTAAAGATCCGGTTGATAAAAGATTAGAGACACTTTTAAAAGCATCCTTTGCTACGGCAGGAGCAGTGGTGCAGCCAGCGGTAGCTGCAATTGGAGTTTGTCAGGCATTAAAAGACCAGACAAAAGAGATGTTAAAGGACATGCCTACCCAACAAGCAGAAGAGTTTGCTGACATTCCCAGAGCTCTGTGTTTCGCGGTAGATGCTATAAAAGATTCCATCCAGCAGGCTTCTCGTTTATCACTATGTTTGGTACACATGAGAAGGCTCTTATGGTTGAAGAACTGGGCGGCAGAACCCCCATGCAAAAAGCTTCTGGCAGGATTTCCCTTCCATGGAGGACGACTCTTCGGAGAAGATCTGGATAAATATATTCAGACTATTTCAAATGGCAAGAGTACCCTTTTACCGGTCAAAAAGACATTCCGGGCTCCTACATTTAAAAGGCAGCTAAATCCTGTCTCGGGGCCCTCTAATTCCAGGCAGTATCGACGGCCGCCTGCACGATCCAACGTTAACAGTAGATCGCAGGGACAGACCCCTGGGGGTAAGAAGCCGTGGTATCGCAAGCCGTCAAAGACAGCCCCTAAGTCTGCCTTATGAAGGGGCGCCCCCACTCTCACGGGTGGGGGGAAGGCTTCGTCTCTTCTCAGAAGTTTGGGAAGCCAAGATCCCCGACAATTGGGCCCGGGCATCTGTAACCACAGGTTACAGATTGGAGTTTCTAAGATATCCTCCGCCTCATTTTCAAGAATCAAGGCTACCAAGGGATCCAGCAAGGAAGGCCTCAATGCTGGCAGCTTTGGATCACCTGCTTTGCCAGGACGTAATTATAGAAGTGCCAGCCCAAGAGCAAGGCCTAGGTTTCTATTCCAATCTCTTTGTCATACCAAAGCCCAACGGCGATGTCAGGCCAATCTTGGACCTAAAGAGGTTAAACGCTTATCTAAGGGTGCGGTCCTTCCGGATGGAATCCATCCGGTCAGCAGCCGCCGCGCTTCAGAAAGACGATTTTCTGGCCTCCATAGACATAAAAGATGCTTACCTTCATGTACCAATCTTTCAGTCGCATCAAAGGTTTTTACGCTTCGCGGTGGGGCAGCGACACTTCCAATTCAGGGCGCTCCCTTTCGGGCTGGCCACGGCCCCCCGGGTATTCACGAAGATCCTAGCCCCAGTTCTGGCCAATTTAAGGATCCAAGGAGTCACAGTCCTAGCATACTTGGACGACCTTTTAATCATAGATCACTCACGGACGGGTCTGCAAAAGGCAGTAAACCTCACGGTTCGGTACCTCGAAGAATTCGGCTGGGTCCTAAACCAGGGAAAGTCAGCATTCCAGCCTACAAAGCAGTTGGAATACCTCGGCATGAGGTTAGACACAGAACATCAAAAGGTGTTCCTGCCCCTTGTAAAGATCAAGGCGATCAAGGGGTTGGTTCAGTTGGTTATAAACAAGAAAAGACCAACTATTCGCCTGTGTATGCGATTACTAGGCAAGCTAGTGGCCACATTCGAGGCAGTACCATACGCTCAGATCCACACTCGCGTCCTACAGGCAGCCATTCTAGCAGCCTGGGGCAAGAGGGCACATGCCTTAGAGTCCCCTTTGACGCTATCATCAAGGGTCCGACAGAGCCTGGCCTGGTGGTTGAACCCTCAGAATCTTCTAAAGGGAAGATCCTTCAGCCCTGTTGTCTGGAAGGTAGTTACCACAGACGCCAGCCTGGCAGGCTGGGGGGCGGTCTTCGAAGGGTTCTCCCGCCAGGGAACTTGGGTGAAAGCAGAGAGGCAGCTCCCCATCAATATCTTGGAAATCAGAGCTGCTCGCCTAGCCCTGTTGGCGTGGACCTCCAGATTAAAGGGGTTCCCGGTGAGAATCCAGTCAGACAATGCCACGGCGGTGGCATACATAAACCACCAAGGGGGAACCAGGAGCCAGGCCGCTCAAAGGGAAGTGAACTTGATTTTTCAATGGGCAGAGGTTCATGTACCCTGCATTTCAGCGATATTCATTCCCGGAGTGGACAACCTGCAGGCAGACTTCTTAAGTCGCCAGAGTCTGTTGCCAGGGGAGTGGTCTCTGCATCCCCAGGTCTTTCAGACAATCTGCCAGAGGTGGGGAACGCCAGACGTAGATATAATGGCATCCAGGTTCAACAAGAAACTAGACAGGTTCGTGTCGCGAGCGAGGGATCCTATGGCCTGCGGAACCGATGCGTTGGTTTGCCCTTGGCATCAATTCAAACTTCTATATGCATTCCCTCCACTACAGTTACTCCCCCGCCTGTTGCGCAAGATCAGAGTGGAGCACAAGCCAGTCATTCTAATAGCTCCAGCTTGGCCCCGGAGGGCTTGGTACTCACTAGTCCTGAATATGGCAGTGGGAGACCCTTGGACTCTTCCTCTACAACCAGACCTACTCTCACAAGGCCCGATCCTCCACCCTACATTACAGCGTCTAAATTTGACGGCCTGGAGGCTGAATCCCTGATTCTCAGGGGTAGGGGTCTGTCTAAGCAGGTAATCCCTACCCTGATTAAGGCTAGAAAGCCGGTCTCCAGGGTAATTTATTACAGGGTGTGGAGGAACTATATAGGCTGGTGTGAATCCAAAAGATGGAATTGCCGCAAATATACTATTGATAGGGTGTTAAGTTTTCTCCAGCTAGGAGTGGATAAAGGCCTGGCACTAAGCACAATCAAAGGACAGATCTCAGCTCTGTCAGTGTGGTTTCAGAGGCCGCTGGCCACCCACTCGCTGGTAAAGACCTTCTTACAGGGGGTCTTGCGTATTAATCCTCCTGTCAAGTCACCAGTTTGTCCTTGGGACCTAAATCTTGTCCTGTCCACTCTACAGAAACAGCCTTTTGAGCCTTTGGCTGAGATTCCTTTACTCTTACTGACAAGAAAATTGGTTTTCTTGGTCGCCATAGTTTCGGCCAGGAGAGTGTCAGAATTAGCAGCCTTATCGTGTAAGGAACCATATCTTGTTCTGCATAAGGACAGGGCAGTTCTCCGGCCCCATCCTTCCTTTCTACCAAAGGTTATATCCAAATTTCACTTAAACCAGGATTTGGTACTTCCATCCTTCTTTCCAAAACCTACATCTAGAAAGGAGGGGTTGCTGCATACCTTGGATATTGTCCGGGCCATGAAGGCCTATCTTAAAGCTACGGAAAAGATCCGGAAAACAGAGGTGTTATTCGTTCTACCAGATGGCCCCAAGAAGGGGCAGGCAGCTGCAAAATCCACCATCTCGAGATGGATTAGACAATTAATCATTCAAGCCTACGGATTGAAGAGGTTGCCCCCTCCGTTGTCGGTAAAGGCCCATTCTACCAGGGCCATGGGCGCCTCTTGGGCAGCACACCATCAGATCTCTATGGCTCAGATATGCAAGGCGGCAACGTGGTCATCAGTCCACACGTTTACAAGGTTTTATCAACTAGACGTGAGAAGAAATGCGGATACTGCCTTTGGACAGGCAGTACTACAGGCTGCAGTTTGAAATCCTCGGGATCAGAAACACCCTTGGTTATATATAAAAAAAAAAAAAAAAAAAAAAAAAAAAAGAAAAAGGTTCTTCTTTCTTGACTAATTTGGAAATATTATTATGATTTGAGTTTAGCTCTAAAATTGAATCCTTCTTTGGAAGATGTCTCCCTCCCCTCATTAAAGCATTGCTTTCGGACATCCCACATAGTAATGAATATGCCGCTCTGTGTCCCGTGATGTACGAGAAAGAAAAAGGGATTTTTAAATACAGCTTACCTGTAAAATCCTTTTCTTGGAGTACATCACGGGACACAGAGCTCCCACCCCTCTTTTGGGTGACCATTTTGGGAGGCATACTGCTTGCTACAAAACTGAGGGACTCCCTCTAGGGGAGGGGGTTATATAGGGAGGGGACTTCCTGTTTGAAGATTGCCAGTGTCCACACCTGAAGGTACTCCATATAACCCACATAGTAATGAATATGCCGCTCTGTGTCCCGTGATGTACTCCAAGAAAAGGATTTTACAGGTAAGCTGTATTTAAAAATCCCTTTTTTCGGTGGGCAGAGGTTTATGTACCCTGCATATCGGCGACATTCATTCCCGAGGTGGACAACCTGCAGGCGTACTTCCTAAGTCGCCAAACCCTGTCGCCGGGGGAGTGGTCTCTGCATCCACAAGTTTTTTCAGACAATCTGCCAGAAGTGGGGAGTGCCAGACGTGGAGGTCATGGCATCAGGATTCAACAAGAAGCTAGACAGGTTCATGTCTCGAACGAGGGACCCTATGGCCTGCGGAACCGATGTGTTGGTTTGCCCTTGGCATCAATCATAACTTCTATATGCATTTCCCCCACTGCAGTTACTACCCCGCCTGCGGCGCAGGATCATACCACAGGCTGGTTATCCTGGTAGCCCCAGCTTGGTACCGGAGGGCATGGTACTCACTAGTCCTAAAATTGGCAGCGGGAGGCCCTTGGACTCTTCCTCTAGGGCCAGACCTACTCTCACAAGGCCCGATCCTCCACCCTGCATTACGGCGTCTAAATTTGACGGCCTGGCGGCTGAATCCCTGATTCTCAGGGGTAGAGGTCTGTCTAGGCAGGTAATCCCTACCCTCATTGAGGCTAGAAAGCCGGCCTCCAGGGTAATTTTGGGTTTGGAGGGCCTACGTAGGCTGGTGTGAGGCTAAGAGATGGGTTTCCCGCAAGTATACCATTGATAGAGTATTACGTTTCCTCCAGCTAGGAGTGGATAAAGGCCTGGCATTAAGCACGATCTAGGGACAGATTTCAGCCTTATCAGTGTGATTTCAGAGGCCGCTGGCCGCCCACTCGCTGGTTAAGATCTTCGTACAGGGAGTCTTACGTGTTAATCCTCCGGTCAAATCACCACTTTGTCCATGGGACTTAAATCTTGTTCTGTCAACTCTACAGAAACAACCCCTTGGTACCTTGGTTTTACTGACTAGAAAGTCGGTATTTCTGATCACCATAGTTTCGGCCAGGAGAGTATCGGAATTGGCAGCCTTATCTTGTAAGGAACCATATCTCATTTTACATAAGGATAGGGCGGAGTTCCGTCCTCATTCTTCCTTTCTACCAAAGGTTATATCCAGTTTCCACCTGAACCAGGATGTGGTACTTCCATCCTTCTTCCAAAACCCACCTCTAGAAAGGAGGGGTTGCTGCATACGTTGGATATTGTCAGGGCCATAAAGGCCTATCTTAAAGCTACAGAGAAGGTTCGGAAAACAGATGTGGTGTTCGTTTTACCGGAAGGGCCCAAGATGGGTCAGGCAGCTGCTTGATCCACCATCGCAAGATGGATTAAACAATTAATCGTTCAGGCCTGCGGTTTGAAGAGGTTGCCTCCTCCTTGGTCGGCAAAGGCCCATTCTACCAGGGCCATGGGCACCTCCTGGGCAGCACATCATCATCAGATCTCTATGGCTCGAATATGCAAGGCAGCAACATGGTCGTCAGTCCACATGTTTACAAAATTTTATCAAATGGACGTAAGAAGGAATGCGGATACAGCCTTTGGGCAGTCAGTACTACAGGCCGCGATTCAAGCTCCTCAGGATCTGAGGGGGCTCCCTTGATTTGATTTGAGATTTACATTTCTCGTTTAAGTTGGATTTACTAGTATTTGAGTATACCTCTAAATTAAATCCTTCTTTGGAAGATGTCTCCCTCCCCTCATTAAAGCATTGCTTTCGGACATCCCATATAGTAATGAATATGCTGCTCTGTGTCCCGTGATGTACGAGAAAGAAAAAGGGATTTTTAAATACAGCTTACCTGTAAAATCCTTTTCTTGGAGTACATCACGGGACACAGAGCTCCCACCCCTCTTTTTGGGAACATTTTGGGAGGCATACTGCTTGCTACAAAACTGAGGGACTCCCTCTAGGGGAGGGGGTTATATAGGGAGGGACTTCCTGTTTGTTTGAGATTGCCAGTGTCCACACCTGAAGGTACTCCATATAACCCATATAGTAATGAATATGCCGCTCTGTGTCCCGTGATGTACTCCAAGAAAAAGATTTTACAGGTAAGCTGTATTTAAAAATCCCTTTTTTTCCCTTCAGATTGA
>CM056059.1:158576704-158736704 GCA_029574335.1 Rana kukunoris | reverse complement strand
ACCAATCCTCCACACCCACCAATCACAAGGCCCCACATCCTGTTCTGCTGCTGCCAGCAGTGATACATTGTAACAGTCACAGGAGGGAAAAGTGGCAAGCTGCAGTGTACAGGAGTGCAGAAGGCAGCAACCAGCAGCTCTGGGATCCGATTCTATGCAGCTTGTTCATTCTGACTTTGTCTTTCTTTCCTATTTTATGTTTGTAAGATGCACTATTGCTCTTGGATGTAGCTACAAAAATTGTGTTTTTTTTTGTTTTGTTTTTTTTGTCCCTACCAGAGTAATTGTATACTGGTACTTCCTGTCTAATCTTGCTGTGAGTCTGACACCAAGCATTCCATTTATAAATGTTTTCACTCAACTTTCACACTTCGTCACGCCAAAATCATTGGCAGAATCCAGCATTTTTCTTTGCTCTTTCAGAAATTGCGGTACCATTATTTATATTTTTCTTTGTGGAGGATGCGGGCAGTCCTATTATTTCTTAAGGACCACCCCCCCCCAACCGCAGTGCATTTTTATTTTGTGCAAAGATCGCGACAAAACACACATTGTCAAATGCGTCTGGCTCGCATGAGCGTGTGTGGCGCGTATAGGTCAAGCCCATTCAGGTTAATGATCCCCCCCCTCCCCCCCCCCATGTAAAGTTCGCAAAAAAAAAGCAGGAGCGGCAATGTGTGGTCTGCTACCCGAAGTGTAAATGGGGCCACACATTTTTCTAACTGGACTCCTTTGTGACAATCTGTGACATCTGGGTGAAAGTTGTGTAAAACTATAAATGGACCCCTAAGTGTCAGATAAAATTAAATTATAATTATTAACCCTTTAACGACGGTGTCTGTGAAAAGCTGTACCTCGTCTTGGTTCACACCTAGGCGTTTTTTGGTGCTTTTTGCAGAAACCCACTACAGTCCACTTACCATGGTTTCCTATGGGATGTGTTCACATCTGTTTTTTCAGCCGCTGTGTTTTTGGAAAGAGTCGGGGACTTTTAATGCAAAACTGTTTTTGGTTCAATAGACTTTAATGGAGAATCTGAAGAAAAGCATGTAGTGTGTTTTTGACACCATTTGCATTTTTAATCTGCCTAGCAACAAATTGGCAAAAAAAGACAAAAACAAATGCACCGCAGAAACGAATCAAAAGCAAACTGCATAGGTGTGAACCAGGCTTTAATACCGAATTCCAGGAATTCGGCCACTTTGTAAAGTGGCACCCTCGAAGTCAAGTCATGGCATCTCCTAGACTTGCCTCTATTATTTACATCTGACAGGTTTATTGCACTCACAGATGACAACTATCGCTGTATTTCCGGGAGACCAATGCGGATGCTTTAGGCCTAAGCATCTTAAAGGGGTTGTAAAGGTAATTTTTTTTTTCCTAAATATCTTCCTTTACCTTAGTGCAGGCCTCCTTCACTTACCTCATCCTTCCATTTTGCTTTTAAATGTCCTTATTTCTTCTGCAAAATCCTCACTTCCTGTTCTTCTGTCTGTAACTCCACACAGTAATGCAAGGCTTTCTCCCTGGTGTGGAGAAAGTCTCTTGAGGGGTCTATCGGGATAGTCAGGACGCCCACTAACACACAGATCCTTTATCTGCAACGTAGATGGCGTCGTGACTCTCCTGCTCGCCTTGCATTACTGTGTGGAGTTACAGAAGAAGTGAGGATTTCTCCCTTCTCTTTGATTTCTCAGTTTTTTTTACCTTTTACAACCTTTGAAGTCGGTGCAGCTGCTAAGACTGCCCCTCCCCTTCTACCCAATTACAACAGCCTTTGGAAAAAGTGCAGGCACACTATGAGCTAAAGCGTTTGTTACCCCAACGCTTCATATTCCTGATATTTGCCTGCTGTATTATGTACTTGTATGCGAAAGTCTCCTGTTCTTTGTATCACTTCCTTTATGTGAAATCTCTTGCGTTTCTGCTAGGGTTGTCCCGATACCACTTTTTTTAGGACCGAGTACAAGTACCGATACTTTTTTTCATGTACTCGCCGATACCGAATACCGATACTTTTTTTAAATGTCATGTGACAGTTTTCAAACCACAATACAGACTAAGGATATTTTCTTTAGAATTATGAAGAACTCTAACTCAAGACATTATAAAAGAATAAAAATGAATAAAAAAAAAATATTTGCTTGTTATGCAGTAGTAAAAAACTCAAAGAATTTTCACAGAACATGTTGATAAATACAAAAAAAGTATTCTATTTAGGCATCGGGAGCATTTGCGCGAGTACAAGTACTCCCGCAAATACTCGGTATCGGTCCCGATACTAGTATCGGTATCTGGACAACCCTAGTTTCTGCCAGCCCCTCTGCGTTTCTATTGAAACTGACCACACTTAGCACAACGTGGTCAGTTCTCTAGCTATGCTGGGAACTCTGTGTACAATAGTACCTTGGATTACGAGCATAAATTGTCCCAGAAGTATGCTTGTAATCCAAATCACTTGTGTAGCAATGCGATTTTTTCCCTTTAGGGATCAATGGAAACTCGGATAATGCGTTCCAGTGCCACTGCTGGTGTATGCAGTACCACATGTGGCCAGAGGTGCGGGGGCGTCGTAGACGCTCAGAGACCACTCAGACGGTTGGAGACACTCGGGAACGGAGTGTCTCTGAGCGTCACCACACCTCTGGCCAAAAGCGGTACTACACACCCCATTCCTGATAGACAAAAGCTCACAAATCAAGTCAGGATTTAAAGAGGAAAAAAAGCTTGTATTGCGAAATGCTCGTAAACCGCGTTACTCGCAATCCAAGATATTACTGTACTCTCCTCCAATGATCAGACTTGTCCTGATGCGCTCCTGCTGCACAGCCAATTATTGGGAAGATCAGTGTGCTGCTTCTCCTCCCCATGCTCTCATGCAGCTGAGATCAGAGGGAATGCGATTACTTATGGGAAAAAGGTATTTATACATTTTTTAAATGTATTTACACAAACACATTTTGCCTTTTCATTTCTGTTTTAAACTGAATGGGTTGTCTTACAAGGTAATCATTTACAATCATTTTAAGTCCAAGGAGCTGACATCTCCTGGGCTTATCTCTATTATTATTTGCTCTGCCAGAGTAACACTCCAAGGATTTGAATGGTGAGAAACACACAGAGCAGCTATATGCTATTCACAGAAGCCTTTGTATTTTGTGAATGTGTTCACATATTACTAAGGCTTCTGTGATTGGGCAGGAGGAGGGGAGGGCATAGTAGCTGCAGTGACTCGCATGTTCAAGATACAGAGCTCAGAAAGATCCAGCGCTGCTCTCCTAGAACTACTGGGATAGCTGTCTTCCAGGAATACTATAAAGCTGTCAGATATAAATAGAGCTAAGCCCAGGAGGTGTCATGCACCTTGGTGGACTTAACTCATAGTGTACCTTCATTCTTTTACAAAGGAAGTCACCTTTTTAATTCAATACGTTTTTACCACCTAAGGTCCACAGTTCAGGCCTCCTAGGATGGACTTTTTTCCATTCAGCAGCCAATGACTGGATCTTGATAGGGTGACAGGCTGAAAAGGTATACCACCCAAAGCCGTGAAATGGTATGGAATTCAGATTGGTCATCTGTTACTGAGAGATACTCTCACCTATCTACAGCCAATCAAATATCCTGTAATGCAACCAAGCTGCAATAATGTATTAGTACTACAACCAATAGATGAGTGAGTAGCTCTGGTCTGGGATATCGCCACTCATGAAGCAGCAGTGGTTGTGTTGAGGGAAACTTTATGCTTTCTATGGTTTTTATTTTGTTTAGTAAATACTGTAATTAAAGGCCACGCTCTGACGTTTTAATGAAGGGAAGAGCTTTTAATTGGTTTAGACTTTAGTTTTATTTTATTAGAGAAGAGTGTGTTTAAATAGGTCCTTCAGGAATTGAAAACTTTTTTTTTATTGCAGTGCAAGGCTGTTCAGTGATTTCCAGCTTTTTAGCTTCAATGAGATAGTGAAGAGCTGTGTGAGGTCTGAGCCCTGAATCTGAAATCGGCTGTATAAAGGTGAAGTTTGGTAGTGCAGACACTGCCATAGATACTACTTGGAAGACCAACCTACAGTGGAGGTGAGATATATAGAGACTGGATTTCGGTCTTGGGCCATTATCCCTATGGTCGCAGTGAGAGCGCTGGTCACAAGATAATCCATTTTGTGAGAAAGAGTCGCGCCTAATAAGATTAGTCAGGTAGAGTGATGAGTGGTATAAAAAGTTTATTAAGAATAGACATCTTCAGGGATTAAAGTGGTCCTAAAGATCTAAGGTTTTTTTTTCTTTTTTTTTAAACTGTGACTTTTGCTGTCACAATGTAGAGTATAAGATTTTCTATCACCTGTGCCCAGTCTTGCCACAAAGAGTTATTCCAGCTCTGAGCAATCCTCCTTTATTGTTTAGTGAGATAAAACAGACTTGCAGAGAAAAACCTTAGTCTGTTCCGCCCCCTTGCTGTAAATGACAGGTTATTTACATATCTCATGCACTAGCCTGGAGACAGGCATTATTTTTTAATTCCCACCCCCACTCCTTTTCTGAAGTCATGTGGTTACTTTTCTGGATTTTCACTGCATGTTAGTGATCATAGCAGAATTTAGTGTAAGGAACACACAGGAAAAAATGCATGCTGACAAGGGGAGTGTAGAGGTGGACGGGGAGTCTACTCACATGACTCCACCCACCGAGCTCCAGACACCAGACCCACCCACAGAATCTGCAGTTTTTCAGTTCTTATAACAGACAGAGGGGAAACATTTGACAGATGAGGATACATGCAGGAGACGTCTATATCCTTATAGATCAGCACTATGGCAGGAGTTTAGAAAGGATGAGAGTGGCTTTACATCCACTTGTAATGCATTCTATGGTGAAGGTTGTAAACCTTCCTCTATACTTTTAGCCTATGCTTACCTATAGGTACTGTTACTATCTCCTAAATGTGTGCCATTTAGGATATACTTGCTGTATACTGCGCTGATGTCATCGCAGGCGCTCTGAAGGAACGGCCACCCGTGCCGGTTTTTTCCCGAAGTCAGTGCCGTGACCAGCGGCTGCCCGTTGCATGCACGGGAGTCAGTCACACAGCCGGAGTCTGCGCTCCCAGAAGGAAAACGGGCCATGATGGATGCGGGGAGAGAAAGAAGGAGATTACTTCCTCTTTTAGGTTAAAAAAAAAACACCTGCATGCAGCTCCCCCCTTAAATACTTACCTGATCCAGCAATTTCCATGTGAGCAGTGCCTCTCATTCTCTCCTCTTTGGACAGATTGGCGGCATCAGGAGACATTAGTTCCTGCTGCTGTCCATCACAGCCAGTAAAGAGAGAGAGTGGGGCTAGGCTGCGGTCTGGTGTCAATGGAGCAAGTAGCGCGCATCTTGCTATGGGGCACTCAGCAGGGGGGAGGAGACAGGAGTGCCTGCGAGGGACCCCAGAAGAGGAGGATGGGGGGGCTGCTCTGTGCAAAACCATTACACAGAGCAGGTAAGTGATACATGTTTGTTAAAAATGATTCTAAATGCAATTTTTTTTAAATGCATGAAATGTTTTGGAACCAGACCTTATATTTCCGGTCAACCTGTTTTGAGGATGGATAAAACTAAGGTGTCGGTGTATCCTTGTGGAGATGAGGGAAGGCAGCTGTTCCCATCGCCACAAGAATACCTCCATTTACCCAATGAGCCCTTCCATATACCCAATGAAGTGATTTGGGTGATACACAGAGCATGAAACACATCCTCAGTTGTACCTGTTTATCTGCAGTCTTCTCTTCTGTACCGCTGTTTTAAGTACAGAATTTAGACCGCATTTCTGAACTTCAGAAGGTGGGGATCTAAAGTCACACTACAAAGTATGGAGCAGGGATCTGAGTGTAATCTTGATCCTAACCTACTTGCTGTACTAAGGTTACCACCCAGGCACCCTCCCTAGATGCAGTAGGTTCAGTGAGTGTTGTCATCCTAGGACAGAAAATGTTACTGGCAGGATCAACAAGTGCAAATAAAACAAAACTCTAAAACGGAGATTAAAAAAAAAAAGAAACAATGAAGCTACCAGATTTAATGTGGTTGTAAACCTCAGGCATGAAATATGAACAAAGCATATCCCTCTATAGCAGAGATGGTGAGCCTTGGCGCCTCAGATGTTTTGGATCTACATTTTCCGTAATGCGCATGCACTTTGCAGTGTAAGTTGAGCAACATGGGAAATGTAGTTCCATAACATCCGCAGTGCCAAAGTTCAACATCACTGTTCTATAGTTTGTGCTTGTCTTAATCCGAAGCACTAAGTGTAATTTCTGTCTCCTTCCTCTATCAGCATGAGTCACTTCTGATAAGTTTTCCTGACACCAAGAGAAAAAAGGTGACGGGACGGACCTCCAGCTTGACGGCCTCAGCTCTGTTCCTGTATGAAAGGGAGGGGGGGGGGGGTGTCTCTCCTCCAATCAGCTGTCTGCCCCCTGCTTTTCATTGCTGAGAAGTCCTGTGTAAATTCTGCACTTTAAAGAGCCGTAGGGGAAAGAGGACCACAGATAAATAAGTTCAACTTATGTAGCGTGATTTGATCTCTGTGTATCACCTGAGGCCAGTCACTTCACTGGGTACATTTGAGGGTTTACAACCACCTTAACCACTTGTCATCTGCCCGTCGTCAATTGACGGCGGGCAGACGACTCCATTGTTCTGACATCACGTCATATGACGTGATGTCCCTTTAAAGCCGCGGGCGGGCGCGCGCGTCGCCGGCGGCGCACGCGCGCACCCGCCGCTCCGCGGGGATCCCGTGCGAGTGCCCGGCGGCAACGATCGCCGCCGGGCACACGCGATTGCTCTGTAAGTGAGCTGGGACGTGCAGCTCAGTATGTAAACACAGAGCTGCACGTCCCTGTCAGGGAGAGAGGTGACAGATTGTGTTCCTTGTACATAGGGACACAATCGGTCACCCCCCCCTCCCCCTACAGTTAGAACACTCATAGGACACACATTTAACCCCTTCCCCGCCCCCTAGTGGTTAACCCCTTCACTGCCAGTCACATTTATACAGTAATCAATGCATATTTATAGCATTTTTCACTGTATAAATGTAAATGGTCCCAAAAATGTCAGAAAAGTGTCCGAAATGTCCGCCATAACGTCGCAGTCCCAATAAAAAAATCGCAGATCGCCGCCATTAATAGTAAAAAAAAAAAAAAATGCCATAAACTATCCCCTATTTTGTAAACGCTATAAATTTTGCGCAAACCAACCGATAAACGCTTATTGCATTTTTTTTTTACCAAAAATATGTAGAAGAATACGTATCGGCCTAAACTGAGGGAAAAAATATTTTTTTTATATATTTTTTGGGGTTATTTATTATAGCAAAAAGGAAAAAATATTGCATTTTTTTAAAAATTGACACTCTATTTTTGTTTATAGCGCAAAAAATAAAAACCGCAGAGGTGATCAAATACCACCAAAAGAAAGCTCTATTTGTGGGAAAAAAAGGACGCCAATTTTGTTTGGGAGCCACGTCGCACGACCGCGCAATTGTCAGTTAAAGCGACGCAGTGCGGGAAGCTTATATTTTGTCTGGGCAGGAAGGGGGTGTAGGTGCACAGTAGGTAAGTGGTTAAAGAGGAAGTAAACCCTATGGAAATAAAGTATACCCTGCAAGACAAAGGCATAATGAGCTAGTCTCATTATTAATTACCTGAGATCGAAGCCCCCGCAGTGGTCCTCGTTCCCCTCCTCCGTCACCGTCGCCTCTCCTGGAGTGACTTCCGGGTATCGCGGTGAGTGGCCGGAGCCGCGATAACGTCACTCCCACGCGTGGGAGCCCTCAGTCACAGCACGATCGACGTTAGAAACGGCACGCTGAGTTCGCTTACGGCACATGCGCCATAGACGTTGGTGCCTGTCTTTTGGAAATATCTTCTAAACCGTGTAGGTTTAGGAGATATTTGTTGCACCTACAGGTAAGCCTTAATATAGGCTTACCTGTAGGTACAAGTGGCCTGTAAGGGTTTAAAACCACGTTAAGGTATGGTAAGGTGCAAAGTTATGAAATTTTTGGGGTGTTTTTGATCTGAGTAACCAGATTCAGCACGCAGTTCCTGTCTCTGGATTGGTGGCAGTACATGTCCTCTCTTTCATGCATGATGTATCAGCAGCAGGAGTCATACTCTCAAGGCAAAAATGTCACGTGATTTGTGACCGTGAGATCTCTCCCTTGATGCATTGCTGTCCCTCATGTAAAAAAAAAGATTTCCAGGGTCATCAGAGGGTATATTTCAGAATTTTTCACCTCTCTGTGCATGAAACAGGTGACGACAAAAATTAGCCAAGTTGGCGGTTACGCTAAATGCCCAGATTAAATACTGAGCAGGTTGGTAGGGTGACCCAGTGTGCCACTCAAACCTTCAGTTTTAATCCTAAGTACAGTTCATTGTGTAATGTTTAAGGCAGATGACTGAGAAGGGCTCAGGCCATACACAGCCCTCCGGTGATCGGACAAGGGTTGGACTTCACTAAACTGGCGGCGGATAGATTGCAGAACTTTCCTGAAGGATCTCTTTATTCTTTTAATGCCGTACCACTATTATCAGTGTGACTGTAGACTGAGAATGGAGGATGACTTTACTCCGAAGTTCCATCACCCACCGAAAATTCAACATTTGGGTTTTCTGTGCCCTTTGCTAATGTATATTGGTTGTTATATAGCTGGGAAATTTGATCATTACAGGGCTACCATGTCAATATTATGTATAGAAAATAAATCTAACCTAATTCAAGATTCGTGTTGTGATTGCAAAGGCTTTTTTTTTCTCTAAATAACAAACCTTCTTACCGTATATACTCGAGCATAAGCCGAGTTACCGAATTTTACCACAAAAAAACTGGGCAAATTTATTGACTCGAGTATAAGCTTGGGGTGAGAATGGAAAAGCTACTGTAAGCAGAAAAGAGGGTCAACAATGCCCATTTGCACGTCTCACTGTGCCCATTGCAACCTTACTGTGCCCATTGCAACCTCACTATGCCACTCACCTGGAGGATGCAGGAGTGCAGAAAGAAGCCAGGAAAGCAGGGATGCAGTGCTGGTGGAGAGGCCGGGAGTACCAAGATGGCCACCAGAGTTCGGGACTAGGATTTGTAACTGTCGCCGTGCGTGGGGGCACTGTTCCGTTTAGACCCCCACACGGTTGGAAGCCCATGGAGTAGGATCTGCTAGCGTTAAGGGAGGCCGGGATACAGTGCTGGTGGAGAGGCTGGGGGGCAGCCAGATCCGAAGCCACAGCCTAAAGTAGCGGCTGCCGCCGTGCGGAGAAGTCATTGCATTGTTCAGGTACACTGACTCGAGTATAAGCTGAGGGGGGCATTTTCACAATAAAAAAAGGGCTTAAAAACGTGGCTTATACGCGAGTATATACGGTATCTGCTTTGTGCATGGAGCGACCCCAAACCTCTATTTCAGGTGTCCTTCTGCTGCACTCTTCGCTGCTCCACTTCTCTGAGTACCCCCATAGCAATGCATGCAGGATCTTGAGCTGGGCTGTGTGTGTCTAGAGACACACACAGCGCGGCTCAGCCCCGCTCCCTCCTCACAGCCGTCTGACAGCAGCAGAAGGAGTCAATGTCTCCCCTCGGGCAACAGCGCTGGATCGAGTTTGAGCTCAGGTAAGTGTTTAACGGTGGGTTGGGGAGGATCAACCAAGAATGTATTAACCACTTCAGCCCCAGAAGAATTGACTGCCCAATGACCGGGCGATGTTGTACCCAAACAAAATTGAAGTTATTTTTTTCCCTCCACAAATGGCTTTCTTTTTGTGGTATTTGATCAGCTCTGTGGGTTTTTAATTTTTGCGCTATAAACGCAAACATTTGGGGAAAAAAACACAAAATGTACTTTATGCTGTAATAGCCCCAATTTTTTTTTTTTTAAAAAGCAGAATTTTTTCCTCGGTTTTGGCCAATACGTATTCTTCTACATATTTTTGGTAATAAACATCTCAAAAGGCATATATTGATTGGTTTGCGCAAAAGTTACAGCGTCTACAAAATACCGGATAGATTTACAGATTTTTTTTTTTTTGCCACTAGTAATGGTGGTTAACTGCGATTTTTATCGTACTGCAACATTACGACAGACACCTATGACAATATTTTTGGGACCAATGGCATTTATACAGCGATCAGTGCTATAAAAATGCACTGATTACTGTAAAAATGTCACTGGCATGTGTTCTAACTGGGAGGGGGATGGGACTGATTATACGGTAGGAGATGAGAGATTGTGGTTCCCAGCTTGTAGGAACTCTCAATCTTTCTCCTCACAGAACAGGCATGTGTGTGTTTATACACGCGCTCGTCCCTGTTCTGCCTCTTGTGCCCGCGATCGCTCGTGGCCGGTGGTCATCGCGACTGCTGGTCATGAGCAGCGGGTGCGCAATCCTTAATGGGACTGACTTACAGCTAAACCGGTTTGTGCCGACCTGCCGCCGTATAACGGCAGTGGCTGGTCGGCAAGCGGTTAAGGTAAAAAAATATATATTTACAGCCACTTTGAAATACTGTGCTAATTACATTCGCTACCAGGATATCACACCTTCCCATAAGGCAGAAAATACACTGCTCCTGGCCTTTTCTCTACTTCCCAGATTAGACCTACCACTAGGATATCACACTCTAGCGTGAACCTTCATACATACTCCTGAGCTTCTTTCTATATTACTGATCCCCGGGATATCCCACCCTCCAACGTGACCATCCAAAATGTTGAAAAGACTCTGCTCCTGACCTTTCTCTGTACCTTTCTCATTGCACCCTCTAACATGACCCTCCATAAGGTGGAAATACTCCGCTTCTTACCTTCTCTATACCTCCCTTATTCCATCAAGAGGATATCACACCCCTTCCAACACGACCCGCCACCAGGTGAAAAATAATCTTCATCTGACCTTTCTACCTACCTTATTTCACCAACAGGGTGTCGCACCCCTTTAACATGGCCCTCCATGAGATGGAAAATGTTCTGTGTCTGACATTCTTCCTTTCTGAATGAACTCACTGCCGGGATATCACACCCTCCAACAATACTCTTATCCTGACCTTTTCTCTACCTTTCTGATTACTCTCACCACCGGGATATAATGTGACCCTCCATAAGATGGAAAATAACCTCTCCAGATACACTCGCCACTTTTGCACCTTAAATATGACCCTCCATACAGTGGAAAAACTCTTCTCCTGACCTCTCTATTATTCCACCAACAGTGTCGCACCCCTCCATCGATGGAAAATACTCTGCTCCTGACCTTCTACCTTTAACATGACCCTCCAAAAGGTAGAAAACACTCTACTCCTGACCTCTCTACTTTTCTGTTTGCACTTAGCACCGGTACATCACACATTCTAACATGACCTTCCATAAGGTGGAAATACTCTGCTTCTCTCCTCTGTTCTACCTTTCTAAATGCACTCATCTCCAGGATATTACACTCTCCAACATGGCCCATAAAGTGGAAAATACTCTTCTCCTGACCTCTCTACCTTTCTGATTACATTCACCACTGGGAGAAAACGCCCTCCAACCTGACCCTCCTTCTCCAAACCTTCTCTCTACCGCTCCCATTCCATCAACAGGATGTCACACTCCATCAGATAGAAAATACTCTTCTCCTAACCTTCTATCAATGCTGTATCCTGGCCTAGGCCTAGGGCAGCGTGGAAAAAGTTGCTGCCGGCTTGCACTACACTATTGGTGTAAGGCAAGCTTCTTCTAATTTTGATTGTCCTATCATCCTGGACCACAAATCTTCCTCACTGTGCTATGTTTTCTGCTGCACCATTGGCATGGTTATATCTTCCTAGTCCTCTCTATAAAATTATCAGAAATTTGTGCTTAAAGTAGAACTATAGGCAAAACTTTTTTTTTTGTTGGATAGAGTAAGGGGGTTTATAGCCCCTGTCAGTTTATTTTTTACCATTCCTGTCTTATTGCAGAGATTTCCCTTCACTTCCTGCCCCATATCCAAACAGGAAGTGAGAGGAGATCTATGCAAATAAAGGGAATCCATTGCGCCCCCCCCCCCCCCCCAGGCCCTAAGAACTGTCCCCACTGGATAATTTCAGGGTGGGTCTTAAACAGAAATGGGTGTGGCCTTGACAGGAAGGGGTGGGTCATATTTAAATTAGGGGGTGCAGGAGTTTAGTCAGGCCTAGGACAGCAGAAAACCTAAATACACTACTGCCTTCTACCTACCTTTTTGATTATACTTACCACCAGGACATAACACCTTCAACATGGCCCTCCATCAGATGAAAAATTCTCTGCTCCTGACCTCCTACCTTTCTGAATGTACTCAGTGCTGTGATATCACACCCACCAACATAACCCTCCATAAAGTGGAAAATACTCTTCTGACATTTTTTTTCTACCTTTTCGAATACACTGACCACCAGGACAAAACACTCTCCAACCTGACTCTTGATAAGGTCGATATACTGCTCCTGACCTTCTCTCTACCTCCCTGATTATACTCGCTACCAGGATATCAGACCCCCAAATGGTGGAAAATACTCTGCTCCTGACCTTCTCTTTTTAACTTTCTGATTACACTACTCACACCGTCTAACATTGTCTTCCATAGGCTGAAATACTCTCCTTCTGGTCTTCTCTCTGGCACCATTTTTCCACCAACAGGATATCGCACCCCTTCAACATGACCCTCCATCAGGTGTGAAATACTCTGCCCGTGACCTTCTACCTTTTTTGAATGCACTCTCCGCCACCATATCGCACCCTCCAACATGGCCCATAAAGTGGAAAATTCTCTGCTCCTGACCCCTAACCTTCTGATTACACTCATCACTGGGACTAAACTCCCTCCAACTTGACCCTCAGTAAGGTCCAAATGCTGCCCCTGATCTTTCTCTATCTTTCCGATTACATGCACCACCAGGATATCACACCTCCAACATACTCTACTTCTGACCACCTCATTACCTCCTCTTTTCAATCATGTCAAATCTTTCAAAATTGACCCTCCCAGATGGAAAATACTCTGCTCCAGACCACCTTTGTGAATACACACGGTTGTGGAAATTTGAAGATGTATTTAAAATGTATTGTCATAATGGCACCGAGTCTTAGTACTTCCGCAACCCGCTCTAAACAGAGCTGACTGGGGCAGTCTAAGACTGGTTGAGATACACTTCCTGATTTTGTAGAAGGGTGTTTGTGGAGTAGGGGTGTCGGCCGGCGAAAGGGGCCCTGTGTCATGCACAGATATTCGCCTGTGCGATGCATCCACTATCGGTTTAGCGGATGTGTGCTTTTGTCATCTCTGTGTCTGATCAACATAGATATAGTGGCATGAGCATACAGCTGCATATAGGCTCCCCTCATCAGGAACTGTGTTCATTGGTTATAGTATTATTACTGTATCGTGGTGTTGTTTGTATTATATTGCATTCATGTATTATATGTATCTAATTATCCCTGTTAGAAGGGCTATCATGTATTATCAGATCCTGTGTTGTCAAATCCATATATGGGCATCTGCTGGGTGGAGCTCACACCCTGTGAGCTCACTTCCTATGGAGGAGGTCACAGGTTGTGACATCACTTCCTGCTGGGCTTTTAATAAAACTGCCTGTGAGGGCATCGGTAAACGAGTGATGACTGGGAGCTATGGATGAGAACAAGCTGGTGTGATGGTCTCTGTTACTGAATGAATGGCAGGGAATATATGGCGAGTGAACCTATTGGCTTTAAAGATGGCTTGCTTCACTAAGATGAAATGTGTTACTATTAGAGACAAGATATTTGTCTGTATGCTCTGCAAACAGCCAGATTTCGCTGATAACACTCCATCTGGATATCGCACCCTCCAACAAGTGAAAACATTTCTGACTTCTCAACCTTTCTGATTTACACTCACCATCGGGACAAAAAGCCCACCAACTTGATCAATAAGGTTGAAATACTTCCGACCTCCTCTCTGATTACACTCACCACCAGGCTACCACACCTCCAAGGCAGAAAATGCTCTGCTTCTGACCGCTCCCTTTTAGATTTGTTGTTCTACCTTTCTGCTCCCACCATGATATTCCCCCTTCAAGTTGCAGGATAAGGTGAGTATACAGAACATGGGTTTAGTTCGGTGGAAGGGCCTGGTTTCCAGGGGGTTGGGAGGCTTGGATTGAAGTTGAAATGTAGGCAAACAAGTCCATTTACAGTTGAATTACATGATTGTGAACTGTTTAGCCTGCCAAAAATTTTATATTTCTGTTCAGAAATTTTTCCAGTCCAGACATCCGTGTCAGAAGGCTTGGCCAAGTTGTGACCTCATCTTACTCTACTGCGTTTAAAGCAATACAGTTTGATCAGGGACCGCCCCGGGCTGTGAAAGGATGGTGAAGGATGTGCTCACTCAACCTTTCGGCCTTCTCCCTTTTGCGCTACAATGTACGAAGACCTGATTGGCTTACAGGGCTGCCCCTTCCTCGCCCTCTCTGATTCCTGTTATGTAGAAACAACCTTCTCAAAACTGAAAACTCTCTGCCATTCCTTTCACATCCACCACCTTTAATCTTTGGCGACTGGATGCTGATTATGTGTTCCCTGCAAAGTAAGCTAAGCAAAGCAACTGAATCACAGGGATTAGCAGAGTCACTGCTGGGAGGGGTAGCAGAGTAAGCTGAGCTGCTGATTCACTGTTGGGAGAGGGAGCAAGGTTATCTGAGCGGCAAAGCCACTTTTTGGGAAGGAAAAGGGAGTAATCTAAGCAGCTGATTCTCTGTTGGAAGGGGCAGCAGGGTGATCTGAGCTGCCGAGTCTCTGCTGAGAGGGGAAGCAGGGTGATCTGATCTGCTGCATCTCTGCTGGGAGGGGAAGTGGGGTGATCTGATCTGCTGAGTGTCTGCTGGTAGGGGAAGCAGGGTGATCTGATCTGCTGAGTGTCTGCTGGTTGGGGAAGCAGGGTGATCTGAGCTGCTGGTAGGCAAAGCAGGGTGATCTGAGCTGCTGGTAGGGGAAGCAGGGTGATCTGAGCTGCTGAGTGTCTGTCTGCTGGTTGGGGAAGCAGGGTGATCTGAGCTGCTGGTAGGCAAAGCAGGGTGATCTGAGCTGCTGGTAGGCAAAGCAGGGTGATCTGAGCTGCTGGTAGGGGAAGCAGGGTGATCTGAGCTGCTGAGTGTCTGTCTGCTGGTTGGGAAAGCAGGGTGATCTGAGCTGTTGGGAGGGGAAGCACGATGATCTGAGCTGCTAAGTCTCTGCTGGGAAGGGAAGCAGGGTGATCTGAGCTGCTTTTCACTGCTTGGTGGGGAAGCAAGGTAATCTGAGCTGCTAAGTGTCTGCTGGTAGGGGAAGCAGGGTGATCTGAGCTGCTGAGTCTCTGCTGGGAGAGGAAGCAGGGTGATCTGAGCTGCTGGGAGGGGAAGCAGGGTGATCTAATCTGCAAAGGCTCTGCTGGGAAGGGAAGCAGGATGATCTGAGCTGCTAAGTCTCTGCTGAGAGGGGAAGCTGGGTGATCTGAGCTGCTGAGTCATGTCTTGTAAGCAAGAACAGAATAAGCTAAGCAGCTGAGGCACTTGTTGGAGCAGGTTAATATGAGCTTCAGAGTCACTCCTGGGAGGTTGCATCAGTGTTAGTTGAGCTACTGAGACACTGCTGGGAGGGGGAGCAGAGTGATCTAAGCTGCTGAGTTTGCTGGGTGGTTGGAGCAAGGTGACCTAAGCTGTTGAGTGTTTATAGCGGGGTGATCAGCTGCTTTATCACTGCTGGGGGGGGGGGGGGATTAAGGTTATATGAGTATCTGAGTTGCTGCTGGGAAGGTGAAGATGAAGAGTGATATTGGTGGGTTGGGGAGTAGGGTGATTTGAGCTCCTGGGAAGAGGGTGCTGAGAGGTTAGTGTTACTAAACCCAGGAGCCTGCATTCACCATATCTGGTCTCCCACAGTACATGGAAATGTAATTATTTTACTAAATATAAACTGCTAAATACCTTTTCTCATCAGCAGCATATAGCAGTCTTGTGACTTCTGTCAGTGTCTGGTTAAAGTTTGTAGGAGGAGTTTTCATTTTCCTTTGTCCTATGAGGTTGCTGGACCCCCTGACCCTATATTGTACAGTGCTGATTGGCCCTGTGCTGACCACATGCACCCTCCCAAGAAAAAAAAAACTCTCTAACAATACACACCAAACTGAGCATGTGCAGAGTGCCTCCTAAAGCTCTGTACTATCAGAAGATGGATTGGGAACAGTGGAAGAAGGGGAGAACCAGAGAAGACAGGATCAAAAAGCCTTTTTACACAATGCAGAGGATTAACCCCTTAGGTTCCATCGTGAGTATAACAAGCATACTTTACTGCATATACAGATTTTACAGGTGTGGGTTCCGTAACACTAAGTTGGAGGACTTCTCTTCATCTGCTCTGAACTTTGAGGAGAATTTGCTCCACAGCGTTTGCAGCTGCAGGGGTCAGTGAGAGTTTGTTTTAAAGCTCATTTACTCTGCTTGTTCAGAACATGTCAGTATTTGAATACCTAATCCCTGGCCACATGTTCACTTTTTTAATCCAATAGGTTTAAATATATGGAGCTGATTCTTCTACATGTGTCGTGCTTCCTATTTTTCCAGTGTCCCGTTTTATTATGTAATGGTTTATGGGGTCTGTAAAAATGTAGGTTTTGGCATTTTAATAATTGCAGCAATTATTGTACCATCGATTAAATCACATGCTAATTGCACAAACGTGGCCTAACAAAACACACATCATTTCAAAAGCACGCTGGGGAGGGGTCTCTAAGTGGAAGAATCACCAGCAGAGCATAGAGATGCATTTGCACCAGGTATTATGGTCTAGAGTTAAACCTCTCCTGATATTTCTAGCCATGCTTTGGCTTTATACTGTCCTCCATGTTACATGGCTGCCTTACCCCAGATAAGTGTGTGCAGTAACTTCTGACATATAGTGCTTGAAACATGAGACTATTTGAGCTGGTGTGTTAGGTGGAGTCACAAAGCCTCTGTTGTTCACCAGTCAGCACAGGCACTTTAAAGGCCAAGTCCAACTTTTGGGAAATAGTAAATGTGCATTTATTATGTTTTTGCTAATGAGCCTGCAAAGGATTGCAACCGCTGTCAGTGGATGACTGGTGCGATGCCCAGGCTCCTGCAAATTTTAGGGGGGCTGGACTGTGGGCAGTGGGCGTAAACCATGCCCCATGATTGGTATTAGGGGGAGTAATGGTGCCCCACCATTGGTGTCGGTGGGAGCAATAGTGCCCCATTGTGGATATATAGATATATCCACAATGGGGGAAATAGAGCCCCATCGGTGTTGTCAGTAAGGGGAATGGTTCCCCATTGTTGGTATCAATGGGAGGAATGAGGTGTCAGTGGCAGGAAATGGCATGGAAAGCAAAGACACCAGCTGAAATCTATCGGTAATTTAAAAAGCAATCGTGCCCCTTGTCAGTGCAAATTAAAGTGGTACTAAAGGTTCTTTTTCTTTAAATAACAAACATGTCATATGTACCTGTGCAGTTCGTTTTGCACAGAGTGGCCCCGATCCTCCTGCTCTGGGGTCCCACGGTGGCTTTCTTGGCTCCTCCCCACAAATAGCAGAGCTAACCCCCTTCTGGGAAGCTCTCTCCCAAGGGGGTTACCTTGCGAGTGCGCTCTGATCTCATACAGTCGGCGTCCATAGACACAGAGTGTATGACTCGACCCCGCGTCATTGGATTTGATTGACAGCAGCAGGAGCCAATGGCTGCGCTGCTATCAATTTATCCAATCAACCCTGAGACTCTGAACAAGACGCCGCCGGGGACGAGCCAAGCAGGTGAACCGACTTTGATTAAGGAAAACTGGGGGGGGGGGGTTGGGGGGCCTGTCATTGTCATAGGATGCATTAAGGTGAAAAAACATGAACCTTTACAACCCCTTTAATATCGGCTGATTCTCAACTGATGGCCTATAGAAAGGTGTGTCATTACCAAGGTGTCACAAGAAACATCTCATGATGGCTAAAAGCAAAGTTTTCTCAAGACCTTCAAAACCTCATTGTTGCAAAACATACTGATGGCATTGGTTACAGAATGATTTCTAAACTTCTGAATGTGGGAGGAATAGTGCCCCATCGTTGGGTGTCAGTGGGAGAAATAGTGCTCCATTGTGGATATCAATGGGGGAAATAGAGCCCCGTCGGCACAATGGGGTTTATTTAATAAAGCTAGAGAGTGCAAATTTAGGCCCCTAACCTCAGCTTGTTCAATTAAGCTCTGGCAATAAAACCTGGAAGCTGATTGGCTTCTATGCAGAAGTGAGCCTGATTTTGCGCACTCCAGCTTTTGTACATAAACCCCATGAAATGAATGGTCTCAACCCCAATAGAAAAAAGGGGGAAAAAACTAGTCGTGTGTAGCAGGCTTTACACACAGCTTGTTCCTTCAGTCCCCTCTGACTGCAACACCTTATACACCGATCAGCCATAACATTATAACCACTGATAGGTAGAGTGAAGAACATTAATTATCTTGTTACAATGGCATCTGAGAGTAGGTGGAATATATTAGGCAGCGAGTGAACATGTCCCCGAAGTTGATACGTTCAAAGCAGAAAAAATGGGCAAGTGTAAGGATTTGAGCGACTTTGACGAGGGCCAAATTGTAATGTCTAGACGTCTGGGTCAGAGCAACTTGTGGGATGTTTCCGGTCTGCGGTGGTCAGGACCGACCAAAAGTGGTCCAAGGAAGGAAAACTGGTGACAGGGTCATGTGCAGCCAAAGCTCATGGAGGTGGGAAAGGGAAGGCTGGCTCATGTAGTCTGGTCCAATAGAAGAGTTACTGGAGCACAAATTGCTGAAAAGAGTTAATGCCGATTCTGATAGAAAGGTGTCAGAACACACAGAGCATCGCAGTTTGCTGTGTATGGGGGCTTTTCAGCCGCAGACTGGTCAAGGTGCCCATACTGACTCGTGTCCACAGCCAAATGGACCTACAATGGGCACGTTGGCCTCAGAACTGGACCACAGAGCAATGGAAGAAAGTGGCCTGGTCTGAAGAACTCAAGAATGGTTTGAGCAACACGACGACGAGTTTGAGGTGTTGATATGGTCTTCAAGTTCTGCAGCTCTCAATACATTTGAGCATCTGTGGGTTGTGCTGGAAAAAAAGAGTCAGATCCATAGAGGACCAACCTCGCAATTTACAGGACTTAAAAGATCTGCTACCAACAGCTTGGTGCCAGATACCACAGCATACCTTCAGAGGTCTAGTGATGTCCATGCCTTTATGGGCTATTAGGGTGGGTGGTCATAAAATGACGGCTGGTGTATTTCTCAATAGTCACAAAGATACAAATACTAACTCCGGGGTAGGGTTCCTGGATGAGGCTGTTGCTTCTCCTCCCAGCTGAACAGGAAGCGGGTCCTGAGACCTGACTGGCTAGGCATTCGAAGACTCCCTAGCCAATCGGGTCTCAGGACCAGCTTCCCGATTGACCAGGAGGAGAAGCAGGAAGGAATTAGCGAATATTAATGTGCAAATGTCACACAAGTGGGTGGGCTCGGGGCACAGGGCTCTGCGCCCCGAGCCCACACTTTTTACACCAATTAGAGCCCCCAGCTCTAATCGCGTGCTTCAAAGAAAAAAAACACATTGAAATCCTTGCTGGATTTGGTGACTTTTCACTTACATTACTAGTTGGGGTAAATTCTCTGAATTTTTACTATTGATTGATAGCAGTGGTACCCAATCAACAGCAAGTGTCAACCCAGAAGCAATACATTGAGTAGCAGCCACAGACTCTGATGTTAAATTATAAAATTATCGCTTTAGCAGTATATCTGGGCTGGTGTGCACAAGGGACGTGGAGGGAGAAGCCTGCTGCTTGGGGAGAGGGGGAACTTTGTGGGGGTGTGGGCTCAGGTAAATAAAACTACTAAAAACCAATGCTGGGGGTCATTATCTGGTGCTCATGGGGCCTTTTTTTTTGGGGGGGGGGGTTCATTATTTTCTGCTGCTCGGGGGGTGGGGGGGGTCATTATTTTCTGGTGCTGCGTGTTATTATCTGGTGTTGGTAGTCATTGTTATCTGGTGCTGGGGGTTGTTGTTCTCTGGTGCTGGGAGTTATAATCTTGTGCTGGGGGTTGTTTTTTATCTGGTGTTGGTGATCATGATCTAGTTCTGCGGTTATCATCTGGTGCTGGGGGGGCATCATTTTCTGGTGCTGGGGGTTGTTGTTATCTGGTGCTGAGTTATAATCTGGTGCTGGGGGTTGTTTTTTATTGGTGTTGGTGATAATTATGTGGTGTTGGTGGTCATTATCTAGTGCTGGCATTATCTGGTGCTGGGGGTTGTCATTGTCTGTTGCTTGATGGGGGTGGGGGTCATTATTTTCTGGTGCTTGGGGGGGGGGGGGGGGGGGTGTCATTATTATTTTCTGGGAGTGTTATTATCTGCTGTTGGTAGACATTGTTATCTTTTGCTGGGGGTTGTTTTTTTTTATCTGGTGTTGGTGATCATGATCTTGTGCTCGGGTTAATTTCTGGTGCTGGGGGGGGGGCATTATTTTCTGGTGCTGGGGGTTGTTTTTTATTGGTGTTGGTGATCATTATGTGGTGTTGTTGGTGGTCATTATCCAGTGCTGGGATTATTATCTGGTTCTGGGGGTCGTTATTGTCTGTTGATTGGGGGGGGGGGGGTGGTCATTGTAATCTGGTTCTGGGGGCCATTATTATCTGGTGCTGGTGATCATTATCTGGTGCTGCTGGTCAATATTGTCTAGTACCTTGGAGTGATGGGTCGGATCAACCTGGTAAAGATGATTCTTCTCCCTAAGCTGCTCTATGTTTTCTGGCACGCCCCTCTATACCTCCCCCAGCGCACCCTGAAGGCCATGGAATCCATCCTCAACACGTTTGTTTGGGGCCCGTCTCGTCACAAATTGTCCTGGCGGGTCCTGAAGTGCCCGACCGACTTGGGCGGCACTGCACTCCCGGACCTGCTCCTCTACTACATAGCTTCCCAGCTCTCTCATTTTTTTCACTATAACCAGTCCGACAAAGACCGCTACTCTGCACTGGTCTGTTCACACGCCCCGGGGCCCCTGTTCCACCCCTTCCAGCTCTTGTTCTGCGAACCACGGGCCCCACCTCACACCGATGTCGCCGGTCGGATGCTCTTTCACCACTGTAAAATGTGGCAACTGGCTCTGCGTATTGGCGCAGCCCCCTCCCCCCATTCCCACACCCCCCTATGGGATAACCCTCTTCTGCCCGAACTTGCCTCTGTCCCCGACCGCGGCCTGTGGATCAACAGTGGTGTCATCTATCTGTCACAGGTAGTGGCCCGGGGCTCGGTCACGTCGTTTCAAACTCTCAAAGATAAATTTGCACTACCTAACCACATGCTTTTCCGCTTCTTTCAACTCCGACATGCCCTCAACTCCCAATTTGTCAACCCCGCACCGGCCCTCGAGATCCCTCTCCTGGTTGATATTGTGACTGGATCTGACCACAAGAAACTCATCTCCCAACTCTATTGCTACCTCATACAGCCCTCTGCGGCGGCCACTGCATACCGCCTTAAAGACCGTTGGGAACCTGACATCGGCACTGTGTCCGATGCGGACTGGAGCGAGGCCCTTGCTAACTGTAAGACGGTCTCCCCTAAATTATCCGACCGCCTCACCCACCTGTTCATTCTCCACAGGTCGTACCTAACACCCCACCGCATTTCCAAATTTAAGAATGACCAAGACCCCAACTGCCCCGGCTGTGGCCACCCTCATGCCTCCTTTTTTCACCTACTCTGGGCCTGTCCTCCCATCCAGGGGTTCTGGACTCAGGTGGTCCGGTTCCTCCATGATCGGATGGGCTCCCGTGTCCCTCTGCCCCCGCCAGTGCATACTGGGACTTCTCTCCCTTCCTGAAGAAGAAAAATATCTCAACACATTTCTGCAAGAAACGTTATTCCTTGCTCGACTGCAAATTGCCAGGCGCTGGATGAGGGGAACCCCGCCCTCCCTGCAACAGTGGATTAGTGCTGTTAATGCTGCCCTCCCTTATAAAAAAATGTTATATGCCAACAGGGGCTGCCCACAGAAATATAACAAGGTTTGGGACAGGTGGCTGGGGGACTCCTCCTCCTGCACTGATGTGGGCTAGATGCGGTTCCCATACGCTGTCTGCCAACTTCCCCTATAGCGCCCCCCCCCCCACTCCCCGTACGGTTGCTTGCTGCCCCCTAACCTGTACCACACCAGTAGTGACCCCCCACTGTTACTCCTTGCTAACTCTATTCATGTTTATGTTCATGTACAATGTCAAATGGATCTACTTGTACCTGTAGTGCATGTTGCACTTCTTACCCGACTGTACTCCTGTCTTTACCTTATGCTCAATAAAAGTTGTTTTGATTCAAAAAAAAAATATTGTCTAGTATTGTGGGGTTATTTTTATTGTCTGGTTGTGATTGTATGGTGCTGATGATTGATTATGCAGTGCTGGGGGTCATTATTGTGCGGTGCTAGGGGTCATTTTGCAGTGCTGAGGGTTATTTCTTGCCCTGACGCTTGCAAAGGGTTAATGCTGGGGGTTACTGGGAACTCCTTCACATCTTACCTACTTCCAAAGGTTCAGTATGTCCCTTGGCTCATTGTGCTTCTCTATCTCCACAACTGAGCTCTGCTGTACAGGGACTACAAGAGGCTGATACCAAGTATTATCCAGGTACTTATCCTTTGCATTTTACTGGTGCAATAATTTGTCTTTTATAACTGCTTGGAGTTCAGCTTAAAAAAAAAATCTTTATAAAGGGTGCAGGTTCTCTAATGTTTGTTTGGTCTTCCCTCTCCCCGTACAATTCTGGTGCTGCTGCAGCCACAGGAGATGGGTCACTTGCAGTTAACGGGTTAAGTCGCTGAGCTCCCCCCCTTCTCCCGCTTGGCAGTCACCCCAAGATTGTTGTGAGGAGTCTGGCCAGTGGGTGAACTGGCTAATCACAACCATCTGTGAGGCCCCTATTTGCATTGTTTAGCATACTCTGAAAATGCTCATATTTTGCATTCCTCTTGCAGTTGGTCTGATGCAGAGTTCCAGCGAGAGGCTAAGCTGAACCAGGTGCCTCCTCAGCCTCCAGTCCAGTGTGCTCAGCCCCAGTGGAAGCTTCTCCCTCTTGACACCAGCTTCTCCTCTACAAGTCTGATCCTCGACTGCCTCTTCTCCTCCTCCTTCTCCTCCAGCCTGGGAGCCCAGAGCACAAAATGCTGAAATTCAGGTACCATTTATGCTTTTACTTATATGTCCTCCATGGTCGACACTCTGGGATTGTTTTTCCCTTTGCAGAGACGATAAACTAGCAGTTGCCTCAATGCAGTTTTCTCATTTTTGGATTAATGGATATATATATATATATATATATATATATATATATATATATATATATATATATATATATATATATATATATATATATATATATATATATATATAAATATAATATATTTTTTATTATTATTTTTTATTTATTTTTTTCATTTTTAGTTCCTCCTTAAACTTTACGTAGAGTCGTAGAATTTATAGCTGGGTTTGATCATCACTGCCTCGATCTTCGCTATATAATCCCTTTTATTTTACAAAAATAAAAATATTGCACTTATGCAGTGGGAGGGGCAGCTGGATAGTATCAAAGCACTTCAAAAGTTCCTTTTTTTTGCATCATATAGGTGCATAGTTAGGTTGAAATAAGACCATCTAGTTCAACCAAAAAATAGTCCCATATACACAATCCTATACCCACAGTAAGTGCAGTGAATGTGGCTTTCACCAAATACCAATCACTGACTTTTTAAGCACATACATGTGATCCACTTTTGGTATTCTTATCTGCAGCCTTGAATCTGTCCACTTCTTCCGCTTAGTTGTAAACATTATTTGCGTTGTCGGTTATAATGACTCCTTGTTGCTCTATGACAGGGGTCTCCGAACTTTTCACACAAAGGGCCAGTCTACTGTCCTTCAGACTTTGGGAGGGCCGGATTGTGGCCAGCAGGGATAGAAAATGTCCAGAGCCCAGCATCAGTGAGAATAAATACGGCCTCAGGGTTGGTGGTCAGTAGGAGTAGTAGTACACCATTATTGGTATTAGTAGGAGGAATAGTATCCCATCATTGGTATCAGTGGAAAACATAGTGCCCATTTTCTGGTGTCAGTGGGAGGAATAGTGCCCCAAGGGCCAGATAAAGGCTAGCAAAGGGCCACATCTGGCACTCGGGCCGCAGTTTGGAGACCCCTGCTCTATGAAATGGCATTGTGGCCAGTGAGGTGCTTTTTGCTGCATTGGGCAAGGAAGGAAGGAAAGACAGTGACCTGCCCACTAACATTCGGGAAATGTGAACCCCTAGTGCCCCTTGATCTTTGGGCTGTCCAGCTGCAGCTCATCCTTCCCAACGTTTTATTGCACCAGGGAGAGACAGGTGCAGCGTTTTTGGTGGCCCTGTGCATTTAAGGACCCTCATCCCTGAATGCATAGGGGCAAAGGACATTAATACTCAGTAGAATGTTCAGCCCCATCCAGCCGTAGACTTTAATGAGCTTCCTTTGGCAAGGCTGGGCGTTGCACCTGTCCCTCCCAGGCACACTAAAATGCTGAGAGGCACGCACTGCAACTGGACAGGAATAGGTTTCTTCAAATTTAAGTTAAGAGGTTTGCTTAGTAAATCTGCAGATATTGTGCAATGCTAATTTTCTGTCAGAGAAGGCCAGAGTAGGATGACCAGACATCCCTGGTTTCCAGAGACAGTCCCCAGATTGAGGACACTGTCCCCGGACCAAGTCTGTCCCCGGTTTTGTCCCCGGATTGGATTTGAACAGAGGCTGGGGCAATTTCAAAGACAGTCATTGCAGAATTAAAAATATTTTTTTCTAAATTACACCCCCCTCACTCCGCCGCTCTTACTAGCTCCTACTAGCTTAGGGGGTGTATTTTTTTTATTATCTGTGCCCCTTTCTGATGATCATGTGCTGGTTGGAGAGGAGGGAATATTTCTGCAGTATTTCTGGCTCCCCCTCAGAGAAAGCTCTTGCGGGCGCGCTCCCGTGATACAGCGGCGGGCATAGCCGCCGACTGTATCACTCGGCCCCGGTGTGCTGCGTCATTGGATGTGATTGACAGCAGCACCAGCCAATGGCTGCGCTGCTATCCATCTATCCAACCTAGCCAATCAACGGCCAGGCTGGGAACCAAAGGGGATGACGGGGGCGAGTGTGGGACCTTCGAGGGGTGAGGTAAGTAAAATGGGGGGGGGGGGGGTGGTGCTGTCTGATGTTTTTTCACCTTCATGCATAGGATGCATGAAGGTGAAAAAACATTTACCATTACAACCCCTTTAAGTCCCGGCCAGCCACCTGCTTATCTCCTTGTCTTCCCTTGCGGAGTGATCGTCCTCCGCTACCCACCCAGTAGTAGCCGGGGCCCAGAAAGTAAGATTTGACAGTCCGATTAGCCGCACATGTCAGGTGCCGGTCATGTCAGGGGGCGATCAACCGCTTATATCCAAACTATAGTTAAATTTGTTGTTGCCAAAATTTATTTTTATTTTTTTGCATGCTCTAAAAAGTTTAAATTGGAAACAAATAATCTAATCTCCCCTCATTAAATGAAATACCATGCAGCGTACCTCAATCAGACAGAAGGGGGAACATTTACCCCACCCCCAGTTAGGGTTGCCACCACATCCCTTTAAACCTGAACACATGGTTCTGTGGCTGATTAAGGTGGTAATTCAACTTACTTGGCGCCTTATTTGCATTAAATTAGCCTTGGAATCTGTGTAATTCATACGTGTTCAAGTTTATAGGTTGGCGCAGTAGTGTAGTGGGTAGCACTACTTAGCAGTAAAAAGGGTCGCTGGTTTCGAATCACGACCACGACACTACCTTCCTGGAGTTTGCATGTTCTCCCTGTGCCTCCGTAGCTTTCCTCCGGGTATTCTGGTTTTCTCCTACACTCCAAAGACATGCTGGTAGGTTAATTGGCTTCTGTATAAATTGTCTCTAGTATATGAATGCGAGTTAGGGACCTTAGATTGTAAGCTCCTTGGGGGTAGGGACCGATGTGAATGTACAATGTATATGTAAAGCTCTGCATAAATTCATGGCGCTGTATTAGTACCTTAAATATTAATAATAAATGGATGAGGTGGAAACCCTATGCCCAGTTCAGTGCACTTGTTGCTGGGTTCTCCTCTGTAAAAATCTAAATTGATTTATTCAGCTCAGCAGGAAATAATAATATGCAGATTGCAGACATTTTTGCAGCCAATTGCAAATCTTCTCTGGGGTTATTTCAAACATGATTGGTTGCCCCGAGTTACAGTTCTTCCCCATCATCCTGGCTGTGTGCTCTGCCTCCAATGAGACTATCCTCCCCCTTGTGGTGGATTAGGGTACAGCTACGAGTACCATTTCCCATTGCGTAATCCGCTCGTGGAAAACAAAAATGTTGTTTTGTGTCAAACCGCTTCCTCTGCGACTTGTAACCCAAGAGAATTTATACTTGGTAATACAATCATCCCCTGCCGATACTCCAGACCACACAGACCTTGTAACCTCTCATCATTCTTGATTTATTCCATGGTTAGTTTTACCTGCCAAGATTAACGATCGTTCTACAGCTGGGAGGTTTTATTTGTGGCTGCAGATTAGGTAGCGAATCCAGATGTGTGTGATTGTTAAAGGGGGATTCCTCTTAAAATGTAGTGGTGTGCTCCACTCAATTATCACGGGGGTGGTCTCAGGCCCGCTACTGGATTTTATATTTATTGCATGTAGCAAGGTCCCATGCCTCCTTTGGTTGAATGAGAACCTCCAGGGACAGCTGACATCCTGTATGTAGTGGGTGCAAAGATGGTAAAAGTCATTGGGCGCCAGACACTTCTTGAATGCAAAAGAAAGTTTATTTCCTTTTTAACAATCTTTTTTTGGGGGGAGAGAGGGTTAGGGCCAGGACACCCTTAAGGAGTTGCAAGATCAATTGGCAGACTCTGAGACTTCAACAGGACGACAGCCATGCAGGGAAAGGCATCCAGCAAAATGCCACATCTGCATGTACAGGAATGTTGTCTCCTATGGCAAGTCTTTAACAGTTCCTATCTTTCAATACAATCTCTCCTTGTAGTTCTTCAGTACACTGAGCTCCTGGTCTCTCACTAGACCCTCTGATTCGCTATCACTGAATCCCTTGAGCTCCTTCGTCTCTCTGCTGGGTTCCTAGCTTGGCACTCCAGATACTTGAGCTTTACCCCACTGGCCTGCTCAGTCCCTGGCTTAACACACAAGGCTGCTCTGCAAGTGACACCTCCGCTGGTTGGGTCTCTGGCTTGATATCCACTTAAGTTTCCCGATTCTTCACCGTCCACAGTGGGTGGGAATGCTGTTCCGGTACTTGGTTCAGTTACTTACTGTGGTCCCTGGTAAAGGCAATTGGTCCCTTACTGGCAACAGCTTCCCCTCTACCTCCGACCACGTCAGGTTCTCCAGCCAGCAGAACCGTCACTTCTGATTGGACTGCAAGCCGCAATCCCATCCCTGCGCTGCTCTCTTGCTTCTGGATAGGCCCTCAGACAGCCTAGCAGCCAGATGTCCCAGGGATAGGCCCAAACTCCAGCCCAGCAGCACGGGCAGTACAACACACATCCACCCAGACAGCCGTCCAGGTAGCACAGAACACCGATCACCTGACTCCACCAAAATATATAGGCTCTTCCAGCAGGTCAAGGGATCCAAGAAAAACCTCTGCCCATGGGCTGAGATATCCCGCATACCCATATCCTGACCTTAGGTTGCCCTTGTGTCTAGTACCACCAAGTGCCTGGCCACCTAGTGGTAGAAGAGAAAAGTGCAACAAGACCAAACTTTGTTAGAGATCCATTGATTTCTCCCTATCAACCAGGATAATTATTCCTGGCAAGTAAATTTGTGAGGAGCAACATTACCTAAATGGCTGGGTGCTACATACATATAACCAAATTTAAAATAAAAGGAGTGCAGCGTGGCGAGCGCACAACTGCTAGCCTGCGATGACGGAGGGATGTACGGCATGTCCCTTTCATTCATTGGGTATCTGTTCTTTCGATTATCGTGGGCCGCATCAGCATTATGATTGCACTCAAAAGGGCCAGTTGTATCTGTAAGATTAGATGTCCAGCGCATTTCCCCACCTGCACATTAGATGTCAAGAGCCACCCCACCATCAGAAGTTGAGTCCCCCACTCTCCCTTACATCACAGCATACCCCTCTTTCCGTATGCTGCTGCTGGGAAGAAACTGGATTGAAAGCAGAAAGTATGGGTCTGGAGGAGGACCAGAGGAGGGCTGGAACTCTCCTGCAGCTGCAGGAGAGGTGCGAGGGCCACATAAAATGGCATGGAGGATTTGGCCCACGGGCCTTGTGTTTGACACCTGTGACCTAGGGGGTCAGCCTGCCTAGGACCACCCACACCTCCAGACTGACACCCACCATGAAAACATTTTTACATTTGCATAACTCCTCCCAAGAGCCAGCCCACTGCTCGTATCAGGCTTGAGAGCTCTTATGAGGAGTACTGAGAACGGGAGCTGTGATGGACGACTGTGCAATTGTGCGTTAAAGCGATGTGCTGTATCACAAAAAAAGCCTGGTCATTAAGAAGGTAAATTCTTCCAAGGCTGAAGTGGTTAACCTTCTATGAGATTTTAGACATTGACTCCACATCCACGTTACAGATGAGGTAATTTCTGTAATATTTGTAGCGACTAAACCTTGTATAAGAATCAAAGTGTGCGGACAGCAATTGGAGTGAGAGGCGCAGTGAGCGATCTTCTCCGCACACCCAGTAAATTATCTGATCACGATGGTATCAGGAGTCGCTGAGTTCTCATTCCACAGATCTGAGCTTCCGGACTGTCCAAATGATCATCAGTGAGATGAAATGTTTGGATTATGGTGCTCTCCTTCAAAGACGACCCATAAACTTTTTTCATCCAGTGTCCTATGACAGGCTGAAGTATTTTAGAGTTCATTAAACTCATCCTATTAGTAAGTGATGGTGACTTATATACTGAGTCTGTGTATAGCTTCCAATGATCTGTATATACAAGGGGAGATGTGTGATTAGGACATGATGAGCTTCCTACTACTAGGACTGAGTGAACCTCCTGGCCAAATGTAAAAAATCACCGCTGATGTTGCACCTATACCAAGGTGACCAGATTTTTTAAATGAAATCCGTGGACATATTTTCTTTTTACTAGTAATGGCGGCAATTAGTGACTCTTTACCCATCGCCGCCGCCACGCCTCACAGCCTGTCAAGTCTTACTCTCCGGGCCCCGCATACTACTGGGTGGGGAGCAGAGGAAGATCACTCCGCCAGGAAAGGCAAGGAGATAGGCAGGTGGCTGTCCGGGACTTGAGCCAAGGCAGAAGAACATGCGAGCGGAGCTGAGTGGGCATGTGCCTGAAACTGAAGAAATATTCCCTCCGCTCAGCACATGATCATCAGAAAGGGGCACAGATAATTAAAAAAATACACCCCACCCCCCCCCCCCCCAAGCTAGAGCGGTGGTGTGTAATTCAGATTTGAAATTCAGACTGTCTTTGAAATTGCCCCAGCCCCTGTTCAAATCCAATCTGGGGACAAAACCAGAGACCGTGTCCTCATTCCGGGGACTGTCCCCGAAAACTGGCGATGTCTGATCACCCTAACCTATACCATTTTAGTACGAGCACCAATACTTTCAGTCAAGTACTCGCAGATACCGAGTACCGATACTTTGCGGTGCTACTTGCATTAATACAATAAAAAGAGGAGCAAAACGCACTACAAAGAATCAAATGTGATTTTAAACAGGAATTTAGTGTGATTCCCCCGAACTGTGTGTGTTTGTAAAAAGGAAAAAGTGCCATCTAGTGGGCAGTTTAAAAAAAAGTTAGAACTCGCAGTACATATCTGGCCGCATGTAAAATAATCGACATGGGTGTCCCGAAAACGCAGATGATGGGAAATTAGGGCCGCTAGAAGGAGAAGTTCCAGTACCCTGTGGGTATAGGGTGGAAGTGATGTCAGTTTGGGGGCGGACCAACTCTACATTTCCTATGTGCCATGTGAGTTCTAAAAAAATGTAACTGCCCACTAGATGGTGCTTTAAACCTTTTCTATATATCTCTATTTGTCTATCTATATTACACACGCAGGAGTGGTGGGGGTGTAATGGAACTGCATTCCTGGTAAAATCGAATGCGTTTCTTTGCAGTGTGATTTGGGCCCATTCTTTTTGATGCAAATCGCACCACAAAGTATCAGTTTTGGTTCTAGGGAGCATTTGGGCGAGTACTGATACACGGCACGGATATCGGCACTGATATTGGTGCATCCCTACTTGATAGTGAGGGTTTGTCCATGCAAAATGTTTGTTTGCACTGAGAATGCAGCCTATCCATTAGCCACTTAAGGACCGCCTAACGCCGATATACATTGGCAGAATGGCACGGCTGGGCACAATCACGTACAGGTCCCAAGCTCTGTAATCTGCGGAACTGATTGCCACCGGTGTCCCGCAATCGGTCACAGGAGCTTTCCCCGTTCCTCTGTGTGGCAATGTCGGTGATCGTCTGTTTCTTGATATAGAGAATGACGATCACTGACGTCCAGCCCCACCCCCTACAGTTAGAAACACACATGAGGTCGCACATAACCCCTTCAGCGCCCCCTAGTGGTTAATCAGTGCATTTTTATAGCACTTTTTGCTGTGAAAACGACAATGGTCCCAAAAATATGTCAAAATTGTCCGATGTGTCCACCATAATGTCGCAGTCACGAAAAAAATCGCTGATCGCCGCCGTTAGTAGTAAAAAATAAAAAAAATATTAATAAAAATGCCATAAAACGTTCCCCTATTTTGTAAACGCTATACATTTTGAACAAACCAATCGATAAACGCTTAGGCCCAGATTCACAGAGCAATTACGCCTGTCTAACTGGTGTTAGACAGGAGTAATTTCAAATTTTGCGCGCCGTATCACTAGTTTGAATCCTCAAACCACGATACGGCGGCTTCGGGCTTCGATCCGAGAGGCTTACGTCTTCGTAAGCCTTCGGATCTAAGCTGCGATATTTTTGCGGCCGCTGGGAGGAGTTTGCGTCGTTTTCATGCGTCGGGATATGCAAATGAGTTTTTACGGCGATCCACGAAGATACGAGCGGTCTTCGCAATCGCTTTCGTCTATTTTTTTATACGTACTGTTAGACCAGCTTTTTGCTGGTCTAACGGTGCGTAGCCCATGTTAAGTATGGCCGTCGTTCCCGCGTCGAATTTAAAATATATATATTTTTTTTTACGTAACTTGTTCGGGAATAGGAATCTCCGTAAACGACGCTACTCAAGAAAAAATGACGTAACGACGTGATTTCACGCAATGCACGGCGGGAAATTTCAGAACGGAGCATGCGCAGTTCGATCGCCGCGGGAACGCGCCTATTTTAAATGCTTCACGCCCCCTAATCACGTAGATGGATTGCGCCGGGAGAAATACACTACGCCGCCGTTGTTTACTGGACAAAATCTACCTGGATTCCACGTAGAGCCAGGTAAAATACGGCGGCGTAGTGTATTTGGGAAACGCTACGATAATCTAATTGTATCTGAATCTGCCCCTTAATTTTTTATTTATTTTTATTTACCAATAATATGTAGTAGAATACGTATCGGCCTAAACTGAGAAAAAATGTTATTTTTTATATCATTTTTGGGGATATTCATTATTTTTGTTTGCAGCGCAAAAAATAAAAACAACCAAAAGAAAGCTCTATTTGTGAGGAAAAAAGGACGCAAATTTTGTTTGGGAGCCACATCGCACGACCACGCAATTGTCAGTTAAAGCGACGCAGTGCCGAATTCGCAAAAACTCGCCAGGTCCTTTACTTGCATAATGGTCCAGTTCTTAAGTGGTTAGAGACCGGTGACATCACTGAAAATGCAGCCTATCCATTCACTAGAGAGCAGTCAGCTCTAGGAATTTAGTATATGGCTCAGTCATATAAAGTTAATACTGGGGTGGAACTCGGAGGCTCCGAATAGGTAGATTTTGTCCCGGCACACTGATCCCGCTCGCACAAAGTGTTCCTTTTAAGGCTGCTAAGCACATTAGAGCGGGCTCATCTATAAGTGGGCGGGGAGGACTAATATGTGAAATGAATTGAAAGGGAAATCGGTATGTTATTTTCCTGAGGTTTTTCCACAAATTAATGAATCATTACGGCAGACCGTTTCTTTCCCAGAGACCCCGGCGCTAAGAGCCAAGAATAATGTTTCATTAAGCCTGAACTGGCAGAACAATCCACACTGCACTTTTCTGGCCCCGGGTCCCCGGCGCAACCCACCAAGACTTCTTCTGATTGCCAGAGAGAGCGGGAGAAGGGGTTAAAAGATACATCTCTTTGGATTCCATAGAACAAGAGAAAATTTTTTTTTTGTTTTTTAATCTTGACAACCCTCCTAAAGACATATTTATCTCAGGCTCACTGAACATTCTTTCATTGCCTCGGTGTGTTTTTTTCATCGTCTTCTTGAATACGTCAAAACAAAAAACTTAAATGCTTGTCTTTTTCTTGGCCTTGATGTTGATGAGGATTAATATAAAAGTCTGCAAGCTGGGAAAATCAAAAGGAACTTGTTAATACCATGAACCACTGAAATAATAATTTTATATTTTCCAAAGAATTTTACTTAGGTTTTACTCTCTAGGAACTACATATCTATTCACTAGAGAGCAATGACATCACTGAGAAGGCAGCCTATCCACTCACTAGAGATCAGTGACATCACTGAGAATGCAGCCTATCCATTCACTAGAGATCAGTGACATCACTGAGAATGCAGCCTATTTATTCACTAGAGATCAGTGACGTCACTGAGAATGCAGCCTATCCATTCACTAGAGATCAGTGACATCACTGAGAATGCAGCCTATCCATTCACTAGAGATCAGTGACATCACTGAGAATGCAGCCTATTTATTCACTAGAGATCAGTGACGTCACTGAGAATGCAGCTTATCCAATCACTAGAGAGCGGGGACATCACTGAGAATGCCGCCTATCCATTCACTAGAGAGCAATGACATCACTGAGAAGGCAGCCTATCCATTCACAGGAGATCGGGGACATCACTGATAATGCAGCCTATTCATTCACTACAAAGGGATGACATCATTCTATCAGCACTATAATGTGTTGGCTCATTGAAACATGTATTTAAATGTAATTATGCAAATTGGGTCTCATGTTACGAAGTCGGGGTGGAAACCACCAACGCACATGGGTGTCTGCTAAATAGGGCAAGGGGGGTCAATTGCCCCCACCCCCCCTGGAAGTCAGAGTGGACTGCACTTTTCAGGCTCCACATGGATGCATTCAACACGCACACACCATATCTTTTTAAAAATTATTTTTGATTAGGGTTGTCCCGATACTTTTTTCAAGTACTCGCCGATACCGAATACCAATACTTTTTTTAAATGTCCCCCCACAGATGCAGCCACGTTCCCCCCACAGATGCAGCCACGTTCCCCCCACAGATGCAGCCACGTCCTCCCACAGATGCAGCCATGTCTCCCCATACCTAGATGCAGATGCCGCCGCCTAGTTAATTAGCGTGCGGGGAACATTACAGCTTTCATTTGAATAGCTGTGTGTTCCCCGCCGCACCGCGTATAGACACTCCCTCTTGCTCGGCACTTTGATAGACAGATCACCTGTCCAATCCCGAGCAAGGCGGAGTGTCTATACGCGGCGCTGCAGGGAACACACAGCTATTCAAATGAAAGCTGTAATGTTTCCCGCACGCTGAATAACTAGGCGGCGGCGTTGCGGTATGCGGCGGCATTGCAGCATGCTGCGGCGTTACAGCACGGGGGGGGGGGTTTGGGGCGGGTTAATATCGGATCTGGCATCGGGGGAATTTGCGGGAGTACGAGTACTCCCACAAATGCTCAGTATCGGTACCGATACCGGTATCGGGACAACCCTATTTTTGATAATGTGGAATACTTTCCATGTAGAACCTGAAATGTCCCAGTATATTCCTGACGTTGTCATGAGTATAAAGAGACGTTCAGAATACAGTCCACCTCCAGGACAGGGAAAAGTCCACCCTTGCACTGCTGGGGGGAAATTGCCACTTTTACTTCTATGTTTCCATGTTCCAGCCAGCCGCACTGCTCTCCTCAACCCAAAGCCTCAGCATCATTCCATACCATACAGGAACATTAACCCTATATGGTACAATGAGGATGATGGAGTGCTACCACAGCCTGTCACAACTTTCACAGAAGCTGCAGGGGACCAGTCACAGAGATTGAGGGAATCAGGAAAAGTTTGGTACAGAGTATATTTGTTCCAATTTACTATGTTGATTATGCCTCAGAGAAAGGAACTGAAGAATTCACACTCTGTCCCTTTCTATTTTTCAAAAGTGAGCTATCGGGGGTCTGTTTAGTCCCCTGATATTTCACCAAAGCCCCCCCAACAAGACTGGTAAAAAATGTAAAAATAAATAAATTTTGTAAAGAAAGAAATAAAAATCGCCCACTGCCCTACTGACACCACCCATCCTATTCGGCCGCTAGAGGGGGGGTTTTAAACTAACTAGCTAGCTCGCTGCCGAAGCGCCCCCCCCCCCCCTGAAAAAATTTCAGCGGATGCCCACGCATTTCCTTTTTATTTTGTTTGTTTTTAACCAATCAATGAGCAGATCAGAGAAATTAGTTTGTGGTGTTCTGAGGATCTTTTGAGGTCACTAAAACTGGTTTCTGTTATTTTTTTTTATTTTTTTTTGCAGACTCGTGGCCCTATTCACACTCTCCCTCTGCCTCACAGACCCCATACATGCCCAGGTAAGTACCGAGCAATTTACAATCTTCAGAAAATCATTTGGTCCTCAAAATAAATAGTTAAAAGTAATTCAATAAGCCTCTGTTCCTGACATTTCTCTGTAAAGCTTTGCAAAGGACAATAATGATGGGCATATAATAATGTCGCGGTATAAAATCTCTCCTGTTTAGACTACAATAAAATGTTAGCCTGCCTAAAATTTGTCAGTGGTTTAATGAGGGCGCTAAAAATACCTTCAAAGGTGGATGTATTTCCAGACTCAATTGTTGCTTTGAAACGGAAAGGATCAGCCAGCTGGAATTCTAATACTCCCCTGTATCACAGATCACATGTGCGCAGCACTGGAGGGAGTGTGGGGCAGCGTTTTCCCCAGTAATATCCTTGAATCACTCGTTATTTGTGAATCCCTGGCTGTATAGGTTCTTTTTGAAGTATTCATGCCTCTTGAAATGTTCCACATTTTGTCATGTTACGGCCAAAAACGTAAATGTATTTTATTGTGATTTCATGTGATAGACCATTTGATGAAAAGTGTGGGGTACATTTGTATGGCGCCCCCCGGAGTCAATACTTTATCGAACCTCCTTTCTCTACAATTACAGCTGCAAGTCTTTTTGGGGATCTCTCTACCAGCTTTGCACATCTAGAGAGGGACATTTCTGCCCATGATGTGCAGTGTTTTGCTTTTAGGCCAAAAAGCACAATTTTGGTCTCATGTGACCAGAGGACCTTCTTCCATGTTTGTTGTGTCCCCCACATGGCTTCTCACAAACTGCAAAAGGGGACTTCTTATGGCTTTCTTTCAACAATGGCTTTCTTCGTGCCACTCTTCCACAAAGGCTAGATTTTTAGAGTGCACAACTTATGCCTCGTACACACACAACCAGGTTTTCCGACGGGAAAACTGTGAGGAGAGCTTTTGGCCGGGAATCCCAGCCGTGTGTATGCTCCTCGCAGTTTTTCCAACGGGAAAACTGCCCAAAAAGCGCCGGACAAAAAAAAGAACCTGCCCTTTTTCCCATCGAGATTCCCTGCAGTTTTCCTATCGGAAAGACTGCGATGGAGCATACACACGGTCGGGATTCCCGACCAAAGCTCTCATCTGAGTTTTCCCGAAGGGAAAACCTCTCGTGTGTATGGGGGAAAAGTTACCGAGCAGGTTTTCAGTTTTCCCCCCGGGATTTCCGACTAATCTTTTCCCGTCAAGCATTCCGGTTGTGTGTATGAGGCATTATAGTTGTCCTGTTGAGAGATCCACCTGAGCTGTGGATCTCTGCAGCTCCTCCAGAGTTAACTTTTGCACTTGTGCCATACTGTTTACATTTTCGGATAATGGATTGAACAGAGCTCTGTGAGTTGTTCAAAGCTTGGGATATTTATTATTGACCTAACCCTGCTTTATACTTCTCCACAACTTTATCCCTGACCTGTCTGGTGTGTTCCTTGGCCTTTGTGATGCGGTTTATTCACCAAGGTTCTCTAACAAACCTCTGAGACCTCCACAGAACAGCTGTATTTATACTGAGATTAAATTACACACGGGTGGACTCCATTTATTAATTGGCTGACTTTTGAAGGCAATTTGTTCCACTAGATTTTAGTTGGGGGTTGAATACTGAATACTGTGTACCCCCCACACTTTTCACATATTGATTTGACTTCCACTTCACAATTATGTGTCACTTTGTGTTGGTCCATCACATAAAATCCCAATAAAATAATTTTATGTTTTTGGTTGTAACATGACAAAATGTGAACATTTTTAAGGGGTGTAAATACCTTTTCAAGGCACTGTATGTTAATATTTGAGTACAGCTCTGCACAAAAATAAAATTTGGTTTTACACTTGTCTATTGATAATAAAATGCAGACCAGGGAGGGCAGGATTGGGATAGGGGAGTATCTGAAGTCGGTAATGACTGTGCAAGAGTTTAAATTCCAAATGAATATAGCAGATACACCAAATAATAAAAGCAGATGTGTTATGATGAAATGCCGAGAGATGGATTATTTTTAATGTGGGGACTGCCCATTTGTGACCCAATCCATGCAAGTAACTTAAATAAGGCTGATGCTGTGATCCCCGGGACAGCCCTGGACACAGCGTCAGGGGACAGAATGCCAAGATGTGAGACTATTCCAGCAAATCCAGGACCGTTGGCATCTATATAAGTGGTCCCCAAGCTTTCAAGACCTCACAGACTACTAACTTTCCAATTTTGAATCGGACCACTAACATGAATTTTACATACCTTGTACACACAATGTTCCAGGCTCTCTGCCCCCTCCCCCTGGATCACACTGCTGCCCTATACACACAATGCATCGGCTTTCTGCCCCCCCCCCCCAGATCACACTGCTGCCCTATACACACAATGCTTCGGCTTCATGCCCCCTCCCCCTGTATCACACTGCTGCCTTATACACACAATTCTCCAGACTCTCTGCCCCCCTTTCCCTGGATCACACTGCTGCCTTATACACACAATGCTCCGGGTCCTCTGCCTCCTAGATCACATCACTGCCTTATACACACAATGCTTCGGCTCTCTGCCCCCCATCTCCTGGATCACACTGCTGCCTTATACACACAATTTTCCAGATTCTCTGCCCCCTGGATTACACTGCTCTCTTATACACACAATGCTCCAGTTCCTCTGCCCCCCCTAGATCACACCACTGCATTATACATACAATGCTTGGGCTCTCTGACCCCTCCCCCTGGACCACACTGCTGCCTTATACACACAATGATACAGCTCACTGCGCCCCTCCCCTTGCATCACAATGCTGCCTTACATTGGATTATTTATATTTATTACTTATCATTAGATCTCATCTCCTTATCCAGCCATGTGCTCAAGCTCAGTGCTTCCTCCCACAGTCTGTGATCAACGCTGCCATTGTAAGTCCCCTCTTTCTTTACCTCCCGCTCTCTGAACAACTCCCGGCACCTCCCTCCAAGTTCACAGGAGCATGAACTACAGAGGAGGCATTGGGAATCAATATTGACTGTCAGCACACATTGAGAACAACACTGGAAACAACATTGGGCGGTATACATCTACTATTGTGATTTGCGACAGAACCCCTGGGGACCACCCACATTTTCCTGTGAACTATCAGTAGTCCACAGAGCACTGGTTGGCAACCGCTGCTCAAAAGCATTTTTTGGTCTGTTAGTGTCTTTAAAGTAGATATAAACCCTAAGTGAAGAGCATTCAGTTTGCTAAAGTACTGTACATGAGAAACCTTTAGAATTTGATTATAAACTTTGATACCTTGTTGCATCGCAATGCAGCTGATCTCCTGCAGCCTTTTTGCAGTTATCTACATGTATTCCAGTGATAGCTGCACAACATTTCTCAGGGCGGGTTTCCTGATGGGGACAACCGAACACCACGCCAGAGCACCACTACCATGTAATGTGTGGTGGCCAATGTAACAACGCAGGTGCATTATCAGGCGGCAAGGACAGTGTGTTTGTCATCCTATAGTAGAAAGTGTCTGAACAAGGACCTTCATGGCAGGATCGCCAGAGATTATTTTAACCACTAGCTGACTGCCTTATAGCAGTTTTACTGCTATAGGACGGCAGCTGTGCGCCAGATCTTGTTTATATACTTGATTTTGAACCCCCAAGATCAAAACCCCCCACCCACCCAGGTCCGCTTCTGCTTTGATTGAGTCACCTGTCACCAGATGCCGATTGTCACCTGCCACAAATTGCAGATTGTCACTTGCCACAACGTCACCTGCCACAAATTGCAGATTGTCACTTGCCACAACGTCACCTGCCACAAATTGCAGATTGTCACTTGCTACAACGTCACACATTGCGGATTGTCACTTGCCACAATGTCACCTGCTACACGTAGCGGATTGTCACTTGCCACAACGTCACCTGCCACACATTGTGGATTGTCACTTGCCACAACGTCACCTGCCACAAATTGCAGATTGTCACTTGCTACAACGTCACACATTGCGGATTGTCACTTGCCACAATGTCACCTGCTACACGTAGCGGATTGTCACTTGCCACAACGTCACCTGCCACACATTGTGGATTGTCACTTGCCACAACGTCACCTGCCACACATTGCGGATTGTCACTTGCCACAACGTCACCTGCCACACATTGTGGATTGTCACTTGCCACAACGTCACCTGCCACACATTGTGGATTGTCACTTGCCACAACGTCACCTGCCACACATTGTGGATTGTCACTTGCCACGACGTCACCTGCCACACGTAGCGGATTGTCACTTGCAACGTCACCTGCCACACATTGTGGATTGTCACTTGCCATGACGTAGCAGATTGTCACTTGCCATGTCACCTGCCACACATTGCAGATTGTAACTTGCCACAATGTCACCTACCACACGTAGCGGATTGTCACCTGCCGCACATTGCGGATAGTCACTTGCCATGATGTCACCTGCCACACATTGCAGATAGTCACTTGCCATGATGCCACCTGCCACACATTGCAGATTGTCACTTGCCACGCCACCTGCCACACATTGCAGATTGTCACTTGCCATGATGTCACCTGCCACACATTGCAGATTGTCACTTGCCATGATGTCACCTGCCACATGTAGTGGATTGCCACTTGCTGTGTAACAGAGTAAAGGCAGACAGCAGAGAGATAATGTAATCTCTCTGCTGACCGCACAGTGGTAGGTGGAACTGCAGTGATGCAGGGCAGGGAGTGAAAGATGTCAGCTCTCTGCCCCCCACCTGCTGATTGGCCACCAAGCCCGCTTACCTGCCGACTGTCCCTTCCGCTGACTGTTCCCCTGTTCTGCCCGCACGCTCCATTCACCTGGGCCCAGCGCCCAGGTGAATGGAGTGTGCAGGCAGAAAAGGTGGAGCGGGGAGCGTAGGGGGCTGGCTGATGGGCGGGGGCGGCAATTTGACTCACAGTGGAGCAGAGCGGGTGGAACGGGATGGTGGGTGGCAATTTGCTGCCCCCTGAAAGTGCCGCCTGATACAATGGTACCATTGGGTCCCATGGTAGGGCCGGCCCTGGTCCTGGGCACTTGATGTTTGCTGGCACCTGCTGATCGTCGGGTAGAGACTCAGAACGGAGCTCTACCTATGTAAATGAGGCAAAGTTCCGTTCTGAGTAGGGGGAAGGAATGGATTCTGTGTGGACTAAAATCCATCTCTTCCCTTAGTAAAAGCAGCACACATGGTAAACACAAATGCTGGCTAGCCATGCAGTTAACCTTTTGATCGCCCCTAGATGTTTATAACTACTTCTCTGCCAGTGTCATTAGTACAGTGACAGTGCATATTTTTTTTTAGCACTGATCACTGTATTATGTCACTGGTTCCCGCAAAGTGTCGGTGTCCGGTTGTCCGCCGCAATATCGCAGTTCTGCTAAAGGTCACAGATCGCTGCCATTACTAGTATAGAAATAAATTAACATTCCAGTATATATTCAATAATTTGTAGATGCTAAAACGTTTGCATAAACCAATCAAAATATGTTTATTGGGATTTTAGTTTAACAAAAATATGTAGCAGAATACATATTGGCGTAAATTTATGAAGACTGTTTTTTTTTTTCTTATAGCGCAAAAATTAAAGAAACGTAGAAATGATCAAATACCAGCAAAAGAAAGCTTTATTTGTGGGGAAAAATTACATCAATTTTATTTGGGTTCAACGTCGCATGACCGCGCAATTGTCATTTAAAGTAATAGTAAAATTGGTAGATGGCGCACGATTAAAAGGCACAATCGATAATAAAATTTAATTAAATTTAGCACATCATAAGGTCCATGTCAATAACAGAAGGCAATATTCAAATGAATGAACGAACGAATAAATGACCATGCAATAATAGTCAAATAAAAGTCCAATGAAAATTCACTAATAGTCCAATCACACTAGTGGCAGCACAATCCTGAAGCAGAAGCAGTCTCTGAAAGATATATACAAACAAGAAGGACATGCGCCAAACTAAGTGCAGTAAGTCGGGATTGAATAACAATTATTTTATAAACAATAAATTGGCTACTCACAAACATAGTGATAACATGGGCAAGTAAGGGTAAACGGCTGGTCCAGTGTCACAACCTGTCATCTGCAGCTGCAGGGGCTCACACTCGCTGGCTTCATACCATGGAGTCGTGGGAGATGAAAGTCCCGATTTTTGGAAGCCTAAGGGAGACAGCAGGAGATCCAGGAGCCGTGGACACTGCTACAGAGCAGTGTGCGTTCCAGCATGGAGCGCGGTCCGTCGCCGTACGACCGGAAGTGACGTGAGAACTCAGGCCAGCCAATGGGATTGGCTGGCCTGAGTTCCCACGTCACTTCCGGTCGTACGGCGATGGACCGCGCTCCATGCTGGAACGCACACTGCTCTGTAGCAGTGTCCACGGCTCCTGGATCTCCTGCTGTCTCCCTAAGGCTTCCAAAAATCGGGACTTTCATCTCCCACGACTCCATGGTATGAAGCCAGCGAGTGTGAGCCCCTGCAGCTGCAGATGACAGGTTGTGACACTGGACCAGCCGTTTACCCTTACTTGCCCAAGGTATCACTATGTTTGTGAGTAGCCAATTTATTGTTTATAAAATTATTTTTATTAAATCCCTACTTACTGCACTTAGTTTGGTGCATGTCCTTCTTGTTTGTATATATCATTTAAAGTAATACACTGCCATATTGCAAAAAATGCCATAGACATGAATAATTTTTACAGATTAAACAAAAAAAAATTACTTTGGAAATGAACGTTTGATCATTCAGGTCTTTTGTTTGAAGGCCACTTGTAGTTTTCCACCCTACACTAGATAAATGGATCCGCACACAGGGGAGGTCACTGCTGGAGCACTGATCTGATTTGTGTTGCAAAATGCACATTTTGGTCTGTGATTATCTGAGCAGCGAGTATCCGATGACAAATCCCAAACCGCCGTGCGCTGCGGCCAAGGAGCACAGCTGGCCGAGCAGATTCTGTTGGTCGGCTGACTGGTTGTTCTGGAAAAGACGTCCTGACACTGGAATGCTGCAGACAAGGACTGGAGTTTTCTAAAAGATTGTTGTTACTATTATAGCGCCGTGGCTATAAGAAGTGACATTGTAACTCATGCAAATTCTTTAAATAATAGGAATGTGCGCCCAGTTCAAGTGTTACACTGGAGATAAGACTAAAGATACTGGAGGTAAATGAGACTTGGCAGAATCTGTGATGGGAGGCGTCAGGGAAACCAGATGGTGGAAATGGTGTTTTGTCCAATTTCCTATTTATTTTTTATCAGCAGTTTGCTATCCCCCAGCCTTTTCAGCAGTAGACCTACTCCCACCAATTGGTTATCTTTCAATGGAACATTTAAATGTGGTGGTCGCAGTTGCACATACTGCCCTTTCATTCAAAAAGGGGACACCGTCATCTCCACCTCCACAGGGAAATCGCATAAGCTACACTCCATCAATTGCAACACACGATATGTAGTATATGTGATTACATGTAAACTTTGTTCAATACAATATGTTGGTAGGACAACTAGAAGACTTAAAGATCGCCTTTATGATCATTTATACGACATCGATAAGGACCATGCTACCAATGTCGTACGGCATTGGAACATTGTTCATGACAAAAATACTTCTAGTTTAGTCATCCAAGGACTAGAAAGAATTCTAAAACCAGCCAGAGGTGGAGATAAATTTAACATACTGTCCAGGCAAGAAGTCCGATGGATTTTCATTCTTAATTCCAGACGCCCTTCGGGGCTCAACTTTGAGTGGGATGTGTCCCACTTTTATTAGCTGGGTCTGTTTGGCCTATATTACTTCACACCACATTATACACAAAGGCCCAGATTCACGTACATCTGCGCATTATTGGACCGGCGTAGCGCACCGCCTTTACGTTAGACTTGCGCAATGTAGCCGCGTAATCACCCTATTCTCGTAGCTTTTGCGCAGGAAATTGCGCAAGCGTAACGTTTTTTCCGAGGCGTAAGGAGGAGTAATACAAATTGGGAAGGACGTGGGCGTGTTACATTGAAATGAGCCGTGACCCCATGCAAATGAAGGGCCGGCCGGCTCGCGCATGCGCGCTTAAAGGAGACCATGGTCAGCTCCACTGTGCGCATGCTCACAACTCGGGAGCGGCGCAATCAGTGAAATTGGAAATGGACTAGGGCAACTTTGTGAACTACGCAGACAGCATAAATAGACAGACACAAAAGCACTTCCTTTGCAAAAGTACATCCCTTTGTATCCCTTCCTATACAGCAAGGTGCTTTTGTTTGTTTGTGACGTGTCTTTGAGATATTTGGGGACTGTTTTGCAGAGTGATTTTTGTCTTTTATGGGTTTTCTTTGTTGTTATTTTGTTTAAATTATATTTTTGCTGGGCATTTTTTTTTTTTTGCTCGTCATTTATTTAATTTTTTTGGTTTTTTGGTTCTGTTTGTGTATGATTTTGGAATGTGGGGGTGATATTCCTGCGGGAAAAGGGGTGTCACCCTCATTTGTGGTGGAGAAGTGATCCCCAGGTCTGTGTGAATGGTGTATGAATGTACAGTGACATAATTGGAGGCGTGGCATGGCGTTGCAGCTCACAAGTCCTGCATGGTGGGCTTGTGCCAATCCAATGTGATGAGGATGTGGGGTGTGTGTGCTAGGGACCACAGTGGTGTGCATGCATGCATTCTCATTGTGCCATTATTAATGTGTGTGTTTAACGTGCAAAGATGCATAATGTGAGCTGGCATGAGATGGGTTTAATGAGATGGGGTACCAGTGCATATGCAGAGTCACCTTGAAGGGAAAAGACAGGAGGATGTTAGTCATGCATGTGCCACTTGTGAGGTGTGCATCACGGGAGGGGATAGTCATGCCTGCCACCCATGTCACTCACCAACCAGCCAGCTGTCCCCATACATGTTCTGTTCGAAATCTGTGGGGATGGGGCTCTGATTGTATATGTAGCTGTCATGGGTGTCATGGGTGGTGCCATGTGTTGGGCTGCTGATGTCCTCCTGCAAGGTTGTGGTAATTCCAGGATGGCATGAGGGGTGAATCTGAAGATGTGAGACACCTCAGAATCACTCATGCCAAAGATGTCTTTGCGTGTGTGATATATCAAGTGAAGAGTGAGGGGCTTGTATCAGATAAGAATATTGTATTAGATTAGATTAAATTGTAAATTTTATATAAGCAAATAAAAAAAAAAAAAAAAAAACATCTCTCGTGCCCTCCTCCGTGCCCTCCTCCTTCTTTGTTCATCTAAAGTCAGTAGTATAGCTATGTGCGACGATGCCCCTGGCATGTTGGCATACAGATTGTTGAGCAACACGTGTGACTGCTGAGCTCCTCACTAACAGTGTTGCTTTATCTGACAAGTAGACTTTTTTTCTTTTTTTAGACCAGCTTTTATCAGCTCTAATTTTAGACAGGACATTTTGCTGTTGCGCACACTGCGTCGCCTGCGCTGCCCCAACGTTGTTTTGTGGATCCCCGTAAGTCCCTCATTAGCATATTTGACTAGCAAATCAATGGTGTGTCTATCGCACTTTTGCGCGGACGGATGCGCCAGTCTAACGAAATTACGCGGGACAAAAAAAGACGATTTTTTGCGTATCTCGTTCTGGGGATGCCGCGCAACGAAACGCACGCGCACATTTAGACTTACGCACGCGCATCTCCTGTTGCGCAGGCGTAATCGCTCTGTGAATCTGGGCCTCAGTATATACCTCTCTGTTCTGTCTCAGATATTCCCATTGTGCATACTCTTTCCCTTTGGTCAAACTTTTTTGATTACTCCATCCAAAAATGAGCAGGCGTTTTCTCTTTATCTAGCACCCGGATAGATAACCCGGAGATGTACTTTTAAAAAAAAAACGCCAGGTCGCCATTCATTATACTTTTTCATTCATGTATTCATTTTTTTTTTTTTTCACTCCATTGCAAGCTGGAATCATTATTCCAGTGGGGGGGGGCAGGTTCAAGAGACTTTAGGAACATTGCGGCTCCTTTACTATTTCTCCTTCTAAAGTAAGCACAAAGCTTGTGCTCTATTTCAAATAAGAAAACAAAAAATAGAGGATAAATGTCAGTGGAGTTTCTTAAAAGAGGTTCTGCACTTGACACATACCACTGGGTCATTTCAGGTTAGGTTTTCGTTCATTATGTCCATTATGTAATTTTTTTAAGGAAAAAAATAGGTTTCTTCGGAGCATACATATTGCTCCCCTTTTTCCTTTTTCTTTTTATGTAAACATTACAAGGATTATTTATGTCCAATAACGACATACAAACCAGAAAAGCCCAGTGATATAGTGCATGGTATCATAACTACATATATACCATTTTAATCAAAACATCATATTTTTATACATATAAATCTTGCTTGTTTTTAGACATACTAAAGGCTGCAGTCTTCAGAATTCTCACATTCTTTATCTATTGCCTATTTTATTCTATAGCCACATATGTCTATTTTACAACTCTTTTATAACGTCACACCATCTTATTATCATTTGTTTTGTCCTATTTGTTTGTTTTTCACACTGGTTATGATATATATGTGTCTCACACATGGGGTTTTTCCTTTTCCTTTTTTTTTCCCTTTTTTCCCTTTCTCTTGATTGGTTTATTATCAAGAGACTGAGAAACAAGATATTTTTCGTTCACAAAACTTTTTCAACCCCACATACAGGAGCACCACGTGTGTGATACATCAAGGATATTAGTGTTCCTTTGACTAATGATCACCTGGAAACGATTGGTGAAACGCCCCATTTCACCTCATTCCCTCCTCCATTTAAACACATTTTGGTCATTTGTTCACTAGCTACGAGTAAGCATCACATGATGTGAAACATGTCAGCCCTTTTTTCCTTGTCCACTCATTGTTTTTGACTGCATGCATTTTGGCTGTTTTTTTTCTATTGAAATTTTATTGTTTGCTTATGCTTAAATAAAGACATCGTTTTCCGAGGAGTGCGGCGATCCAGGATTTTTTTCTTCATTCCTTCCTATTTATTGTGTATGTGTAAGCATCTACCGTTTATACAGTATCTCTCAAAAGTGAGTACACCCCTCACATTTTTGTAAATATTTTATTCTGTCTTTTCATGTGACAACACTGAAGAAATGACAATTTGCTACAATGTTGTGTAGTGAGTGTACAGCTTTTATTACAGTGTAAATTTACTGTGCCCTCAAAATAACAACACACAGCCATTAATGTCTAAACCGCTGGAAACAAAATTGAATACACCCCTAAGTGAAAATGTCCAAATTGGGCCCAATTAGCAATTTTTTCTTCCTGGTGTCATGTGACTCGTTAGTGTTACAAGGTTTCAGGTGTGAATGGGGAGCAGGTGTATTAAATTTGGTGTTATCGCTCTCACTATCACTCTCTCATACTGGTCACTGGAAGTTCAACATGGCGCCTCATGGCCAAGAACTCTCTAAAGGATCTGAAAAAAATAATTAAAACAAAAAAGATGACCTGAAACTGAGCTGCAGCACGGTGGCCAAGACCATACAGCGATATAACCGGACAGGTTCCACTCAGAACAGACCTCGACATGGTCCACCAAAGAAGTTGTGTACACATGCTCAGCGTCCTATCCATAGGTTATCTTTGGGAAATAGACATATGAGTGCTATCAGCATTGCTGCAGAGGTTTAAGGGGTGGGGGGGGGGGGGGTCAGCCTGTTGGTGCGCAGACCATAAAGCACACACGTGCATCATCTTTAGAAGAGGCTTCCTTCTGGGACGACAGCCATGCAGACCAATTTGATGCAAAGAAAGCCCACAAACAGTTTGCTGAAGGATTACTGGAACCATATCCTGTGGTCTGATGAGACCAAGATAAACGTATTTGGTGTCAGATGGTGTCAGGCGTGTGTGGCGGCAACCAGGTGAGGAGGACATAGACAAGTGTATCTTGTCTACAGTCAAGCATGGTGGTGGGGGTGTCATGGTCTGGGGCTGAATAACTGCTGCCGGCACTGGGGGGCTACAGATCATTGAGGGGACCATGAATGCCAACATGTACTGTGATACACTGAAGCAGAGCATGGTCCCCTCCCTTCAGAGACTGGACCCCAGGGCAGTATTCCAACATGATAATGACCCCAAACACACCTCCAAGATGACCACTGCCTTGCTAAAGAAGCTGAGGGTAAAGGTGATGGACTGGCCAAGCATGTCTCCAGACCTAAACCCTATTGATCATCTGTGGGGCATTCTCAAACAGAAGGTGGAGGAGCGCAAGGTCTCCAACATCCACCAGCTCTGTGATGTCATCATGGAGGAGGGAAAGAGGACTCCAGTGACAACCTGTGAAGCTCTGGTGAACTCCATGCCCAAGAGGGTTAATGCAGTGCTGGAAAATAATGGTGGCCACACAAAATATTGACACCTTAGGCCAAATCTGGACATTTTCACTTAGGGGTGTACTCCCTTTTGTTGTCAGCGGTTTAAACATTAATGGCTGTGTGTTGAGTTATTTTGAAGGGGACAGCAAATGTACACAGTTATACAAGCTGTACACCCACTGCTTTACATTGTAGACACAAAGTATAATTTCTTGAGTGTTGTCACATGAAGAGATAGAAGAAAATATTTACAAAAATGTGAGGGGTGTACTCACTTTTGTGAGATACTGTATATAGGCTGACAATGGAACTCTAATGTTCTCTAATATCTACAGTGCCTTGCGAAAGTATTCGGCCCCCTTGAACTTTGCGACCTTTTGCCACATTTCAGGCTTCAAAACATAAAGATATAAAACTGTAACTTTTCGTTTAGAATCAACAAGTGGGACACAATCATGAAGTGGAACAAAATTTATTGGATATTTCAAACTTTTTTTTTTTTTTTTTATCTTTCAGTAGTTTTTATTGAATTTTTAAAAATATTAAGTCATATATGTTACAAAGCATTGTCATAGCATAAGTATATAATGTAACAATAAATAGCGTAAGAAGTACGTGACATTCATAAATTCTGATAGATCAAGTAGTCGTATATAAGTAGTAAAACATGGAAAGTATGTAAACAAAGCATAAATTAGATAATTAACTTATCATGTAGAGAAGTATCAGTATTAGAAATGGTCAGAGTATAATGTTATAATGTTAGCAAAGTAAACTCAATCAAAAGAAATCTAATCTAAAGAACATGTGAGAAATCAGTATCATCTGGATACAAAGTATCATGTAATGAACCAGGACATAGAGAAATGTTGAAAAGGGTTCAGTCGAGAGCTACCATACCCCAAGTTCATACCAGTTTTTCCATGGGGCCCAGGAAACATCATTTTTGTAAAGATTATTCATTGAAATGGCCATCATACGTTCATACGTGAAGTGGAGATTGGTTAAATCAATGGCTTCAAGAGTAGAGGGAGGACAAGAGTCCTTCCATTTTCTAGTGATTGAGAGCCTTGCGGCCAGAAGTAAATGGTTATATTTCAAACTTTTTTAACAACTAAAAAACTGAAAAATTGGGCGTGCAAAATTATTCAGCCCCCTTAAGTTAATACTTTGTAGCGCCACCTTTTGCTGCGATTACAGCTGTAAGTCGCTTGGGGTATGTCTCTGTCAGTTTTGCACATCGAGAGACTGACATTTTTGCCCATTCCTCCTTGCAAAACAGCTTGAGCTCAGTGAGGTTGGATGGAGAGCGTTTGTGAACAGCAATTTTCAGTTCTTTCTACAGATTCTCGATTGGATTCAGGTCTGGACTTTGACTTGGCCATTCTAACACCTGGATATGTTTATTTGTGAACCATTCCATTGTAAATTTTGCTTTATGATTTGGATCATTGTCTTGTTGGAAGACAAATCTCCATCCCAGTCTCAGGTTTTTTGCAGACTCCATCAGGTTTTCTTCCAGAATGGTCCTGTATTTGGCTCCATCCATCTTCCCATCAATTTTAACCAACTTCCCTGTCCCTGCTGAAGAAAATCAGGCCCAAACCATGATGCTGCCACCACCATGTTTGACAGTGGGGATGGTGTGTTCAGGGTGATGAGCTGTGTTGCTTTTACGCCAAATATAACATTTTGCATTGTTGCCAAAAAGTTTGATTTTGGTTTCATCTGACCAGAGCACCTTCTTCCACATGTTTGGTGTGTCTCCCAGGTGGCTTGTGGCAAACTTTAAACAACACTTTCTATGGATATCTTTAAGAAATGGCTTTCTTCTTGCCACTCTTCCATAAAAGCCAGATTTGTGCAGTATACGACTGATTGTTGTCCTATGGACAGAGTCTCCCACCTCAGCTGTAGATCTCTGCAGTTCATCCAGAGTGATCATGGGCCTCTTGGCTGCATCTCTGATCAGTTTTCTCCTTGAATGAGCTGAAAGTTTAGAGGCAGTGGTCTGATACTCCTTACCATTTCAATGTTATCGCTTGCACAGTGCTCCTTGGGATGTTTAAAGCTTGGGAAATCTTTTTGTATCCAAATACGGCTTTAAACTTCTTCACAACAGTATCTCTGACCTGCCTGGTGTGTTCCTTGTTCTTCATGATCCTCTCTGCGCTTTAAACGGACCTCTGAGACTATCACAGTGCAGGTGCATTTATACGGAGACTTGATTACACACAGGTGAATTCTATTTATCATCATTAGTCATTTAGGTCAACATTGGACCATTCAGAGATCCTCACTGAACTTCTGGAGAGAGTTTGCTGCACTGAAAGTAAAGGGGCTGAATAATTTTGCACACCCAATTTTTCAGTTTTTTATTTGTTAAAAAAGTTTGAAATATCCAATACATTTCGTTCCACTTCATGATTGTGTCCCACTTGTTGTTGATTCTTCGCAAAAAATTACAGTTTTATATCTTTATGTTTGAAGCCTGAAATGTGGCAAAAGGTCGCAAAGTTCAAGGGGGCCGAATACTTTCGCAAGGCACTGTATATATTTTATTCCTTGGGGTTCATGCACGTGTGCTTTGGTCTCTGAAGAGCGATCCACATTTTGATTGTTATACAGAGAGCATTTGACTGGCAGTAAGGCATTATATCACCTCCTCACCTGCTTTAACCTGTTGAACGCTACACTTTTTAAGGTGGTAGTAAACACACTTTTTCATCTGTAACCTACAGGTAAGCCTGTAATAAAGCTTACCTGTAGGAACTGTAAATATCTCCTAAAAGTGCACCGTTTACGACAGGGGTCTCCAAACTGCGGCCCGGGGGCTGGATGTGGCCCTTTGTTTGCTTTTATACAGCCTTTGGGGCATTTCTCCTCCCACTGACTCAAGACACTATTCTGCCATCGAACACCAACAATGGAGCACCATTTTTCCCACTGACATTAATAATAGGGCACTATTCTTCCTTATGATGCAAACGATGCGGCACTTTCCCTCTGACCCAATATCTAAAGTGGTAATGTTTACTCCCTCTGGCCACGTTCCGGCCCTCCTGAAGTCTGAAGGACAGTAAACTGGCCCTTTGTTTAGAAAGTTAGGAGATCCCTGGTTTAGGAGATATTCAGAGTGCATGCATACTGTGCTGGACCTTCAGCGCCCGTGCTGTAAATGGCAGCTCCTGCATGCATACGAGGGAGTGACGTCATCGTGCCCCCAGCCACTCATGTGGCTGGAGGCCACAAGACCAGAAGGAAGACCGCGTCAAGATGGAAGTCCTCTCAGCAGTGACAGCGCAACAATGGCGGCTTATGTTTTACAGTATGTCTCACAATGTGCTAATATGCGAAGCATACTAGCACATTATGACATTGCTTTGCAGGGGATTTTTTTTTTTAACTGAGATTTACTGATTTAACCCCTTGAACCTCGTACGAATGTGCTGCAACTACTTGAATGGGTACAATTCTTGCGACACCTGTGAAGCAAAGCATCATGCTGTACATAGCCTGTGCAGAGAACAGAGCTGTAGGAGCAGGGCTTTTTTTCAGGTGGAACTCGGTTCCACCACCTCTGGCTTAGACCCTTTGGTGCCTGCTCACCACAATCACTTGTAAACACAGAAGTCTGGTTTCTGTGTTTACAAGTGACAGCTCTGCACTCTGTGTGCAACCCTCCTGAAATCTGTGCTCTGTATGTAATGCAATCCTTTAAAGGAGTTGTAAAGGAAAAAAAAGTCACCTTAATTGAATCTATGCATTAAGGTAAAAAAAAACATCTGATGATGCAGCCCAACCCAAGCCTCCGTTTTACTTACCTGACCCCTCGAAAGTCCCGCACTCAGTCCCGCACTCAGTCCCGAGATCCTCTTCGCCGCTCAGCCTGTCCGCTGATTGGCTAGAGCGGATGGATTGAGAGCAGTGCAGCCATTGGCTGGCACTGCTGTCAATCGCATTCAGTGATGCGGCGTGCCGAGGGGTGGGGCCGAGTGATATAGTGAGCGGCTATGGGCGCTCGCTGTATCACGGGAGCGCGCCCACAAAGACTCATCACCATGCGAGCACTCTCGCATGAATTTGGTGAGTTCTTGCGAGGAGGACCAGAGAAAGCTGCCGAGGGACCCCAGAAGACGTGGATCGGGGCCACTCTGTGCAAAACGAGCTGCACATTGGAGGTAAGTATAACATGTTTGTTATTTTAAAGATTTTTTTCCCCTGTTATTAACCCTTTAAGACCCTCCTACTGTTTATGAAATCTGACCACACCCACTATTTGATGTGATTTGGAGGGTGTGTGTGTGGGGGAGGTGTTGTCGGGGGTGGGGGGTCGTGGTTGAATTCCAGCACCTATTGTTTGAGAAAAAAAGCCCTGTGTAGGAGGGACCCAGCAGGAGGGGACAGAGACAAAACTAGTCACCCTGCACAAGGAGAGAAACCAGCAGTGAGCGGTCTTTATTACAGGAAGCTCCTGCACACCAAGATTCAAGAAGAATACACACTGTTAATAGATTTAGACAACATTTACTTATCCTGGAGTTCACATTTTCATGAAAAACGAAAAGGTGAGCAAACGCAAAATAACCTTCAGGCTCTGCTGTATATAGTGGCGATGATGCCCTGTGCTGCCAGAGTAGCAGTCCATACAAGGCATTACACAGCCCCAGAGTGAGTATCATATCCATCAAGTACGTATTAGTCAGCGCAGCCAAGTGACCAAGCTATATCGTTGTGTTCTTCAAATAAGGTGTTCCAGAAGAATTTAATTTAATTTTTTGTTTAAAGTTGAACTTACCCTTGAGCTGTCTTTTGTAGCATACCTGGAGTCTCTGACCACCTCAAGTGATATATCCAGTCTCTGCCTATTTTCTGTAGCATTACATACACAGATTACTATGTGCATCCCTTTAGTGATGTCCATGGCCACATCTGAGGCCTCCTAATAACAATTGGGTTGAGCGCCACTGGTTTAGAATACACATGTAACACTCACAGGGCTGAATTTTCTAATAGGCAGTGTAGGCATGTGCCTACAGGAGCCATTCTTAGCGGCACCTGTAGTGCGGCGGGTGGGGCAGCCAGGGGACTCCAAGCTATAAATCTCCACTTAGCCTGGCTCAGCATCAGAAATGGGTGGCCTGTCACTGTGATTGGCCAAATTGGCACCCTGCCGCCCACCTTGCTGTGTGCGACTGTCCTGCAGACAAGGAGAGGCAGCCACAGGCCCAAGGTGGCTAGGCCCACAGTGGTCAGGAGCATGCTCTGAGGGGAGGTCATGTGGTGGAATAGATCATGAATGGAGGCTGCCTGGATGGATGGATGGAACACTGTAGACCAGGGATATGCAATTAGCAGACCTCTAGCTGTTGCAGAACTCCCATGAGGCATAGCAAGACTCTGACAGTCACAAGCATGACACTCCCTTTTTCTTTTTGTCTTTGTCCCTCTCCTCTTTATGTAGTAGTGTCCCAGAGGGTATTTTAAGTTAAGAGGGGATACACAATGGTATGCATCTGCATGCAGACTCATCTGTATTATGTATTATAACTGTAACACTGCTACAATTGTTTAATGTATTATAATTTTTGTTTTAAAATAAAAAAAGGATTTAAATCCAAAAGGCAGAGGCACCTGTAGTTTTGCAACAGCTGGAGGTCCGCTAATTGCATATGTAAACAAAAAGAGGCTGGCTGGCCCACAGCCCACCACAATACTCTGGGGGGGGGGGGGGTTGATTGGCGGTTTGTGGTGGATAGATGGAGCACTGCAGAGGATCAGAGGCTGGCTGGCTCATGTTGACGTGCCTGGCCCACAGCCCACCACAATGCTCTGTGAGGGGTGGTTGATCGGCGCCGTGTGGTGGGGATGGATTGAGAGCGGCCGACCACGATCGCTCCACAGAGAGCCAGAACGGGGATATGTCAATGTAAACGGACAGATCCCTGTTCTGACAGGGGAGTAAAGAGAGATAGTCTGTTCCTAGTGATCAGGAACAGCGATCTCTCTACTTCTCCAATTAGTCCCCCCCCCCCAGTTAGAAACACCTCTCAGGGAACACATTTAACCCCTAGTGTTAACCCCTTCCCTGCCAGTGTAATTTATACAGTAACCAGTCCCTTTTTTATAGCATTGATCGCTGTATAAATGTCAATGGTCCCAAAAATGTGTCAAGTGTCCGATCTGTTCACCGCAATGTCACAGTCCCGCTAAAAATCGCAGATCGCCACCATTATTAGTAAATAATAAAAATGCCATAAATATTTCCCCTATTATGTAGACACTATAACTTTTGCGCAAACCAATCAATATACGCTTATTGCATTTTTTTGTTTTGCCAAAACTATGTAGAAGAATACGTATTGGCCTAAACTGATGAAGACATTTTATTTTTTTGGATATTTAGTATAGCAAAAAGTGAAGAAAAAATATATATATTTTTTCAAAATTGTCGCCATTTTTTTGTTTATAGCGCAAACAAATGAAACCACAGATGTGATCAAATACCACCAAAAGAAAGCTCTTTGTGGGGGAACAAAGATCAATTTAGTTTGGGTACAGCGTCGCACGACAACGCAATTGTCAGTTAAAGCGACGCAGTGCCGTATCTCAAAAAAAATCTTCCGGTCCTTAAGTGGTTAATAGCATTTTGAGGACGCAACTTCATAAAAGATTGTAGATTCTGTTTAGATAAAGAGGATTTCTGATGTTTGACATGTGCATGGATATTTGTCAGAGCAATTATTTCAGCATGTAAGAATGTAACCAAACATAAAAATAAAATTCTGTTCTCTTGGTAAATATAATCATTTACTATTTCTTCATAGGAACAGTGCTCCAATGGCTTCCAGATAGACAGAGCGACCGGGGAATGTTTAGGTAAGAGAATCTGTTACAGTTCTGGCAAATTTTGAAGATATTGTTCTTGTTAAATCTATTAAAAGCTGGAATATTAAAGTATTAAATTCACACCTACTTACCCAATCGCATTCAACTTTTAGTGCAAACAGCGCTGTGCTGAGTGCTGCACTTCCAAAAATCCTTTTATTGAAGCTTCATATGACAAGTGGTTGACAGATGGAGCAGGGGACAAAGAGGTACACGTGTCAAACGCGTCTTCCTCTTTGTCCCTCTGCTCCACCTGTCAACCACTTGTCATATGAAGCTTCAATAAAAGGATTTTTGGAAGTGCAGCCGTCCGGAATTATTACTTCACTTTACACAGCATGCAAGCTGGGCTAGCACCTGACTAGTGTGTGTGGGGATTAGCCAGAGACTCACTCACCTGGAGCAGCTTTTCTTGTTTCATGAGCGCTGTGCTGAGATTGTGTGCCCTGCGAGCTCCCAGCACAGTTACCGGCAGCTGGCGGGAAAACAAATTTGCAGTTTGCGATCTGAAGATTTCTGATAATGGCGGTCACATGACCTTAAGCCCCGCCACGCCTCCAGGCATGTAAAACCACTTAAGGGGCCAGCAGGTGGGGGCTCCAAGGGGTTAATAACCACAAAGGATTTCACTTTGTGTGCACCAAGTGCCTTTGCAAACCCAGATATTTGCTTGTAATAGTAACATTGACTAAGGATGAGCTCAAGATCCAGACCGAACTTTGGCTGTTCAGGCATTTGTACGAGCACCAGACTGTTAGCCCATTTGGCAGGAGCAGAATATCATATATAGTATCCGTATTTCGACTGCTGCTCTCTGACAGCTTCCTAGGTGTCAATGGTCGCTGAGGAAGCAGTGGGTGCTTGCAGGTCTGGGGGTTTTGGTAGATCATAAGCTCAATAATAGCATGCAATGCCAAGCTGCGTTTTCCAAAGCGAGCAAAGTCCTTTCTTGTATAGGAGAGGTATGGACTCCAGAGAGAGATATCATTTTGCATCCCCCCCGTACAAATCATTAGTAAGACCTCCTCTGGAATATGCAGTTTCGTTTTGGGCCCCAATTGCAGAGAAGAGCAACCGAATTGATAGAGGAGCTCAGCTATGAGGAAAGATTAGAGGAACTGAGTTTATTCACTCTTGAGAAGAGGAGAACAAGGGGGGATATGATCAACATGTACAAATATATAAGGGGTCCATATAGTGAACTTGGTGTTGAGTTGTTCACTTTACGGTCAACACAAAAGACAAGGGGGCACTGTTTACGTCTAAAGGAAAAGAGATTTCACCTTAAAATACGAAAAGGTTTCTTCACTTTAAGAGCTGTGGAAATGTGGAATAGACTCCCTCCAGAGGTGGTTCTGGCCAGCTCAGCAGATTGCTTTAGGAAAAGCCTGGATTCTTTATTTCTTAAATGTACATAATATTAACATTTATATGTAAAGTTGATCCAGGGAAAATCCGATTTGCCTCTCTGGGGATCAGGAAGGAATTTTTTTCCCTACTGTAGCAAATTGGATCATGCTTTGCTGTTTTTTTTTTTTTTTTGCCTTCCTCTGGATCAACTGTGGGTATAGAACTGGGTATATGGGATTGTGCAAAATATTTTTTTTTTTTTTATGGTTGAACTAGATGTACTTGTCTTTTTTTCAACCTAACTATGTAACCAGTGACAACGCCCAGTCCTATTTTATATACTGGCTGGGAATCCCTGACCATGTGCACAAAGGGGAGGGGATAATATGACATCTGTGAGGGATTAGCTCATTAGCGGGTGTGTGTGACCCCCTGGATGGGTTCACTACACACTGAACTATGGAGTCTGGCACAGCCTACTGCTGGGCAGACACTGCTGGTCCTACAGCAGAAAACAAAAAAAGTCTCTTTGATATTTCTTACACAAATATCCATCAGCACCTCACCTCTTCAGAAGTGCTTGTGTCTGCTCCTTCACTCACAAAGTCACCAGGATCCAGCAATCAGTCGTTATCCCTAGGCTATTTATAGGGGCTTTAATTGCTTCATTTTGAACAGCTAAAGGCTTCTAACTCCCCAAACCTCTCTGGCCATTTCTACAGCCGACGCCCAATAGTAATTGGTGTATTGTCTACACAAGGCAGAAAAGTATCTTCCATCTGGGACAACACACACAGATTTACCTGACTTCCTGTCACACATAAAGAGAGAGGTGGTGGGGGTAGTGGCGCTGTCACTATTAGTTGTTTGCTGGCCAATATCCGAACCCAACTGGGTAATTGTAGGCTATGATGGGACAACTATTACCCAAAGGATACACATGCGTTCAAAACACCACGCAGGAAAGAGGATTTTAAGGTGATATTGGATGTGTGTGTATACTGATGGAAATGCTTAGGTAAACCACCAGGGGTGTGATAATAAGATATGCGAGTAAAACAGGTTGAGCTCACCGTGCTACTGGCTAATACAGAGTATACAGTACGTACACAAGATATCTATACACAACATCCTAAGTATAATAATATATAATATAAGTTGGAATAAAAGTCCATAGATTAAAAACGTGTGACATAGGTGGTACAGGTGCTCCTATGTAAATGGATGGTAGACAGTATAGCCAGTGACTTTCGCAGTGGGTCCGGTGTGCCCCCTTGTGGATCCCCACTCACCAGAAGCACTCACCCCTGCTGGGGTAAAATGCATATAAGTCGGCGCGTTACTCCAAACTGCCGTGGATTCTTTCCTTGAGTTGCTCCAATCCTTGGTAAGTCACCTGGACTCCTGCAGTGTGTCCTTAATGTATGTACTTGATAGTATGAGGTTCAGTGGATGTTCTGATTTCCTCCAAATCAAAACAAAAAGGCTTCCATAGCGTGATATGTTTAAAAAACAATATTTATTGGCACTGTACACCAATAATTAAGTACAGATGCAGTAATGCAAAAAATTGATATACAATAAAAAATATATACAGTAAAAAAATGTGGATAAAAATGAAACCAGTCTGGTACAGAAAACTACCGCAGCTAGTGAGTAACAATGTCACTGACAGAGATGTACAGACTGTAGTTGCAGCCTATGCCCAGATGGATAGTGGGCTCTAGAGATCACTACACTAAAAAATGTCCAAATGCTGATCGCACCAGCATGGGAACGGCGTGCGCTCCAAATGCAGGCAGCTAGTTAGGACCGGAAGTGCGTGAAAGTGTGCGTGTGGCCGCTTTACGTACGTTTCGTGAGCTTACGTCTTCGGAAGCGGGTACACGCATACCATCGCTTCCTGCCTTTATAGGGAACGTATCCATGGCAATATCCAGACGCTGATGGCGTCATGTGTTCTAGTAGATTGACAGTTCCGGTGTCCTATCGAATTAGTTTAATATGGGGGCGTGAACACGGCCTTTGTTCCCCAATAGAATCAGCAATATCGGATACAGTGCCTCACGCGGGGGCGTGCCTGTGAATCCTACTTCCCAATAGGGCAAGTTGCGCTGATGTGAAATAAGAAACCCGGATGTGTATATCAATAGCCATAGCAACGATCCCGAACGTGACAGGAAGTGCAAATGATCACAGTAATAATTTAAAGGAGCTATATAATACGGAATACAAACTTTATATACAAGTCTCATTAATAATTGCAGAGGGCTGACAGAAAAAAGAAAGAAGAGCAAAGTCAGCGGCATAGGAACCAAAGACATTATGTTATCTGATGCTACACATTTAGGGCATGTTCGTGACTAGGTTGTGTACTCCAGCTGTATGTGACTAGGTTGTGTATCTGAGGTTGTGTGTCACATACGGGAAGTGGTTATAATCACCAATGGTATGGGGGAAGGAGTAGATTGGGCAGTAAATATAGGGTATTGTGGATAGCATCCTATATCTTAGTATATGCCCTAACGTGAGGTAATGCCTAATCCGTGTTGGGGGCATGTATAAGTTTTTGTTGTCCGTCGCCCTTTTAAGTGGATAAGGGTATCCAGATATTAGAGAATAAAGGGTACCTGTATATCCAAGTAATGGGTGTAGTTTTAAAGTGAGTTGAGGAAATGTGATATATGTGCACCTATAAGAAAGTAGAATAAATCGTGCTCATGGGATAATGGTGCAACATCTATGATGCATAAGGACAATAGATGGAAATAATGATGGTGCATGTGTTCGTGGTAAAGTGACATACAGAAATACAATATGCAAAACCGTGTAGGTGCTGTGGGCATAGAACCAACATCGAATGACAGAGAATAAATATATATATATGTGTTGCATAGAACAACACCTAATGAAAATAGCTACTATATTACAAGTAGCATTAGGTTCTCTTATAAGAGCTATATGTAGAGCACATCACTGACCAAATATAGCCATATGACCATATTTGGTCAATGATGTCACCCAAGAGACCCCACCCCTGGGAGATATTCAGTGCTAGCCGATGACGAGACCAAACGTGTCCATCGTTGAGGAGGATTTTTTTCTCTTTTGGAGGTTGTCATGCACCCTCCAGCAAATATGCCCCACTTTGAGAGAATTCGACCTGGTATGCTTTAGAAGAGGAGAATGCATACTGCCCCCTCCCCATACCAGACCCAAAGCTGAAGTGATGCTTCTCTCTTTTCTCTTCTGATGGGAGGGGCCGGGAGGGTTGCTGTTCATACCTTCCTGAAAATATCACAGCACCCTGTCTGAGTACTCCTCTCAAGGGCCCTCAGTCCTGATGCAACATGGCTATAACCAGAGGCGACTCTAGGGGGGGGGCCAGAGGGGGCCCTGACCCCCCCAACATTATGCTGTGCCCCACAATGTGCCCCCCAAAAAAATAAAATATATATATTTTTTTTGCTTTTTTTTTTTTTTTGTATTTTTCTCCCCAGTCAGCTCTGTGGGGCATTCCTCCCCCCTCCCTCTGCTCGCTGACACTGCATAATGCAAGCGATCACACAACCACAGCCGCCCGATCTGCTGCTTCCCCTGCATCCTCATTGGCACTGAGAAGAGTGAGTTGCAGAAAGGACTCCATGAGCACTGTGGGGGAGGGGGGCCCATGCCTTCATCTCCGTTACTGAAAAAACAGACTGATTTCTCCCGTCCTTAGGACACGAGAACCAGCCTGTAAATTCCGAGAGTGGTGACTGCAAGCTGAGCCGAGTGTCAGTCTATGACACTCTTTTACAGCCCGGCGAGTCCAGCCGCCTCCCCCCCCACTCTCCTCACATACGAGCAGGGAGGAATACAGCTCCTCCTCCTCCTTTCAGTCCCGCCCACACTATCTCGGTGTGCTGTATCTGAATAGAGGGGATGTGTGTTCAGGAAATATGAAAATCAGCAGCATGTGTGTGAATGATGCCTGAGATTCTAGCTTGGACCGTGGGTAAGTGTGTGCACTGCAGACTGCAGTACACTGTAATCACTGAACTGCATTATCTCCATCCCTTCTCTCCCCCATCTGCCTCCCTCCCCTCTCCTGTTCTTTCAAGACATTCACAATTTACTTTCTGTAACGGTCACCACCGTTTACGATATTCCATCACCCCACGACAGCTTATCCGACAGTCCGACAGACATGACCCATTTTATTTCACAGCATAACCGAGACAACACAAGCTCTGGTACTGGTTCCAAAATGAATGAATGAATCCTTTAATGGTAACTTAGCTTTATTATATACAGTACAAACATGTTACAGTTAATCACAGGGACAAAGACACACTCCACCCACACATCACACAATGGGGGGCTTCATACACATTCTTTTAGATAATGACATTCCGATGAGTTAATTACTACTCATTACCCAGACAGTCTGGCTCCGCATTTGGAGGGGTAATTACTACAGCTTGACAAGTCACATTCCACATCTTAACAGTGTCATTAGCATACACATTGAACAGGTCTTAGGAGCAGATCTAATTAGCACAATGGAATGTCTAGGAGCAGACTCAATTAACACCTCAAAAGCATGTGTCCCCACATTGAATGAAAACACTCTTCTGACCTGTCGGAGTCAGACATGTCGGAGTCAGGCTTTAACAACTTGTAATATTTAAAGATATCCTGCAAAACATGAATTATCAGTAATGTCCAATCCCATGTAATTTATCATTATCATTTCTCAGTCACCCTATGCCCAAAAGGGGCACAGGATGACCCAAGAGTCATTAGTAATGCTGGCACTCGAGTACCCCCCATCCTTCAAAAGTCTCTGGGTGTCACGGTCCATTCTGTTACACTTTCACTTTCAGTTAGGCAGGTAATATACAGTGCAAATTTCTTTCCTACAGCCACAGATTGCAGGAAAGAAACTTGCATGATTCCCCCATCAACACAGACAGTGCTGACGGGAATATCACTCCTGCCCAGCAATTGTATTCTTCTGACAAACAGTGATTCTCACTAGTGGCTATACAGCAACCACTAGTGATAATCATAAGAGAATCTGCTCATTAATGGTTCAAATCTCAGCTAGTTCCTGCTGAACCAGCTGAGATTTAAACTGTCTATGGCTGGTCTTAGCTCTTAGGCAGCCCATACATTGATCACTTTTTTTCATTCAACTATTAGGTTGAATGAAAAAAAAAAGAAATTATCCAATACCCCAGCTACACATTATAGGTGGATGAGGGAATCCTCCTAGTGTGGACCAGTGCTGGAATAACCAGAGTTGCTGTCCTGTCCCGGCTATTCACAGCGCTGGTCACTGTCTCCTTGGCAGTGGCAGAAGCGCATTGGAACCCAGTGCTGGTTACTTTATGGGGCTGATGTACAGGAGGGCCAGCACAATTTGTTGTTACAGATGGGCTGGGCATGTTCAAAAATCCACATGCCAGAGCCTGCCAGGAAGCCCACACTGTGCAGCGCTAATCGCAGGCAGTGAGAGATTTCCTGGTCCCCAGCTCTGCACAGATCAGGAAATGTCTCACTGCCTGTGATTAGCACTGTGGAGTGTTGGCTTCCTGGCGGGATTGGGCATGTGGGATTTCAAACACACCCGAGCCCATCTCTATTGGTTGTAGACAGTTGAGCTCCCTGCAGGTTGCTTAGCAGCAGTGGAGCCTTCTCTGACATGCTGATCGGGATGCAATCCAGGTGATGCTCCCAGTCAAATCCTAGTATTAAATATCAGAGATTTTATTGATCAAAGCCCACACTTTACAGGCATAGAGCCCACACGGCTGCGGAACATACGTTTGATTTTATATATATATATATATATATTTGTACTCTTGATGCTAATAAATACTGTATTTATTAGATCTGACTGGGAGCATTACCTGGATCACATCCCGATCAGCATGTCAACAGAGAAGGTTATACAGCATTACTGCTGCTAGGTGACCAGCTGGGGGCTCAGCTCTCTATAACCAATAGTGCCAGCCTTCCCCTGCATGCACCTATAATGTCACCAGCACTAGGTCCTAATGGACTGCCACCGCTGCCAAGGAGACAGATGCCAGACCAGCGCTGTCAATAGCAGGGACAAGACAGCTGGGGAACCCCACAGTGGCAGAACACCAGGGCTCGGTGGCAAGACAACCTTTGCAACCCTGAAAGTTCTCCCACTGCTTTGGACCCTTATATTTTCTTGGTGTGCTGGTGACATATTTCTCTTGTTTTCTGCCACCCTGGGGGGCCCCAGTATAGTAGGAAGGGAGCTCACTGCAGAACATGTAAAAGGGCCCGTTGTGGGCCGTCGAGGAGATATATATATATATATATATATATATATATATATATATATATATTTGCATTTTATAGTTGGGCCCCCCTACTTTTGTCCCTGTCCCCCCATTTGCCCTCCCTAAATATGAAAGCTGGAGACGCCACTGGCTAGAACAACTAATATTTTAAAAATAAAATAACACTGCCCTAGACAAAAAATATGTGATGCTGCCAGTACCAAAAAATGTAGATACACATTTACAAAGATAAAAAAGAAAAATGAGGTACAGCGCAAATTGGAAAAATGAGAATTTGGTGTTGCTACCAAAGGAATAAATGAAAATGAGTGAATCAAAAATTGTGGTGACAATGAAAGTACTTAGACCTAATCAGTTAATAAAATGAATAAAAATAGATGAATAAATAAATAGATGACCATCCGTGACTAATCAAACAAGCATATAAAACTGATCATACAAGTATAGAGAACCAATGTAAATTCAGAAACTGGAAAACTGTTGCAATTATAAAAGTGTCCATAAAACAATCCCAAGTGCGATAGAAGTGAAGAAATTAATCCAAAAATCTTTTAGCAATTTGGATATGTGAGATATTCAGAGTGACAATATCATCCACCAAGTTAGCACCCAGGTGAGGGAGATGTAGTCTCCTTACCAGATAATGAGACCGCACAGAAACGGTCAAACCAGGCACAGGGTTTTTAATGTCTCCCAATAGACTATGCACTGTAGTAGAATCCTCTGTATACAATCAACCATGGACTGATTCCTCCGGTGAGGACACAAAAAGAAAGAGATCCATAGTGCAGATTGCAATGCAAATATTTAATGTAAAAGAAGGTAATGCACTTACAGGATATAATATTTCAATGCGCCCAAAACATAGAAATGTGTCCGGCGGGAACTCTGAGTCCTGCGCGCGGGACTCGGGGGCGAGCTAGTGGCCGCTTTAGAGCGGACGTATAGCTGAGCAGAGCCGACTTCCCGCAGTAATATGACGGCGGGCAGTCGGCAAGCAGTTAATGAGGGCACACCTGGGCACTTCTCAGGGGCCCCAGCTGCATGGGGGGCCCCCTGCACTTTCCCCAAAGCAGCTGGTCCTTGAGCCCACGCTGCCCCGAAATTGGGGGCACCATGATGGCACTGAGAGTGATAGATACACAGGGGAGGCAGTCTGCCTCCTACCTACTTGATGTCTGTTTACCTGCACTGTCATCATTGTAGGGGGCCCAGAGCATTACTTTGCCAGGGGCCCATGATGCTATTAAGATGGCCCTGGGTACAACTGTGCCAAACTGAAAGGAAGGTCAGAGGTCAGTTTTAATTTATTATTCTGATTGCCCTTATGAACTCTAATTGGTTGCTGCAGGTTGCAGTTGAACACCATCCTTGCTCTGCGTCAGTTCCTTATTGCGCAAAGTGAAAACAATGCCTTTTGTTCACTTGAATGGAGTTGTTAAACTGTATCTAAAACTGAATTGATTGCGATATTCTGAAATGTGACACTCCCTGAGCTTGTGCCGAGTTCCCAGGCGGATATCAGGCTGCCAGAACTCTACCGGCTTTTATGGGAATGTTTCACTTCATTGTTTCTTTGTTATCAGGACAATACACCGCTGTGTTTTTTTTTCTGTTTGCCGTTTCTTGAAAACATAAGAAATTTCAATGAGGTTTACTTATATATCGGGTCCCTTCAGAGCTTCGAGACTCCTCCCTGAACCAAGTACGAAGGCAGAACATACAAGTCCTGCCCGGCAGAAAAGTCGGGGACCCATAGGGAGATTATTTAACCTGTTACAAAGCCATATGTGCTGACAGGTGTGCCCTCTGGTGGTCACAGCAGTACCACTTTGTGGGGTGTGATGGGTGGGGGTCTGGCCCTGGCTCTGAAGATACATTTTTACACCTTGCTTCAAGAGGGCAACCAGGAGAAAGGAAGGCCTTCTCTAAGCTGGCCATACATTTTACAACAGTGTCCAAATGTTTCAGTAAAAAAATCAGTTGTATAAATGATTGAATACAAATTTAAATTAACCACTTTACCACCGGGCTTGTTTTTCAGATTACTTAAAACCCCCAAACATTATATATATTTTTTTCTAACACCCTAGAGAATAAAATGGCAGTCATTGCAATACTTTTTGTCACACCGTATTTGCGCAGCGGTCTTACAAGAGCACTTTTTTGGGAAAAAAAATCACTTTTTTGAATTAAAAAATAAGACAACAATAAATTTTGCCCAATTTTTTTTATATATTGTGAAAGATAATTTTACGCCGAGTAAAATGATACCCAACATGTCATGCTTAATAATTGCTTTTAAGACGCTGGGCAGGTCTGACGTTTTGATGTCACTTCTGCCCAGCAGAGCTATGGGGACGGGTGGGGGCGATATTGCCCTCACCCACATCCCCACACAGCCAGCAAGAGGACCCGATCGCCTCCGCCACTACCGACGGCTCCGGTAAGCGTCGGAGGGTGCGGAGACCGCCGTTATCATTGACAGAACCGCCCACTGAAGAGATGGATATCTCGGTTGTGGCAGCAGCTGCTGTCGTTACCGAGATATCCATCTTTAAAAACAGGACGTCTTTTTACAATGGGGCGGTTGTCAAGTGGTTAATGAATACATTAAACTTGGAACTTTAGTTTTTAATCAGCATAAAATGATTCGGAACAGAGAAAGAACAGAGAAAAAGCTTCCCTTAGATCACGGTCACTATCGTTGTACCCCCTTACATCAGTCCTGGTCACAGTTCCCCCCCATAGGCGTGCGCACAGGGTGTGCCAGGTGTGCCTGGGCACACCCTAATCACCCCGTGTGGTGCAGATTCCCAGTGTTTAGACCCCTGATATTTCACTAAAGCCCTCTAATGGGGCTCATAAAAAAACAACAAAAAAAAACACCTATGGTTCCCCCTTATATAAGAGTAGCCTTCAGGAACCCCCTTACCTGAGGGTCTACTGAGTCCTTCTTTACATCAGAGCCCACCTTACATGAGTACCCATCAGAAACCCCCTTACATGAGGGTCTACAGAGTCCATCCTTAAATGAGAGTCCCCATCAGAGTTGCTCCTTATGGTCATGGCACTCGTCTATAGCATTGCTCTTACTTGAGAGTACCCATAAGAGTCTACCCTCACGTCGGGGTCCTCAGCAGGGTCCGCCCTCACGTCGGGGTCCTCAGCAGGGTCCGCCCTCACGTCGGGGTCCTCAGCAGGGTCCGCCCTCACGTCGGGGTCCTCAGCAGGGTCCGCCCTCATGTCGGGGTCCTCAGCATGGTCCGCCCTCACGTCGGGGGTCCTCAGCAGGTTCCGCCCTCACGTCGGGGGTCCTCAGCAGGTTCCGCCCTCACGTCGGGGGTCCTCAGCAGGTTCCGCCCTCACGTCGGGGGTCCTCAGCAGGTTCCGCCCTCACGTCGGGGGTCCTCAGCAGGTTCCGCCCTCACGTCGGGGGTCCTCAGCAGGTTCCGCCCTCACGTCGGGGGTCCTCAGCAGGTTCCGCCCTCACGTCGGGGGTCCTCAGCAGGTTCCGCCCTCACGTCGGGGGTCCTCAGCAGGGTCCGCCCTCACGTCGGGGGTCCTCAGCAGGGTCCGCCCTCACGTCTGCACAGTACCACTTCTCTTGTCTTGTATGCCGGGTGTAATTCTCAATATCTGTTTTCATTCTGTATGTAAGGATTCTGCACAGTACCACTTCTCTTGTCTTGTATGCTGGGTGAAATTCTCTGTCTCTGTTCTTATTCTGTATGTATGTACTTTGCACAGTACCACTTCTCTTGTTTCATAAACCTGTATTTTTCCCATTTATAGATATAGATGAATGTCGGATCATCACCGATGCTTGCCGCGGAGACATGGTCTGTATCAATCAGAATGGCGGCTATCTCTGCATCCCCCGGTCCAGCACATACAGAGCACCGTACCGCACTCCCTACCTCCCTGCTGTCTCGCCACTTGCTCCTCCTCTCTCTGCTCCCAACTTCCCGTCACCAGCCCGACCTATCATATGTCGCTTCGGCTACCAGATGGATGAAAACAGCCAATGTGTCGGTAAGATACTCTTATTACCATGGATTTAGGTAAAGGATAGAAGTCTACCTGTCACATGTGTTCAGAGTCTGCCATTGCAGATGTGTTGGATGTGGTTGAAAGGGATTGCAGAGATCAGGGATAAAGTCCATTTAGTGATCTTTCTGACTTAGTGTTACTAAACGGTAAAACTCAGTCTGTATATGCAGTAAAGCATGCTTGTTATACTTACTGTGGGACCTAAGGTGTTAATCCTCTGCATTGTGTAAAAAGGCAGTTTGATCATGTCTTCTCTGATCCTCCCCTTCTTCCACTGTCTACAATCCATCTCCTGGTAGAACAGATGCATAGATGTGCCGCAGGGCTCCGGGATCCGCAAGAGACTTTCAACACATTTGCACACATATGGGGTTTCCTGCGTACGCACAAAAAGAGCACAGGTATGAGGTATTGGCTGTCTAAGTCTGCGCATCTGCCACCCCCCCTGCATTTGGGCTGGGTTCATACTATTGCGATGTGGGATATTGCACGTGATTCGCACCACATTGCTGTGCAGATCACATGTGATGTCTGTGCAATTCAAATTCAGCCATACAGATTGTATGGTTGAATTTTGCAGCGCATTCAGACCTTTTTTTTTTGGCCCGCACTGGAATTGGATCTCATGGGTCTTCTCACCTATGTGATCCGATTCCTGCACCATTTGGCAGTTCGCACTACGAATCGATCTGGGGGGGGGGGGGGGTGTCATTAACTTTGTATTGACACCCGCAGCGGTTGGCGGTGTGAACTGCCTGCGAGAGACATGCAATGCAGAAACCTGCACAAGTACCGTGCTGTTACCTGCGTGACGTGTGAACCCAGCCTTAAAGTGATTGTAAAGCTTTGATTTTAATTTTTTTAAATAACAAACCGGTCACATTTACCTCCACTGTGCAGTTGGTTTTGCACAGAGTGGCCCCAATCCTTGACTTCTGGGGTCCCTTGGAGGCTCTCGTGGTACCTCCTCGCATTGTATAACCTCCTAAGAGAAGCTCTCCCCCGGGCGCACTGCCGAGTAATTTATTCGGTGTCCATAGACGCCAAAGCAAAGGTAGGACCCCTCACCGTCACCCACGTCATTTGATTAACAGCAGCGGGAGTCAATGGCTGTGTTGCTTTCAATCTATCCAATCAAGATCACTGCCCGGTGTTTTTTTGCCTTAAAGGAGTTGTAAAGGAAAACTTTTTTTTGGCTAAAATGAATGTCTGCAAAGTAGACAGACAGAATAGTGTAATGATTCTGTTGAAAAAACAAGTAAATACCTATTAAATTCCTTCTTCTATATCATCTCCGGCATTCTAGTTTCTGTTCTCTCATTCCCTTCCTGGTTTGCGGTGGTCGTACATGTAAGAGCTACATTTCTCAGTATGCATTGTGGCACGCCCAGTAACTTACACCTCCTTGAAGTCTCCAACACGTAGAGAGCGTCCTGACGCACAGATGTAGTTCCCAGGAGGGGGCGAGCACGTTACTGACCACCGCAATAAAGCCTCCCTTCACGATGGTGAGTAACAATCTAAAAAGCAGGAAGTGAACAGAGAAGAAATAGAGCAACTTCTGAGCAAAAACGAACAATGAGGAAGTGAAAAGTGGAATGTCTGCAGGTAAAGGATGCTTAATATGAAAAAAAAAATGTTTCCTTTACAACCCCTTTAATGCATTGGATGCATTAAGGTGAAAAAACATGAGGGTTTACAACCCCTTTAAGCTGCAAAGGGGGTGGACATGGGATGTACATAGGTGGCAAACTTTCTGACCCTGTCGTGTTCGGTAGGTTGTGACACATTTAACTGAACTCAATGCACGCAATTGCGGTGTGGTAGTCAGGGCCGTCTTTAATATGGTTTGCCCTGGGCAAACATTTTTTTTGGGCCCCCCTCCAGCCTATTTTGGGCCTGGCTGGTTCACATGTATGTGTTTTGGCAGCCCTCATTTGTGCAGGCACAGCAGCTCATTGATTTGAATGGGCTGCCATGCCTTTGTTTCCTGCAGAAAAAAGGTGCATTCAGCATTTTAAAAATACAGTTGCCTTGAAATCCATTCTGCTTTTGCACCAAGCTACTTACCTGCAGTTCTTGCACACACAAACGCACTGTGTTTTTAAAAGCGTGACCTAAACGTCTAAAAATGCAGCAAGTTTGACAGTGCAGGAACTGCAGATAAGTCACAGCAGACAGCAGAATGGACAGATAGTGCTGTATTTCATTGCTTGATGGGCATAGGTGTGCCGTGTGTGCAGCCTATTACATGAGGTATGCGCTTTTCTTTGCAGGAAATGCAGGCATGGCGGCCCATTCAAATGAATGGGCTGCCATGCCTGTGCAAATGTGGGCCGCCAAAACACATACATGTGAACCAGCCAGGCCCAAAATAAGCCCATCAAGCAGTTAAATACAGACAGTAATGCCATGTGCTCTGAGGCCTTACTCAGCCTGGACTGCAGGTCTGGTCTGTGATTTAAAGAGTTCCTGTATTTTACACATGGCATGGCCTGGGGTCCCATGGTGCTAAAGCAGAATGGACAGACGGTGCTGTGACCCCATGCCATGTGTAAAATACAGGAACTTTTTAAAACACTGACCAGGCCTGCAGTGAATCATCAAATATTATAAAGACTTTGGGCACAGTCTACAGAAAACTTCTATTTACAATATAGATTAGCAAACAGTCACATACCTTGAGGAGCAGGACATGAAGAAGAAGTCAGCTTTGGGAAGAGCAAACTGGGGATGCTATAAAATCACATTCTAATTCACTTTTATATACAAGCAGCACCTAGTGGCAGGAAGGGAGAAGTGCAGGGGTGCTGTACATTTTAAAACACTGGGAAGGGAAGAAGTACTGCGTGCCGCTGATGATTTTCAGCGCTGATTTGTGGCCAGCACAGGGGCTTAACGGGCGGCTCTGCTTTGGGCCCCCAACAGTGACAGGGCCCTGGGCAAATGCCCCTGTTTGCCCTATGGTAAAGACGGCCCTGGTGGTAGTGCAAGTTTTTAGGAGTTAAAACAAGCAGCGCGTAAGCAACATAGCTCCTCACTGCTTGTCAAATGCCCTCTGAAAACGTGATCCACCACATATTGCTCTTCAGAAGACAATGCCAGTGTGAAAAAGTCCTTACTGAAACATCTGTCTACGACCAGCTGACCACCCATTTGGCTCGATGGTAGTGGAACAAACTCCAGACAGACATTGGTGAGAGACCCCCCCCAGGTCTCCCCAGCATTTCCTGAATGATTTCCTGTATTTCTGGAACGCTGTGTTCCCAAAGACAGCCCTGTGGTTGGTTGGTTTTGGCTCTCAGTGCCTCTTTCCTAGTTACTATAGTATACAATGAGCCTAATTCAAATGAATTTTTTCGGCTTGCCCAGTCACTTTTTAGCAGAGAAGTCTTCATATGAAGGTGGAAAATAGAACTTGTTAAAGCCAATTAGCTCAGCTTGTGTCAGCGCGCCATAAGCTTACAGAATGTACAAAGTATGACGATTAACCCAACAAGTTGTAGAGAGATGAAAACGCCTCATGATGGTTTGTGTCAGGAGTTACCGGGACCCACCGAAGGGTAACAACTGACTTCAGATAGGATCAGGCGTAGAGAGACACGAAATAGGCACCACATGTCAGGCCCTTCATAGAGGAGCATATACTGCAAAGTCCCCTCCATACCGTACAATTGGACAGGTGTGGTCAGAAAGCAAATTACATAGAAGTCAACAGCGGCAGCTCCCACATTTACATTCTAGCAGGTTGCCTTTAATGCAGTTTGGCCTCCACCTGCTACCATTAATAGTGGTGATCCCATAGACCAGTGGTTCTCAACCTTTTTAGTGCCGTGACCCCTTGATAAAATTACCCAAGTTGTGGGAACCCCTAATGCCGTGTACACACGGTCGTTTTTTGCGATGAAAAAAAAAGGACGTTTTTTAAAACGTCATTTAAATTGATCGTGTGTGGGCAAAACGTTGTTTTTTGTCTTAAAAAAAACGACCAAAAAAAAATTCCAACATGCTTGAATTTTTTGTGTCGTTTTTCAGAATGTCGTCTTTTGTTTCACAAAAAATGACCGTGTGTGGGCAAAACGACGTAAAAAAGTTTTTAAACCCGCGCATGCCCAGAAGCAAGTTATGAGACGGGAGCTTCAATGGAACAGAGTGCCGTCGAAAGTGTCTTACGTAACCGCGCTTTGCAAGAGCATTTTCAGAAAACGATGGTGTGTATGCAACATCGTTTTTTAAAATGAAGTTTGAAAAACGCTGTTTTGTTTCATGAGATAAAACTACGTTTTTTACATCACAAAAAGTGATCGTGTGTACGTGGCATTACAGTAAACATTTTTTTCGTAGTGTGGGTTGTCGGCACCCAAGGCAAGACAAGTAATTTGCCTCCCTAACCCACGGACATTTAGCACTCCCTGAGCCCCTTCCACTCATACAGTATTAAAAACCCTTATGGTACATTTTAGAATGTACCACTCTTTGTTTGTTCTCCTTTCTTTCCCTTTTATCCCTCTATCCTAATTTCTTGTTTTGTTTCCCCATCCCTCTCTCTAGCCATCTTGTTCTTTTTCATTTTTTTCTCTCCATTTTCTTTGTTCCTCCCCCTCTTTTTGTCTCCCTTCCACGTATTCTCCATTTAAATTTTTTCTCTTACTCCTTGGTGGGGGGAGTTGGGATGAGTGGTAGTGCTGGGGGGGGGGGGGGGGTCGTGGTTCTGATCAGCCAACTTAAAGGGGGTTGTAAAGGTTTGTTTTTTATTTTCTAAATAGGTTCCTTTTAGCTTGTGCATTGTTGGTTCACTTACCTTTTCCTTCCATTTCCCTTCTAAATGTTTTTTTTTCTTTTTCTTTGTCTGAATTTCTCACTTCCTGTTCCTCCTCAGTAAGGTGTTCAGTAAGCTGTTCTAAATGACTTTCCACCGCTCGGATGATCGTGGAAAGATTACTGAAGAGAAATAGGAAGTGAGAAATTCAAACAACGAAAAAAAACATTTAGAAGGGAAATAGAAGGAAAAGGTAAGTGAAACATCTATACTCTAGCTTAAAGGAACCAATTTAGAGAATAAAAGTTGAACCTTTACAACCCCTTTAAGTGCTCATGATCAAGGTCATCTGCTGATCTGACAATTGTAGTGGGGACATTTAATGGTAACTATTATCACAAAGTAGTGTTACTCACAGTGTCTCCAACTTTGTGGTGTCTCGCAGCAGTGACACCTATGCTGAAATCAGGATATGGGGTCTTCTCCAGCCCCTCCCACATCACATTCCTCACCAGTCAACTGACCTCTAGACTCTGTCCCCCAGCCATGCCGTGAACTGCGGCGGCTTCAGGAACAGCCCTGCTAGGTGGCCGCAAAAAGGTAGGAAGAGTAGTGCGGGCTTCAGGAACAGCCTAGGATTTGGTGACCCCTGGCAAATCCTCATTCGACCCCCAAGTTTCTGGTAACGTGACTGGATGGGAAGCAGGCGCATCGATGCAAACATGTTTTGTGAACTATGCGCCTTGTATAAGAAACAAACAATAAACAATAATAATAAGTTGAGAACCACTGCCATAGACCATAGTTCCTCCAGAGTTTGCTAGTGGTTCCTTGAGCAATTTCTGCCTCTCAGGTAAGTTCCCATTGACACCATTGACCCTTTTAGCGATCTGTAAGGGGGTAATTCTTCCCAATAACCACAAGTGTAAGGAATGTACCACTCTTTCTTCTCCCTTTTTTACCCTTGTTGAAAATTCCTGAGTTACGTTAGTTCTACGCCCATCCAGATCCAATGATTTGGACTAAGTATGGGGTGAAAATGGTAGGATACATGGTGCGGAATGTAGCTTCCGCTACATGCAGTTCAGACACGCCTTTCAAACTCTGCTTGGCTCCTCAGGTTTAGTCGTGCATTTGGTGGACTTAGAGGCCTTACTAAGGGATGACACCCTTAAAAGGGAACTGTCATTCTTGTATGAGTTCTGCCCCCCCCAAAAAAAATTCAAAGTCAGCAGCTACAAATACTGTAGCTGCTGACTTTTACTATTAGGGTACTTATCCCTGACACCGGAAAGTTATTTCAAGGGTTTCTCAGTGTTGAAAAGGTTGCGAAAGGGTGCTATAGACTCTTAAATCACCATATACAAATACAGGTAAGTTCACAATATAGCTACCCTGTTTCCCCAAAAATAAGCCCTACCGTGAGTTTCTGGAATGGCTGCAATATAAGCTCTACCCCCGAAAATAAGCCCTAGTTCAATTCCTTGTAAAATCATGATATTTGTTATGTAAAAAGATTATGTAATGTGCAGTATGTCCCCTTGTGTAACTTTATTGTGGAAAATACTTTTACAGCGCTGCTGGGCACTCAAGTGACCAACTGGAGCACTTATCTTCTTGGATGATGTCAGCAGCCCCTCCCTCTTTAGCGATTGGAGCGGGCTGACCTCACCGTGGATCTCAGCCTCTCCCTCTGCAGTATTCAGAGTGGGAAAGAAGAGCTCCGGCGGGTCACGTGAGCGTCCATCGGCGTTGTAAATGGGGTATTTTCCACAATAAAATTATGCAAGGAGACACACTGCACATGATATAATCTTTTTACAGAATGGATTACATGCTTTTTACAAGGTCTTTCACTAAAGGTTATTTTTGGTATTACAGAATTTCACAATGCTGACCGGGGAGAAACTTTTTTGTGCATACTGTACATAAATAAGACATCCCCTGAAAATAAGCCCTAGTGTGTTTTTTGTTGCCAAAATTAAAAGGGGGTTATACAGGTTTGTTTTTTATTTTCTAAATAGGTTCCTTTAAGCTAGTGCATTGTTGGTTCACTTACCTTTTCCTTCGATTTTTTCCTTCTAAATGTTTTTTTCTTTGTCCGAATTTCTCACTTCCTGTTCCTCCTCAGTAAGCTTGCCCCCATCATCCGAGCCATTCTGGTTGGGGGTAAGTCAGTGTGCTCGCCCCCTCCCTTGGGACTATGTTCCTGCGGGGAGACACTGTGAACATTGTGAACTGCGTCTCCCCGCAGGAATGTAGTCCCAAGGGAGGGGGTGAGCACATTAACCCACCCCCAGCCAGAATGGCTCGGGTGATGGGGGCAAGCTTACTGAGGAGTAACAAGAAGTGAGAAATTCAGACAAAGAAAAAAAACATTTATAAGGGAAATCGAAGGAAAAGGTAAGTGAACCAACAATGCACTAGCTTAAAGGAACCAATTTAGAAAATAAAAAAAAACCTTTACAACCTCTTTAATTTAAGAGCTGATCTTATTTTCAGAGAAACACGATATCCACTCCTTGGGAAACTATCACATGGCTCTCTGCAGGACGGGATATTGCATAGGGCTTTGCGCCAGGATATTTTTTCAGAATGTGTTGAGTCCAGCGAGCCAAAATGTTCAGATCTGATTTACAAGGATGAGAAGTGCATCTCGCTACATATATTGGCTGGGATTAAAGGAATGCAGGCACTTAGTACATGTATATCATCTCCAGTGTGGTGTAATGACTTGTTTATTCCTGAATTAACATTTAACATCTGGGAAAGAATACTGATCAACAATGCAGCCATGGCAGGGACATGAAGACAATTCTATAGCGTCTCAGACTCTTGTCACTAATTGGTTAATATAGGTAGTTTGTAACCTGAATATTGCACTGATGTGAAGTGCAACTAGATGATACTATGTGTCTTGTCAGTGAGGAAGAAAGCAGAGCTGGATCAGTAATCTATATATATATACAGGGCTGTTGCAAGGATTTTTGACACCCTAGGCGAAACCTAATTTTGCCGCCCCCCCCCACCCCCACCCCCACCCCCACACACACACACACACATTGACTCTGCCCCTCACTTAAAATTTTGCGGCACCTATTTCTTCAGCAGTGGTCCACAGATATGCACCTGTGCCTCTGGACCTTCTCACCCCATCACTGTATCATTATGCATGCCTGTTCCCCTCTACACACACTCCCTCCCCCTGTACATCTGTCCACCACACACATCTGCTACCCCTCTGTAACCCCCCTGCACATCTGCCCCCCCCACATATATCAATACCCCCTGCACGTCTGCCCCCCCCCCCAAACAAATATCAGTACCCCCCCTGCACGTCCCCCCCCCACACACACATATTCAGTACCCCCTGCACATCTGCCCCCCCCACACATATCAGTACCCCCCTGCAAATCCGCCCCCCCCCCCACACACACACACACACACACACACACATATCAGTACCTCCCTGCACATCTGTCCCCCCCCCCCATACACACATATCATTACCCCCCCTCCATGTCTGCCCCCACACACACATCAGTACCCCCCCCCCCCCTGCATGTTTTGCCCCCCACACATATCAGTACCCCCCCTGCATGTATGCCCCCCCACCCCCTCCCTTTCCCCGCACGTCTGCCTAAGCCGCCCCCCCCCCCCCCCCCCCCCACATATCAGTTCCCTCCTGTGTACACAGTGCAATGCACTATTAACTTAACAGAATAAATGCAGAGTAAAAAGCAGAGTCAGTGTTTGCTTTTTTTGTGACTGGGCGCAGTCTACAGCACGGAGCGCTGCCTGTGCTTCCACTATACCTGAGCCAGCGGTGGTGATTACTTTACTCCGGGTCCAGGAGAGTGGCTCTGCCCCTGCCTGTCCTTTTAAACCAGATCCCCGAGCGCCCAGGAGGAGGGGGAAGCGGATATCACGGCAAGCCCGCTGTAGTTAGACTACATGCAGCCGCAGGGCTCCCATTTCATCCTTCCCCTCCACCGATCATGCGGCACTTCCGGCCGGCTGCTTCTCATCCCGGCTCTCTTCACTCAGACATCTTCTCACTGCCGCCCCCGCCGCGTCGCTACTGCAGGCTGGGGATAGAGCGGTCCGTCGGTATTCACAGGCGCAACCGCCGGTCCTGGTGGGATTTTAATAATCTGAATCCCAGCGAGTGGCTGGGGATACGGATTTTGGCGCTCCCCCTAATCTGGCGCTCTAGGCAGCCGTCTGATCCACCTATTGCTAGCGCCGGCCCTGTGTATATATATATATATATATATATATATATATATATATATATATATATATATATAGTGCACATTGTGCCTATTCAGATAGAAAAGGGAGAAGCAGTGCTGGATCAGTAAGTGACAGTGGGGCTGATTTACTAAAACAGAGTGCAAAATCTTTTGCAGTTCTGCATGGAAACCAATCGGCTTTCAGATTTTATTGTCAAAGCTATAATCGACAAGCTGAAGTTACAAGCTGATTGGCTACCATGCACAGCTGCACCAGATTTTGCACTCTCCAGTTTAGTAAATCAACTCCAGTGTGTTCCTTGTCTAATAGTGGAGAAGGAAGCAGTGGTGGATCAGTATTCTGTATATAAGGTGATATTGTGTGTCTTGTCAGATAGTGTAGGAGGAAGGCGTGCTGGGTCAGTAATCTGTATATAAGGTGCACTTTGCGCCTAGTCAGATAGTGGAGGAGGAAGCAGTGCTGGATCAGTAATCTGTATATAAGGTGACAGTATGTGTCTTGTCAGATAGTGGAGAAGGAAGCAGTGCTAGATCATCAATCTGTATATGAGGTGATAGTGTGTCTTGTCAGAGGAGGAAGCCGTGCTGAATCAGTAATTTGTATATAAGGTGCAATTTGCACCTAGTCAGATAGAAAAGAAGGAAACAATGCTGGATTGGTAAGTGACAGTGTGTTCCTTGTCAAATGATGGAGGAGGAAGTAGTGGTGGATCAGTAATCTGTATATAAGGTGACAGTGTGTGTCTTGTCAGATAATGGAGGAAACCGTGCTAAATCAGTATTCTGTACATAATGTGACCTGCGGGGTTGTTTACTAAAACTGCATGCTGCAAAATCTGGACCAATCTGCTTCCAGGTTTTTGGGGGACATTCACACTGAACGCAGGTTTGAGATCCTGCAAGCTCGGCTGAACTCGCACAATTTCAAACCCGCATTTCAGTGCAAGTTCAGGGGCGATTTGAGAGACACCTGTGTGGGTTCATGCACAGATGTCTATTGAAATTACCCCCCAAAACCGGCAAAAGTAGTGCAGGAGTTACTTTTGGAAATCGGTGCGTTGCCGCAAAGCTGGCAGCGCATCGATTGGGACGGTACCGTTGACGCCAATTTGGCATGCGATTTGACTTGTCAAATTACATGTAAAATCGCACCGATGTGAACGGAGGCTTGGTGTCAAGGCTTAATTGAACAAGCTGAAGTTAGAAGCTGATTGGTTACCATGCAAAGCTGCTCCAGATACAGATTGCTCCAGTTTTAGTAAATCTCCCCCAGTGTATCTTGTCAGATGGTGGAGAAGGAAGCAGTGCTGGATCAGTAAGTTGTATACAAAGTAACATTGCATGTTTCATAAGTACAGATCAGCAACAGACTCCACTGGGTGTTCCTTAGTTTCATCACATAGACATCTGGAGGCGTAGTTTCTTTCTCGTACATCACGGGACACAGAGCGGCATATTCATTACTATATGGGTTATATGGAGTACCTTCAGGTGTGGACACTGGCAATCTCAAACAGGAAGTCCCCTCCCTATATAACCCCCTCCCCTAGAGGGAGTCCCTCAGTTTTTTCGCCAGTGTCTTAGGTGTTGGTCACGGAATAGCTTTGCTCCACATCCTTGGGATTAAGGGCGGGCTAACCGGATCTGTCCAAGGAGCCTCAGTGCCAAAGTGGACAGTACCCGGGCCCCAAGCCGTGGGGTTTTGCCTATAATGCTCCTCTTTGGAGGGCTGGACCCTGGGCCCAGGACTTGGAGTTTGTAAAAACCATAAGTTCCTGTTTGCCAGGGTGCTATATAGGTCCAGGACAGTGGGTACCTTCATAGGACCCCAGGGCCTGAAGGTCTACTACGCTACCCACGGAGATGGGAGAAGATTGGATCAGTTTGCTGGACAAACATCCTGCAGCATGGAGCAGGTAAGGGGGAGCCTGCGGGACTTGGTTCGACAGCAGGCTCTCCGGGGTAACCTAAAAAAGGGGGATAGCCTAAGTATGCTCTGCATGGGCAACCTTGCTCACTATGTCTAAAAGAGACAGGATGACACCCTTTTCTCCCCCATCACTAGGTCCCCCTGTCTAAATATGTGTTGCTAGCTAAACCTGCTGTTTCTTCCTAGGGCTAGTAAGGATCCCTAGGGGCCTTTGGAGAGTCCTACCTGGCCGGGGGTTTGAATCTGCCGCCTGTTTCTGCGTTCCTGGATCTCCAGCAGCGCGGCTCCTCCATGTTCCTCCTGTTTCCGGCATACGCGCGCGCGCCGTGCGCGCGCACGTCTTATTGTCGTTTTTTCGCGCCGTTCAGACAGGAGGGCGGGGGGGGGGGGGGGGCGTGCCTGCGGCGTCATACAGGGGCGCGCCTTTGTGCTGTTATAGACAGCAGGCATTGTCAGTGCTCAGTCTGAGGCTGATTTTCAGAGGAGAGGATGCAGAGCGGCAGAACAGTGACTCCCGGTGGCGGAAGAGGGGTAGTACATGTGGACTTTGTTCCAATGCCTTTTTTTGTTAAGCCAAGAAATCCCCCTTTTTTGCAGCAGGTTGGAGGCTGGCAAACTTAGTTTGGGGTCACTGTATGTTGTCAAAAGTAAATATATAATATATATTTAAAAAAAAAAAAAAAAAAAAAAAAACATACGGGATCCCATCAGTTTTTGGGCATTAGTGATCTATTGTCCCCTAAACTCTGGTTTTGTACTCCTGCCCACTACAGTCTGTTGTGTGGGCGGAGTCCCTCGATTTTGTATTATGGCTTCCAAAGGTTCGGGGTCAAAGGGTACAAAAAAGACCAAAAAACAAAAGGGTTCCCTTTCTGATCCTGATATGCCGATACTTTCCCCGCAACTTATTAACATAAAAAGTGCCTTGGATGAGCCATTAAGGGGATCTGGTGCGGAGGCTGGCCCAGATCAGCCCAGCCCTGTGTTTATCACAGAGGAGATGCTAGCCGTATCCCTAGGGGGGCTAGAAGAGAGAATAGCAGCATTGATCGCTAGAGCTATTCCTGGTAAGAAACGGGTTAGATCCCCATCACCAAGAGGTGTATCCTCAGATGCTGAGATTCTCTCTCCGGAGGAATTGGAATCACAGGAGGATCAACTAGACCTGAACCAAGAGGGTTCAGGGATTGAGGGGTCTGCCTCGGAGGAACCATTTTCAGACTCCCAGACAGAAAGACTGTGGGTACAGTCTTTGACGGACATGGTCCGCTCGGCATTTAGTTTACCATTGCCAGAGCCTCAGGTTCCTCCGGTATCCTCTCTGGGCTCTTTGAAAGCTCCGTTAAGCAACGCAGTTTTTCCAGTCCATCCTCTTTTGGAGGAATTGATCTTTCGGGATTGGGTACGCCCGGACAGGATTTTTCTGCCACCGAAAAGATTTGCGGTCATTTACCCCATGGAGGAAAAATTCTCCAAGAGGTGGAGGCTCCCAGTAGTGGATGCAGCCATCTCATGTGTGAATAAATCACTAACTTGCCCGGTGGAAAACATACATATGTTTAAAGATCCGGTTGATAAAAGGTTAGAGACACTTTTAAAAGCATCCTTTGCTACGGCAGGAGCAGTGGTACAGCCAGCTGTGGCTGCGATTGGTGTTTGTCAGGCGTTAAAAGACCAGACAAAGGAAATGTTAAAGGACATGCCTACCCAACAAGCAGAAGAGTTTTCTGACATTCCCAGAGCTCTGTGTTTTGCTGTAGATGCTATAAAAGATTCCATCCAGCAGGCCTCTCGTTTATCACTATTTTTGGTACACATGAGAAGGCTCTTAGGGTTGAAGAACTGGGCGGCGGAGCCCCCATGCAAAAAGCTTCTGGCAGGGTTTCCCTTCCATGGAGGACGACTCTTCGGAGAGGATCTGGATAAATATATTCAGACTATTTCAAATGGCAAGAGTACCCTTTTACCGGTCAAAAAGACATTCCGGGCTCCTACATTTAAAAGGCAGCTCTTTCCTGTCTCGGGGCCCTTAAATTCCAGGCAGTATCGACGGCCGCCTGCACGATCCAACGTTAACGGTAGATCGCAGGGACAGGCCCCTGGGGGTAAGAGGCCGTGGTATCGCAAGCCGACAAAGACAGCCCCTAAGTCTGCCTTATGAAGGGGCGCCCCCACTCTCGCGGGTGGGGGGGAAGGCTTCGTTTCTTCTCAGAAGTTTGGGAAGTCAAGATCCCCGACAAATGGGTCCGGGCATCTGTAACCACAGGTTACAGACTGGAGTTTCTAAGGTATCCTCCGCCTCATTTTCAGGAATCAAGGCTACCAAGGGATCCAGCAAGGAAGGCCTCAATGCTGGCAGCTTTGGATCACCTGCTTTGCCAGGACGTAATTATAGAAGTGCCAGCCCAAGAGCAAGGGCTAGGTTTCTATTCCAATCTCTTTGTCATACCAAAGCCCAATGGCGATGTCAGGCCAATCTTGGACCTAAAGAGGTTAAACGGTTTCCTAAGGGTTCGTTCCTTCCGGATGGAATCCATCCGGTCAGCAGCCGCCGCGCTTCAGAAGGACGATTTTCTGGCCTCCATAGACATAAAGGATGCTTACCTTCATGTACCAATCTGTCAGTCGCATCAAAGATTTTTACGCTTCGCGGTGGGGCAGCGACACTTCCAATTCAGGGCGCTCCCCTTCGGGCTGGCCACGGCCCCCCGGGTATTCACGAAGATCCTAGCCCCAGTTCTGGCCAATTTAAGGGTCCAGGGGGTCACAGTCCTAGCATACTTGGACGACCTTTTAATCATAGATCACTCACGGTCGGGTCTGCAAAAGGCAGTAAACCTCACGGTTCGGTACCTCGAAGAATTCGGCTGGGTCCTAAACCGGGGAAAGTCAGCGTTCCAGCCTACAAAGCAGTTGGAATACCTCGGCATGAGGTTAGACACAGAACAGCAAAGGGTGTTCCTGCCCCTGGTAAAGATCGAAGCTATCAAGGAGTTGGTTCAGTTGGTTCTAAACAAGAAAAAACCAACTATTCGCCTATGTATGCGAGTACTAGGCAAGCTAGTGGCCACGTTCGAGGCAGTACCATACGCTCAGATCCACACTCGCGTCCTACAGGCAGCCATTTTAGCAGCCTGGGGCAAGAGGGCACATGCCTTAGAGTCCCCTTTGACGCTATCATCAAGGGTCCGACAAAGCCTGGCCTGGTGGTTGAACCCCCAGAATCTTCTAAAGGGAAAATCCTTCAGCCCTGTTGTCTGGAAGGTAGTTACCACAGACGCCAGCCTGGCAGGCTGGGGGGCGGTCTTCGAGGGGTTCTCTCGCCAGGGAACTTGGGTGAAAGCAGAGAGGCAGCTCCCCATCAATATCTTGGAGATCAGAGCTGCTCGCCTAGCCCTTCTGGCATGGTCCTCCAGATTAAAGGGGTTCCCGGTGAGAATCCAGTCAGACAATGCCACGGCGGTGGCATACATAAACCACCAAGGGGGAACCAGGAGTCAGGCCACTCAGAGGGAGGTGAGCTTGATTTTTCAGTGGGCAGAGGTTCATGTACCCTGCATTTCGGCGATATTCATTCCCGGAGTGGACAACCTGCAGGCAGACTTCTTAAGTCGCCAGAGTCTGTTGCCAGGGGAGTGGTCTCTGCATCCCCAGGTCTTTCAGACAATCTGCCAGAGGTGGGGAATGCCGGACGTAGATATAATGGCATCCAGGTTCAACAAGAAACTAGACAGGTTCGTGTCTCGAGCGAGGGATCCTATGGCCTGCGGAACCGATGTGTTGGTTTGCCCTTGGCATCAATTCAAACTTCTATATGCATTCCCTCCGCTACAGTTACTCCCTCGCCTGTTGCGCAGGATCAGAGTGGAGCACAAGCCAGTCATTCTAGTAGCTCCGGCTTGGCCCCGGAGGACTTGGTACTCACTAGTCCTGAAGATGGCAGTGGGAGACCCTTGGACTCTTCCTCTACAACCAGACCTACTCTCACAAGGCCCGATCCTCCACCCTACATTACAGCGTCTAAATTTGACGGCCTGGAGGCTGAAAGCCGGTCTCCAGGGTGATTTATTACAGGGTGTGGAGGAACTACGTAGGCTGGTGTGAATCCAAAAGATGGAATTCCCGCAAATATACTATTGATAGGGTGTTAAGTTTTCTCCAGCTAGGAGTGGATAAAGGCCTGGCACTAAGCACAATCAAGGGACAGATCTCAGCTCTGTCAGTGTGGTTTCAGAGGCCGCTGGCCACCCACTCGCTGGTAAAGACCTTCATACAGGGGGTCTTGCGTATTAATCCTCCTGTCAAGTCACCAATTTGTCCATGGGACTTAAATCTTGTCCTGTCCACTTTACAGAAACAACCCTTTGAGCCGTTGGCTGAGATTCCTTTAGTCTTACTGACAAGAAAGTTGGTTTTCTTGGTCGCCATAGTTTCGGCCAGGAGAGTGTCAGAATTAGCAGCCTTATCGTGTAAGGAACCATATCTCGTTCTGCATAAGGACAGGGCAGTTCTCCGGCCCCATCCTTCCTTTCTACCAAAGGTTATATCCAAATTTCACTTAAACCAGGATTTGGTACTTCCATCCTTCTTTCCAAAACCTACATCTAGAAAGGAGGGGTTGCTGCATACCTTGGATATTGTCCGGGCCATGATGGCCTATCTTAAAGCTACAGAAAAAATCCGGAAGACAGATGTATTATTCGTTCTACCAGATGGCCCCAAGAAGGGGCAGGCAGCTGCAAAATCCACCATCTCGAGATGGATTAGACAATTAATCATTCAAGCCTACGGTTTGAAGAGGTTGCCTCCTCCGTTGTCGGTAAAGGCCCATTCTACCATGGCCATGGGCGCCTCTTGGGCAGCACACCATCAGATCTCTATGGCTCAGATATGCAAGGCGGCAACGTGGTCATCAGTCCACACGTTTACAAGGTTTTATCAACTAGACGTGAGAAGGAATGCGGATTCTGCCTTTGGACAGGCAGTACTACAGGCTGCAGTTTGAAATCCTCGGGATCAGAAGCACCCTTGGTTAAAAAAAAAAAAATCTTTGGAAGATGTCTCCCTCCCCTCATTAAAGCATTGCTTTCGGACATCCCATATAGTAATGAATATGCCGCTCTGTGTCCCGTGATGTACGAGAAAGAAAAAGGGATTTTTAAATACAGCTTACCTGTAAAATCCTTTTCTTGGAGTACATCACGGGACACAGAGCTCCCACCCCTCTTTTGGGTGACCATTTTGGGAGGCATACTGCTTGCTACAAAACTGAGGGACTCCCTCTAGGGGAGGGGGTTATATAGGGAGGGGACTTCCTGTTTGAGATTGCCAGTGTCCACACCTGAAGGTACTCCATATAACCCATATAGTAATGAATATGCCGCTCTGTGTCCCGTGATGTACTCCAAGAAAAGGATTTTACAGGTAAGCTGTATTTAAAAATCCCTTTTTTCCCAGTGACCAGCAATACCAGTTCTAATATGTGCCCATTGTCCACTCTCCCAGTCCCTGGCTTCTGATTGGTTGATCTGGGTTGTCTAACAGTCTTTATTCTTTTACTTTGCAGATATTGATGAGTGTGCGAGTGAATCCCATCACTGTAACCCCACCCAGGTGTGTATAAACACAGAGGGAGGATATACATGTTCCTGTACGGAGGGGTACTGGCTCCTCGAAGGACAGTGCTTAGGTGAGACTTTTTGTCCTTTTTTTTTAATTTATTTATTTCTTCTTCTGTTTTTGCATGTATGGATGAGATCAAAGCTTCCATAGACTGGAGAGCAGTGCCAGGAAAGGTCCTCTGGCACCCAAGTGCGTACCCCCCTCCTCCCTCCAGTTCTTTGTTTAACCACTTCAATACCGGGCCATTGTCATTTGACATCCACAAAGGGGATCTCCTATCCTGAGTGGACGTCATATGACGTCCTGGACTTTGGGGGGGATATCTGAATGATGCCTGCAGCGAGAGGCATCATCCAGATATCCATCTCTTCTGCCGGCGATTCTGCACAACATAAGAACGATCATAGCGCCGCCATCCGGTGCTTCTCCGGGCTCTCCCGTGCCATCGGGGGCCCGGAGAATGAATCGTCCGGCGCTAGCTGGAACCATAGTGATGACTGGTGACCAGATGGTCACCAGTCATCTATATGACCGTCTGAGGACCCGGGCGCGATGTGATGATGTCACGCCCGGGTCCCGTTAGTAAACAAAGCCGCGATTGCGGCTACTAAGCAACAGTATTCACGAGATCGGTGAATTTTTTTCACCGATCTCATGGTTTCCAGCCTGGAGGAGAAATGTGAGGTCTTATTGACCCTGCATCTCTCCATAAAGAGGACCTGTCACACACATTCCTATTACAAGGGATGTTTACATTCCTTGTAATAGGAATAAAAGTGATAAAAAATAAATAAAAAATATGTAAAAAAAAATATGTAATAAAAAATTAAAACGCCCCTGTCTCCTCTGTAAATCTAAACTGGTAACCTGTAAAAAAGGTTTTAAGTACCGAAGTTTGGCGCCATTCCATGAGTGTGCGCAATTTTAAAGCGTGACATGTTGGGTATCTATTTACATAACATAATCTTTCATATTTTACAAAAAAATTAGGCTAACGTTACTGTTTTTTTTTAATTCATGAAACATTTTTTTCCCCCAAAAAAGGCGTTTGAAAAATGATTGCGCAAATACTGTGCAAGATAAAACTTTGCAATGACCTTCGTTTTATTCCCTAGGGTGTCTGCTAAAAAAACATATATAATGTTTGGGGGTACTGCGTAATTTTCTAGCAAAACAATTATGATTTGTACATGTAGGAGAGAAGTGCCAGAATAGGCCCGGTATGGAGGTGTGTATAAAAGCCCTGTATTGAAGTGGTTAAACACTACAAAAATTAACACAAATTTAAGATGGTTAAAAAAAAAAAAAAGTTAAAGGAAGGAAATAAAGGGGTAACAAAAAAAAAATGTAACTACATATTTTATTCTGCAAATGTGTCCCTTTTATTAAAGTGCAAGAACCATATTTCTGAGTACAAAGCATTTTTAAAAATTCAGTGCTACAAACACATTTTAAACAGTTTACATGCTAATGATTAAAAAACAAAAAATAAACTTCAAAAAATCAAATACCAAGGGGTACATTTATATATAAAAATAAATTACTGGTTTTTTTTTTCTCCAATTCTAGGGCTTCCTTTAATCGTCGGCTCCATCTAGTGACCAAAATGGGGTATATTTTCTAAGTGAGGTATTTCAAAAAATATATACTGTATTTTTGCCACTAGATCATCTGATGATCATAGGAAGCCATAATATAAGGCAGGGCTCAAAATTTCAAGCCCTGAGCTACTAGTCAGACCTCAAGTGTTATTCGCCACCAGTTGCTTCACCTAACAGCCCGTTCATACACTGCCCCATGCCTAATTGCGCCCGTAAACACGCTCTTGTAGATTATCTCATGGAATGACACTGTTAAATGTTTAATGCAGAATCAAGTTACACAATTTAATATTACCAACAACTTTAACAAAATGGGACAGGGCATGGGGGCAGACCAGAGGGACAGGGCACTGGGGGCAGACCAGAGGGACAGGGCACTAGAACCGGGTCTCTTCCCTATTCTCTTGCAACTTCCATCCATCCAGTCTCCTCTGCAACTCCCATCCATCCTCTCTCTCTCTCCCTCTCCTATTCATCTCATCATCAGGAGCCCCTGTGTGTGGCTCCACGCTTGCATGTCCCCACTTCCCCGTTTTATTCAGGCTGGCAGTGAGAAGAGGAGCTGCAGCACAGCGGGAGGGAGTACAATCCAGCACCGAGATCCACACAACTGCACAGCCATTGACACCATAGCACAGGTTGAACTGCTGGACACTTACATAGAGCACAAGGACAAGAAAACTGCACAAACTGGAAGGCTGTCGCTCTCATGTCAGGGCAACTTTCAGTGAGCGCTGCACTGCCTACCTGGGACACCCGGAGTGGTCATTTTTGCAATCCTCCACCTCACTCATTACTTCCTGCTCCCTGCTCCCCAGCTACATTGGTCGGGGGGAGGGGGGCAGGCTCAGAGAGGTCATACTGTTAGGTCCCATGGCTTAATGAGAATTGTAAGGAGAGCACCTGTGTACTGCTCTGCCTGTGCGTGGCTCACCAGACTACTTTTCCCGAGCATGCGCCTTTCCTCTTCGGCCGCCAATCGCATCGGGGCTCTAAGTCATGCAGCCCTGTCATCACTCGCCCCCAGCTGAAATCCACTCGCCAAATGCTAGTAGGCGAGTGGAAATTTTGAGGGCTGATATAAGGGTTTATTCATTCCTTATGTGGCTGGGGCGGTGTGCAGGCAGCCTGTGTTTCTTCGAGGTTTTTTTGTTCTGAGTGTGTGCTCCCAGCACAGTCACCGAGCTGTGATAGACCACTCTCTCCATCTAGTTATGATTGGCAGTCAGCGGGATAGGCTCCCGATCATGTGACCACTAGGGCAGCCAATCACAGTTGTCACATGATTGGGAAGTCCATCCCTTTCACCTCGACATAAAGACCCTCTGAAAGGGACACTTATGTTGGGTGGCGAAGGGGTTAAACCAGGGGGTCTCCAAACTTTTTCTGAACAAAGTTCAAGTAGGTAACAAAAGAAATATTGCACTGGAGATAAAAATCGATGTAGCTACATAAACTGTAAAAATGGTGCGAGTAATACCAAACGGTAGCAAAAGCAGTCATAAAAACATGTAGCCAAGTATGATACTGATATAAAAATGTGTACAACGATACCACTGCTGAATCCAGATTAGGAGAGGTTAACATCTGTCCGTCGGCATGTAGATGTCCTGTGAAGGGAACCATCACAACTCTCAGTGGATGGCTGTAGAATCCCAGGTTGATAGAGGGAAGTGTAACAGCCCTTGCCTGTGGCAGATAGTAAGGTCCCGCCGGCATGCAGATATGAAGGCACAGCAAAGGAGCCCTTCAGATGGACACAGCAAGCCCCGCCGGTGTCCGTGACATCACCGGATCTCCGACAGAACTTCCTGAAGGCCTGGTATTAGTGGAAGGAAGGGTGCCCCCAAGTTGGTATTTAAGATGGTAATGGTGCCCCACTATTGGTGTCTATAGGAGCAATAGTGTTTTATTATTGGTATTAGTGGAAAGAAGGGTGCCTCCATATTGGTATTTAAGATGGTAATGATGCCCCACCATTGGTGTCTATGGGAGGAATGGTGCCCTATTGATATCAGTGGAAGGGATGGTGCCCCATCATTTGTGTCTGTCGGAGGAATAGTGCCCCATTATTGGTGTCTGTGGGAGGAAGGGAACCCCATCATATGTGTCAATGGATGGCATGGGGCTCTAAGTGCCAGATAATAAAGGCAAGGAAAGGACCACCTCTGGCCCGTGGGCCATAGTTTGGACACCACTATGTTAAATTATGACGTCTGATTGGCGGCTAATGCTTATACTTACTGGGGAGAGGCTTATGCCGGCCATATATGGATCATTTTTCTCATTTAGCCATGAAGAGGGGCTGATTATAAAAATGAACAGATTTCCCCCGTGCACACAACTGAGGTGGATGGGGGAATCCTCCCCCGCTGTTTGTTGTATTTTGACAGGGGAGCGCCTCTGCTGCCAGAATACACTGATCAGTGCAGCAACTGATTGACTGCAGTGCTGATCGAATTTTTTTTTTTCAACAAGCCCGTTTTTGAGAAGTCGATTGTTAGATTAACTTCTCACGAACAGGAACTACTATAGACGGATCAAATTTCCCAACTGAACCGACTACATTTTGAGCCATCTATCACTTTAGATGGGCTTTGGCTGTTTCAAGGGCTGCGGGGGGGGGGGGGATTGGGGGGTTTGGAGCAAAAAAGTCACATGAAGTAGTATTTAAGTCGCCTGGCAAAGTTGCACCGCAAGTCGCACCACTTTTAGGTTGCGGCATCGTGAACCGAGCCTAAGAGTGAAATGGCAACTAGTGAAGGTCTGCCCCAAATTAACAGAGGGAACACCTCAATATTGTCTTTGTAATGTACTATATTGTTTGTTTTTGTGAAAATCAGACACCTTTCAAAAAAAAATTAACAGAGGGAATATGTCAGTTTTCCATATAGAAAACTGACGCAGACCCCTGCCAGGTGTTGTTTGGGATGTGAGCTGAAGGCAAACGCCTCACATCCCTTTCTCTGCTTGTACAGTGAATACGCTACATGAGCAGAGCCTGCAGAATTTCCAACCCTTCTCCTTAGGCCCCTTTCACACTGCCAGACCTGAACGGTCGCACCATGCCTCTCTATGGAGCATTGGATGTCAGCGGTGACATGTCCGCTGACATCCGATCAGATAAAATCAGATGGCAGATCAAATCGGGAGAGATCTGATGAAAGCTGACATGCTGTCCGTTTTCGTCCCATCTCTCCATAGGAGACAGCGGCGCTCGACAAGCCCCTCCCCACTCAGTGAGCAGAGAAGGACCTGTCATCCGCTGGCTCAGCGGAGATCAACGGCAAGATCTCCCGCTGAGCTGGCGGACTCCGCTGCGACGGATTCGCCTGGTGTGAATGAAGCCCAACTCCTGCTCTGAGCCAAATGGAGGCAAGCATGCAGCTCCTGATCTCTGTTCTCTGCGCTGCCTCTCCCATAGTATTTAAGACTAGTACACAGGGGGCTGAATGTCAGACAGCATCAACGGTTTAATAGAAACGGGCCGACGTTCGGCTCGTGTACTGCCGACAGTCCGCCAGAAGCTTATCGTTTAGCCAGTTTCTGTCGAAGGGGCCTGACCGAAAAAGGTCTGCCGAAACGGCTCACGATTAACGCGCTCAGCCAATTGATGTAAGCGCTGACCGGAGTGTTCTGGCAGGGGGGCTGTCACCCTGTCAGAACACAATAGCTCAGCAGGGCTGATCGGTGTACTAATGTCGGATTGTTACCATGTTTCCCCGAAAATAAGCACCGGGTCTTATATTAATTTTGGCAAACAAAAACACACTAGGGCTTATTTTCGGGGGATGTCTTTTTTATTTACGGTATGTACAATGATCTTAAAGTGGTTGTAACCCTAAAAAATAAAAAATAAATTTTCCTTTGAAGCATGATAGATTGCATAGTGCTTCTGCTGTGTCCCCTATCCATCTCCTGTGTCCCCTATCTTCTCCCCCTCCCCCCTCCCCATCAGGTCAGGAGTCAGTATTTTGTCATAAAAAACATCTTAAAATCCATATTTATAGAATTATGTAATTCGTTTTGTAGGGATTGTGCCGGTGTGGGGTGCAGTGTGTCTCCTTATGTGATTGTTTTGTGGGCAATACCTTTGTTGCAGCTGCCCTGGGTGTCGCATGGTCTGCTTGAGCACTTCTTCTCTGCTCCAGGATCCCCGCTGGTGTCGGCCTGCTCTGTGTACTGAGGAGGGGGGCCGCAGGCGGGAGGAGAGCGGAGGAGGGTGGAGTCTGTGTCCCGCTGGCGTCGACCTGCTTCGTGCGCTGAGGGAGAGGTAACTGGCATCAGGTAGGAGGAGAGCGGAGGGGGGAGCACCTGTCACGCTGGCGTCGGCCATCTCCTTGTCCTGTGGAGGGGGGCTGTGGGCATCAGCCAGGAGGAGAGGAGAAGATCTCAGGCGAGTCTGTTTTGCATGGTGCAGTTACAAAGGGAGACACGCACACCCTATGGCGGTGTAATCATCCTGCAAATTGGATTTAAAAAAAAAAAAGATTTTACTAGGGCTTATTTTCAAGGTAGGGCTTATATTGCAGCCCTCCCCGGGAATCTTGCTAGGTCTTATTATGGGGTAGGTCTTATTTTCGGGGAAAACACGGTAGTACAGTGGCTCCGACCTGAGCGGTAGTTCAAGGACCTGCCTGATTGCATACAAATTAAAAGTGTTTTGGTAAAGCTAAAAGGAAAATTGTACAAGGACTTTGTATAATGTTTGGCCAGCCTTAATTAGGAGCAGCCTATGCTCCATTTTTTTATGTTTAGTTTGTGCTGTCACCACTCGTAATTCCCCCCAATGGTGAGTAAATGACTCCAGCCTATAAACTCGTCACTGTTCTTGCCCATGTGATTGAACTCCGCCATGTCTTAGAATGTTTTGTATTATTGTAAAGGAGGCTGATTCCAATTATCACATTGTACTTGTACAGCTGGATCCAATGTATTATAACACACAATAATACTGTTACAGCAGTTGGATAGTATATCGCCCCAGCATAATTTAATACACCACAAACCCAGCTGTGCAACAATCACCGCATGTGCCAGAGTGAAAAAACTTCAGCGGCAGATATTGGACCTCATTCATCCAAATGTCCAAAGCAAGAACTCCTAGAAATTGTACTTAATCCAGGAAACGGTTCCTAGGCTATCACTTGGCTTCCTTGTAATAACGCCACCCAGTCTGCATAATGCTGTTTTAAACGACGGGGAGGAGGAGATGACTTTGATGGAGTTTGGATGAATAATACACACATCTTTAAGAACGACACATGGTGATTGGGGCCAAACATTGGACAGTGGAGCCGTCCAATAGAGCCGTACTCACTCTGATATGATATGAAGGGGGCGCTGTTGAGTGGCTGGGCAGCAAGGCACTTAAATGGGTCTGAGGGTCTCTTCTTCCCTCCTCCCGAGCATAGGCAGGATCTCCTTGCTGTGGCAGCGATATCCCTGCTGTGTTCAGCCACAGTCCTCCCCTGTTCTTAAACTCAGGCGTGATGAAGATTTCATTCACTTCCGGTATTGGTTCTGCATTTACCTGGCCTAGGAGGGCAGAGGAGGGATCAGGGGTCTAATAAACCCCAGATTTCTCCATAAAGAGGATATGTCACTACCCAAGGTATCACAGGGGGTGATAAATATCACTAGTTTTAGTGCTTGCCATAGGCGCTATTTTCACTAGATACGCCTCTGACTCCGGTGCTCTATGAAGCTTGTGCGGTGGGCAGCAAACACACAGGGTCCAATTTCGGTAGTAACGTTGTATTGCAAAAAAGCTCAGCGAAACAACAGGTCCAGCAAGGGAGCCAACGCCAACTGGGGCCACTTACAACTGAGACAGCGGTGGACCCACAATATGCAGAATGGAAGATTCCAACAACGGCTGCCACAGAGGAGCAGAATGGGGCCTGGCTGGTCCACTGCACCAAAATGGGGAAGGCTTCCTGGAAGGTAAGAAGGTAGTACCTGCACTGTCCTTTCTGCTCTGGAACCTGTCCCTATTTCTAGTACTGTCCCTGACAGACAGGGTTCCTTTCTCAAAGCTAGACACTAGCATAAAGTGTGCCAAGCCTGGAAGCCAGGGTCTTAAATAGGCTCTGCCCTACCCAAGATGGTTGCTCGGATAGTCCAATAGGATGGCTGTCTCCCTCTGACCAAGGAAATCATAAAGAAATGGAGTTGTTCACAACAAATCTGCCCCCCCATCTGCATTGTCGCAGCAGTCAAGTGCCACATGCAGAGAAGATACAGACTGCACAGACGTCTGGTGATGCACTAAGCAAGAGCCCTACATAGCGCACTTAAGTTATATCTGCTGTCTCAATTCAGTTCAGTCCACCTAGGAAAAGCCATTTGCTGCTGCTCTCTCCTATTTAGTTTAGTAACTCTGCAAACTACCCAAAAAATTCCTGATATGTCATAACATACAATAGTATAATCTTTAGACCGGGTTCACATTTGTGTTGTCCGGTTTCAACAGCGGGATTTCAGCCACCTCCGGTGTAACTGTGTTAAGTGGTTCAGGTGCGATATGTCAAAGTGTATGATGATGGAAATCGAATCTGAACCATGCCTACTGGGCACACTTATCCCCTTCTTGCCCAGGCCAATTTTCGGCTTTCAGTGATGTCACACTTTAAATGACAATTGTGCAGTCATGTAACACTCAAATCCCCCCCCCCCCCCCCAGGCTGCACCTCACCTGTCTTAGCCCATCTAGGTGGTGCGTATCGGGAAACGAGCATCAGCAGTGGGATCGGGCATCTCCTCCATCTCGGTGGCCATGCCCCTACTCCCTCCTCCTAGGCACGTCCAATAGGATCCCCTGTCCTTTAAGCCAATTGGGTAACAGGTTTCAAAACCCGCTTCCAGATTGGCCGGGAGGAGGATCAGTGTTACAACAGCGTATATATTCATGGTGTGAGATGCACCAAAGTGGTGAGGATAGTCATGGGTGGCAACTGCTTTCTTTCCTGGAAAAACTAGCAACAATTATTGCTGCAATTGACAGGCCTGAGCCCAGGTTCGCACTGGGCTGCGGGGATGGAGCCGTACAAGTTCAGCTGAACTCGCACAATTTCACTCCCGCTGGCAGTCCCGATTTTGGCAGGTTTCTGCACAAGTTCCAGGTTTCTGCACACATGTAAATCACGGGCCGAAATTGCAAAAAATAGTGCAGAAACTACTTTTAGAAATTGGTGCGGCGCCGCACCGATTAGGACGGTGTCATTGCCGGCAAATGCCACCAAATTGACATGCAATTTGACATGTCAAATTACAGCAATGTGAACCAGGGCTTATTGATATAAGATGCTGTTTAAGTTTTTACACTAGAGGGAGCTATTCTCAGCTAGCCAAGAGCTATTAACACCATATTAAAAACAAGTTGTTTAGAATGCTTGCAATGCAGTAAATAATGCATACTGGGAAAGTTTATTTTTTGCCTATGTAAGGCTGAAATAGAATCGGTCACCAAGAAAAGTTTAGAATGCATTCATTGGGACTGATCTGAGGTCTGAGATGCATGCATTGGGACCGATCTGAGGTCTGAGATTCACGCATTGGCACTGGTCTGAGATGCATGCATTGGGACTGATCTGAGGTCTGAGATGCATGCATTGGGACTAATCTGAGGTCTGAGATGCATGCATTGGGACTGGTCTGAGATGCATGCATTGGGACTGGTCTGAGGTCTGAGATGCATGCATTGGGACTAATCTGAGGTCTGAGATGCATGCATTGGGACTGGTCTGAGATGCATGCATTGGGACTGATCTGAGGTCTGAGATTCACGCATTGGCACTGGTCTGAGATGCATGCATTGGGACTGGTCTGAGGTCTGAGATGCATGCATTGGGACTGATCTGAGGTCTGAGATGCATGCATTGGGACTGGTCTGAGGTCTGAGATGCATGCATTGGGACTGGTCTGAGGTCTGAGATGCATGCATTGGGACTGGTCTGAGGTCTGAGATGCATGCATTGGGACTGGTCTGAGGTCTGAGATGCATGCATTGGGACTAATCTGAGGTCTGAGATGCATGCATTGGGACTGATCTGAGGTCTGAGATGCATGCATTGGGACTGATCTGAGGTCTGAGATGCATGCATTGGGACCGATCTGAGGTCTGAGATTCACGCATTGGCACTGGTCTGAGATGCATGCATTGGGACTGGTCTGAGGTCTGAGATGCATGCATTGGGACTGGTCTGAGATGCATGCATTGGGACTGATCTGAGGTCTGAGATTCACACATTGGCACTGGTCTGAGATGCATGCATTGGGACTGGTCTGAGGTCTGAGATGCATGCATTGGGACTAATCTGAGGTCTGAGATGCATGCATTGGGACTGGTCTGAGATGCATGCATTGGGACTGATCTGAGGTCTGAGATTCACGCATTGGCACTGGTCTGAGGTCTGAGATTCATGCATTTGGACTGATCTGAGGTCTGAGATTCACGCATTGGCGCTGGTCTGAGATGCACGCATTGCGACTGATCTGAGGTGTGCGAGATACATGCACATTGGTGCTGATCTGAAGTCCATTTATTGGGGCTGACCATGTTTTATGTAAGCACCAGTTATTCAGTTTTAAACTCAGTTGTATTGTTAATGACCAGTTAATTCATTAACCACTTCAGCCCCGGAAGGATTTACCCCCTTTCTGACCAGAGCACTTTTTGTGATTCGGCACTGCATTGCTTTAACTGACAATTGTGCGGTCGTGCGACGTGGCTCCCAAACAAAATTGGCGTCCTTTTTTCCCCACAAATAGAGCTTTCTTTTGGTGGTATTTGATCATCTCTGCGATTTTTATTTTTTGCGCTATAAACAAAAATAGAGCGACAATTCTGAAAAAAATGCAATATTTTTTACTTTTTGCTATAATAAATGTCCCCCAAAAATATATATAAAAAAACATTTTTTTTCCTCAGTTTAGGCCGATACGTATTCTTCTACATATTTTTCGTAAACAAAAATCGCAATTAGCGTTTGATTGGTTTGCGCAAAAGTTATAGCGTTTACAAAATAGGGGGTAGTTTTATGGCATTTTTATTAATATTTTTTTTTTACTGGTAATGGCGGCGATCAGCGTTTTTTTTTCAGTACTGCAATCTTATGGCGGACACATCGGACACTTTTGACACATTTTTGGGACCATTGACATTTTTTTAGCGATCAATGCTATAAAAATGCATTGTATTACTATAAAAATGCCATTGGCAGTGAAGGAGTTAACACTAGGGGGCGGGGAAGGGGTTAAGTGTGTTCCTATTTGTGTTCTAACTGTATGGGGGGGGGGGTGGCCTCACTAGGGGAAATCACTGATCTTCTGTTCATACATTGTATGAACAGAAAATCAGCGTTTCCCCCGCTGACAGGAACGAGAGCTATGTGTTTACACACATAGCTCTCGTTCCCCGCTCTGTAATGAACAATCACGGGTGCCCGGCGGCGATCGTACCCGCCGGGCACGCGCGCGGGACTTGGGGGCGTGCGGGGGGCGCGTGGGCTGCCGGCGGCGCGCACGCGCCCCTTAGTGGCCGTCGAAAGAGCGACGTAGTATCACGGGCTCTCGCCGTAGAACGACAGCGGCTGGTCGGCATGTGGTTAATATACAGGGTGGGCCATTTATATGGATACACCTTAACCACTTGACCACTGGGCACTTAAACCCCCTTCCTAACCAGACCAATTTTCAGCTTTCGGTGCTCTCACAATTTGAATGACAATTACTCAGTCATACAACATTGTACCCATTTGAAATTTTTGTCCTTTTTTTCACACAAATAGAGCTTTCTTTTGGTGGTATTTGATCACCTCTGGGTTTTTTATTTTTTGCGCTATAAAAGAAAAACGGATGAAAATTCTGTAAAAAAACAAAAAAAATTGTTTCTGTCATATTAGCAGGTTATTTCTCACACACAGCATATGCATACCACAAATTACACCCCAAAACACATTCTGCTATTCCTCCCGAGTATTGCGATACCCCATGTGTGGGACTTTTACGCAGCGTGGCCACATAGAGAGGCCCAACATGCAGGGAACGCCATCAGGCGTTCTGGAACACCCAGACCAATTCTGACATTTCTCTCCTACATGGAAAAATCATCATTTATTTGCTAGAAAATTACATAGAACCCCAAAACATTATATATGCTTTTTTAACAAAGACCCTAGAGAATACAATGGCGGCCGTTACAACTTTTTATCTCGTACGGTATTTTCGCAGAAATTTATTGAACGCGTGTTTTTTAAAAAACAGTTTTGTGCTTAAAACAAAACAGTAAAGTTAGCCCAATTTTTTTTCATAATGTGAAAGATGAAGTTACGCCGAGTAAATAGATACCCAACATGTCACACTTCAAAATTGCGCACACTCGTGGAATGGCGCCAAACTTCGCTACTTAAAAATCCCCATAGGCGGTATTGCAGAGTATCGCGCAGGGTATTGCAGAGTATTGGGGTATTGCAAAGTATCATGCAGGGTATTGGGGTATTGTCGAGTATTGGGGTATTGTCGAGTATTGGGGTATTGTCGAGTATTGGGGTATTGTCGAGTATTGGGGTATTGTCGAGTATTGGGGTATTGTCGAGTATTGGGGTATTGTCGAGTATTGGGGTATTGCCGAGTACTGGGGTATTGCCGAGTACTGGGGTATTGCCGAGTACTGGGGTATTGCCGGGTACTGGGGTATTGCCGGGTACTGGGGTATTGCCGGGTACTGGGGTATTGCCGGGTACTGGGGTATTGCCGGGTACTGGGGTATTGCCGGGTACTGGGGTATTGTTGGGTACGGGGGATTGCAGGGTACTGGGGGATTGCAGGGGTACTGGGGGATTGCAGGGTACTGGGGGATTGCAGGGTACTGGGGGATTGCAGGGTACTGGGGAATTGCAGGGTACTGGGGGATTGCAGAGCTGGGATGGATTGAGGGATGGCTGGATCTGTGACTGCATTTGTCACAGATCCAGCCACAGCTCAGCTGCTGACACCCCGCTCCCCCCCCCCCCCTCTCCTCGCACACTGTACAGAGAGGAGAGGGAGGAACCGGCGTCATCAAATGACGCCGGTTTGTTTACAAGTGATCGCGCCGTCATTCGACGGCGCGATCACGTGGTAAACGGCCGCGATCAGTGGCAATTTACCGTGATCCGTGATGCGCCGGGTCTAGAAGACTGGTATGCCCTATGGCCAGTCTGGGTAAGGCGCCTTTCACACGGAAAGAAAGAAACATGCTTTTAACTGCGGCAGGACAGCCGCCCGTGTGAAAGGCCCCTAAGGCCTCATTCACACATGGCCGACTCCATCGCAGTCCGTTCCGACGGAGTCCGCCAGCTCAGCAGGAGATCAGTCCGCAGATCTCCGCTGAGCCGACGGATGACAAGCTCCGCTCTGCTCACTGAGCGGGGAGGAGCTTATCGGGCACCACTGTCCTCTATGGAGTGATCTGATGAAAACGGACAGCATGTCCATTTTCATCAGATCTTACCCGATCCGATCCGCATGGACAGATGGGGACGTGAGCCCCATACGTTTGTTTTTAGCGGATCGGATCAGGTCGGATGTCAGTGGACATGTCTCCGCTGACATCCGACGCTCCATGGACATGCATGGAGCGCCCGTTCAGGTCCGCCTAAAAAACTGTCAGGACGGACTTGAACGATCCATGTTTGAATGAGGCCTAAGAGTACAAATTATTATCAGATGAACCGCACATACTGTATTTACCATTCTTCCAATAGAAGCGTTGTTTGACACATTGGGGGTTATTTACTAAAGGCAAATCCACAAAGTGGATTCAAGTGCACTTGAAATTGCAGTCGCTGTAGATTCGAGGGAGACATGCAAGAAAATAAACACCAGCATTTTAGCTTGCACTTGATTGGATGATAAAATCAGCAGTGCTTCTTCTCATTTCAGATCTACCCCTCAGATTTACAGCGACTGCACTTCCAAGTGCACTTTGCACTTGTAGTGCAAAGTGGATTTGCCTTTTTGGCAATAACCCCCAATCTGTACAATAACCTCTTGTTTGTACAGATTACCCAGAAAATAATAACAATTATGAAAAAAATGTAATTAAATACGCCAATATGACAAAAGATGTCATAATGTCTTATATAAATATTATTTGTGGACTTTTTTTTGTGGGCAGAGTGACATCACTCAATGTACACATCTGTGATGTGCCTTCTCTTAGCAATTTACCAAAATCTTTTCGGTTTTACAATTGTGTAATTTTCTGCAGTTTCCCAGCAAGGAATGAAACGTATAGAGTCATAAAATGTGATTGCATCTATCGTCTGTAAAATTGGCAGTTAGGCACAGACAAGAAATGCTTGTTTCCCAATACAGAGGTTGTATAATCCTTCATTGACATTTCAGCCTCTGTATGTTCAAGCAGTATGAATGGCTTGCAGCAGATGACTTTGGGTAAAAATAAAACTTCTAGGAAAATAAATCAATTCTCGAACGATGAAAAATTATTTCCAAAAACATGCCGTAGGGAAAATCAAGTCAAGGATTTTAGAGAAATTGGAAGTCTAGCAGCCTCAGATACATCTGAAAGAGAGGTGCTGACTGCGAAGGGGTGAGTGAGCTCACCATCCATCCCCGTCTGTGAAGTAAGTCTCCCCCCTTCTCTCTCCAGCCTCTGAGTGAGTACACTAGGGTAAATCAGGCTTCTCAGAGCACCCCCTTACATCAGAGTTCCCTTTTACACCAGAGACCACAGTGTTCCCCCTTATATCAGTCTTCTCCGTACATCAGAGTTCTCAGTGTTCCCCTTAAATCAGGGTGCCCAGAGCATCCCTTATGTTAGAGGCCCCAGGAACCACACCAGGCAGAAGTGTCTTTTTGTGCATTTAAAGTGTATGAAATATGAACAAAGCATATCCCTCTATAGCAGGGGTGGCCCGGGGGCCACATGTGGCCCGCAGAGCTCTCTGATGTGGCCCGCGACCTCCTGCTCTGGAATAGTGGGTTGGCAAGCCCAGATTGAAGGTTGCCCACCCACCATACCACAGCATCAGTGTTGTGAATGAAGCTGGTGGTAGAGGGAGGAAGCGACTTTGGAGCAGAGCCCCATAAGCCGATGCTTCCTCTACAGTGCTGGTTTTTGCCACAGGCGGAGTCCATGGTAAAGTTCAGCTAACCCGCAGGATAGACACAGGTGCCCTACACTGCACCCATGGTTTGGGTAAACCGCAGCACATCAGTCTTAGGCCCTTTTCACACAATCAGCCCGACCAAAATGGGACCCTCAATTCACCTCTATAGAGCGACAGATGTCCATTTACCCCCGCCTGCCTCCAATCCGAAAAACAGAAGGGAATTTGTCCCCTTCCATCTGAGCAGATCTGAGGGCCTATTGAGTAGCCGTGACCTGTCATCCCTCCGCTCTACTCATTGTGGCCCGCGACTGGTTACCAAGTTGCTTTAGTGGCCCTCGCTCTTCAAAAGGTTGGGCACCCCTGCTCTATAGTGTGTACTTGTCTCAATCCAGAGCACTAAGTGTAATTTCTGCCTGCTGCTTCCTTCCTCTGCTATCAGCATGAGTCACTTTAAAGTGAAGTTCCACCCTGTTTTATTTTCCCCCAAACATCTAAAAAATATATATAATTTTATTTTTTAATACTCACCAGAACAGGCAGTTGCTATGCAGAACTAGCTCTTCTGCCTCTTCCTCCATCGCGGTGGATCTTCTATCAAATCTATCTCGTCCTCCGTTGCGGTGTCTTCTGGTGAATGGGGCGCGCTGCTTTCTGAGAACTGTGTGTATCCCAGGAGCCATTCACAAAGCACCGCGCGAGTCGCACATGCGCAGCAGGAAACAGGCAGTGAAGCCATAAGGCTTCACTGCCTGTTTCCCTTAGTGAGGATGGAGGTGCCTAGACCGAGCGATCGCCGTCGGGGGGGAGGCCGACATCGCGGGTGACTAGGACAGGTAAGTGTCCTTTTTAAAAGTGAGCAGCTACAGCATATGAAACCATGATGATCCAAAAAGCTTAACAATCATCATCATCTAAAATGCTGCCGACACCCTTCAAATCTATGGAAAGCCCAAACTTTTGTTTCTGTTTTGATATAGTGAATTTATAGTGCAGGTTCTTATTTATTGCTGTCTGTGGGGACATTTTGAAGAAATGTGTTTTTATTTTTAGACATTGATGAATGCCGCTACGGGTATTGCCAGCAGCTCTGTGCCAATGTGCCTGGTTCTTACTCCTGCACGTGTAACCCAGGATTTTTGCTGAACTCAGATGGAAGATCCTGCCAAGGTATGTGGAGCATTAATACAAACCAGATGGGGGATTACAATGAGCAACACATGAGGAATTCTGTATATTTATTGTTCCCTAATGGACAAATGGTATTGATGTCACTGCTCTCTAGTGAATGGATAGGCTGCATTTTCAGTGATGTCATTGCGCATTATTGAATAGATAGGCTGAATTTTCAGTGATGTCACTGCTATCTATTCAATAATGAGCAATGACATCACTGAGAATGCAGCCTATCCATTCACTAGAGCAGGGGTCTCCAAACATTCTAAACAAAGGGCCGGTTTATTGTCCCTCAGACTCTTGGAGGGCTGGATTTTGGCCAGCGGGAGTGGAATTTTTCCTGGCATCATTGTTAGTAAACAGCTAGTATTAGGGGGAGGAATAGTGCCCCATTGCTGGTATCATAGGGAGGAATAGTGCTCTATTAGTTGTGTCAGTGGGAGAAATGGTGTTCCATTGTCGGTGTCAGATGGCAGAATAGTGTCTTGTATCAGTGGAAGGGATAGTGCCCCAAGGGCCGGATAAAGGCAAGCAAAGGGCCGCATCCGGCCCTCGGGCCACAGTTTGGAGACCACTGCACTAGAGAGCGGTGACTTCACTGAGAATGCAGCCTATCCATTCACTAGAGGGCAGTGATATCACTGAGAATGCAGCCTAGCCATTCACTAGATGGTGACATCACTGAGAATGTTTCCTATCCATTCACTAGATAGCAGTGACATCACTGACAATGCAGCCTATCTAGTGAATGGATAGGATACATTCTCAGTGATGTCACCATCTAGTGAATGGCTAGGCTGCATTCTCAGTGATGTGATTGCTCTCTAGTGAATTGGTAGGCTGCATTCTCAGTGATGTCACTGGTCTCTAGTGAATGGACCTCTCAGTGATGTCACCAGTCTCTAGTGAATGGTTAGGCTGCATTCTCAGTGATGTCATCAGTCTCTAGTGAATGGATAGGCTGCATTCTCAATGATGTCACCGGTCTCCATTGAATGGCTAGGCTGCATTCTCAGTGATGTGATTGCTCTCTAGTGAATTGGTAGGCTGCATTCTCAGTGATGTCACTGGTCTCTAGTGAATGGACCTCTCAGTGATGTCACCAGTCTCTAGTGAATGGATAGGCTGCATTCTCAGTGATGTCATCAGTCTCTAGTGAATGGATAGGCTGCATTCTCAATGATGTCACCGGTCTTCATTGAATGGATAGGCTACATTCTCAGTGATGTCTCTAGTGTTGTACTATTGTTGTCATTGATTTTTCAAGAATATATAGGTTTCATTCTTGTAACCAATGCCAACAATATTTTTGAATCGGGTGATTTTTTAACAACTAATACCTTCCTGTTTATTTTTTTTTCATCTAGACGTTGATGAATGTGTCACACAGAATCCATGTGTCCAAAGCTGTGTTAACACGTATGGTTCATATTTGTGTCGATGTGAACCGGGCTATGAGCTGGATGAAGACGGCATCAACTGCACTGGTAAATCCGTTCAACTAATACAAACGCCTCAGTGTACTGCCTTCTATATACCGTACAATATTTCTAAGTAATGCAGTGGATGTTGGGTAGCCACAAAGATTTTTTATTTTCAATGCTGGCAAAGGGTTTTTGTGCTTACAAGTGGCTCTGCCTTCACTGTGTGACCTTTCTGCCTATTAGATCTGAACATTGGCTGCGATTGTGCATGAGATACCTTCTCTTTATTCCAGATATGGATGAATGCAGCGTTTCAGAGTTCCTCTGTCAGCACCAGTGTGTCAATGAGCCTGGATCCTACTACTGCAGCTGTCCAAATGGCTATGTGCTGCTCGATGACAGCCGGACATGTCAGGGTGAGTGACTGGAGCCACAGCAATATAATGTTATAGGACAGTGTTCTTCAAACTGCACCCCTTTGCTTGCCTTTTATCTGGACCTTGGGGCAGTGTTCCCCCCCACTGATATAAGACCCTGTTCATCCCAATGACAATGCAAATTTCCTCCCACTGATACAAAACTCTCTCCCTCCCACAGACACCAAGGATGATGTAAATTTCCTCCCACTGACACCAACAATGTGTAATATTCCTTCCACTACCAATGATAGGCTACCATTCTACCCACTGACACCAACGATTAAGCATTATTCCTCCCACTGACACCAATGACCACCCCCTACAGTCTAAAGAGCAATAAACTGTCCCTTAAAATTTGGAGACCCCTGTTTTTTTTTTACTTTAGAAGTACAGAACAACAGAGATAAACTGTCACACAGAAGAAAAACTAACGATAGAAAATAAAAGTAGCAACAAAAAACACAGCACTAAGCCCACAAGTTGCCTTTAATTAGATATATCACCTGTACCCCTCTATGATATGTGGCAAACTAATAATTACCCAAGAAGTAAAAATAAGAACAACATTCTCAACAAAGAGTAATAGACAAGCCCATTGTGTCTATCTAATTGGACCATATTGCAGCAAACTTATGTAGAGCATTGCGGGAGAGGTACATATGTTTCTCAGTCATCTACTGATGGCAGAGTAAAGGAAACCCATCTGAAACAATCCGTTTTCGTTCAAAAGAAAAAGATCTTAACCACTTTAAGACCAGGCCTTTTTCTGAAATGTATTCCTTACAAGTTAAAAATCAATATTTATTGCTAGAAAATTACACTGTGCTCTTTGACTTAATCAGTGTTGTTCAAGTAGATCTCCTGCATCTCTCTATGGTTGCCTATCCCTGATGTACAAGTAGGCAATTTTGCACTTAAAGGCCACCCTGCTGCAGTATATGTACATCGGGCAGTCCTTAAGCGGTTAAAATTACGCACGCTCGTGAAATGCCGAAAAACGATGGTACTTAAAAGTCCTCATAGACACTTTTTTTATTTTTTTACAGGTTACTTGTCTAGAGTCACAGAGGAGGAGGTCTAGTGCTAGAATTATTGCTCTCGCTCAAATGACCATTGCAATACCCTACATCAGTGGTCTTCAACCCTGTCCTCAGGGCCCACTAACAGGCCAGGTTTGCAAGATAACTGAAATACATCACAGGTGATCTCATTTGCTGCACACAAGCTGTCCGTTTTAATTTTAATTTTTTTTTATCACTTTTATTGCTGTCACAAGAAATGTAAACATCCCTTTTGACAGTAATAGGCAGTGACGAGTACTCTTTATGGAGGGATCGGGGGTCTACAAGACTCTGCACTTGAAAGCATTCTAAACGCCAAGATCAGAGTTTTTGAAAACTTTCACATTTTTAAAACTGGCACCTATAATGATTCCAGTAAACTGGAAGTGATATAGTGATGTCACGTCCGAGTTACTACATCAGAGACCCGATCAAAGCCTATTCTGGGCGTGCCGTGACGGATGGTTGCTCGGGTTTGCCGGTGGGTGTACTAGCTCTGGTGTACGATACACTCCATGCAAAATAAAGAGCCGTTACTCTGTGGGATAGAGAAAGTAAAATAATCTGACTATTCTGCACCTCATCTTAGCTCATGAGAGAGTGGACCTAAATCCTCCTTCCATCTGTGCTTACATAGAAGAGGAAACTTGAGAAGAAATTTTGACAACTGTGTGTATGCCAATGAGATAAGCCCCATGGTCGTCTCAGGCCCGGACAAGTAGAGCAAAGGCGTTGGGGGGGGGGGGGGGGGGGGGAAGGTGGATGGAATCGAGCCCTGTGCACAAAGTGCATGACGTATTTGTAAATATTGATAGAACCAATGCTGTTCCAAGTTAAAGGATCACCAAAGGAATTTTTTTTTTCTCCCTCGTCTTTCAGGATGGCACGCTGAGAGTAGACTGGTCCACCTGACAGAAAACACAATCAACAACGAGGTTAAAAGGCCCCACCCCTCCCGTGTGCCTCAGTTATTGATTGTGTTTCCCCTACAGCGAAACATTTTTTGTTTTCCTATGACCTAAGGCCTGGAGCTGGTGGTCCCCCCCCCCCCCCGGAGTCCAGACCGCAGGTACTGGGTGCCGATGGGTCCGGTGAGGTGTTTTTTTCACCTGCCCGGGGGGTGTCCCCTTCCTTCCTTCTAGTCCAGGGGGGCTGAAGATGCATACCAAGAAGAGAGCCCCCCCCCCCCCGGACACCGGAGCCGCCTAGGTTAGCATGGCTTCCCTAGTGCTCCGAGGAGGCCATTTCCTCTCTCCCCAGTCCTTTCCCTACCTTGTAGGCCGGGTAAAGGCTTCTTTCTCTGGATCCATGGCGTTCTGCAGTGTGGTGGAAGCATGGCGCCGCTCCGAGGGGCGCTGCGGCTGGCTGAGCGCACTTTGATGCGCCCGATGACGCGCACGGTGTCGTCACGCAACTCCTACAAAATGGCGGCTTCCACCGGAGCTGGACGCCACACGCGCGAAGAGCAGCGCCTGCAGCAAGTGAGAGAGAAGGGCCTGGCAGTCCTCACAACATGGAGGAGGATCGCCTGCTTCCGAGCCTGGCTGCACAGGAGACCACCAGGGGTGAGTCCTCCTTCTTTTTAGAGGGGTTGCTGGTTCCCCCCCCCCCCCCACTCTCCTGGGATTGAGTCACTAATGGGCCCTTCTTTCTTTCCATGATTTTGTAGGAGAGGAACCTTCTGCCCAGGGGGAGTCCAGTAGAGCTCCTAAACCCCCTAAGAAGGTCAGGAAATGTGGCAAATGCAGTGACAAGCTCCCAGCAGACCATTACAAGCCCTTCTGTTCTAGATGCATTCTTAAATTAACTGGGAAAGAGACTTCACAAATCATGAAGGATTTTCTTGCAGTTCAGACAGAAATGCTTGCTACTCTCAAAGATTTTCAATCCACTTTGAGAAATAGGGATACTGACCCCCCCCATGCCCGGCCCCTCATCCCAGGAAGGCTCCTCTTCTTCTCGGCTGGATTCCCTCCAGAGAACCAAGAGGACCCCTTCCTCGGACTCTGAGGACTCTGAGGTTACCCTTCAGGATGCTGACCTGGCGGATAGCCAGGTAGAGGAGGAAGATGAGGATGCCAGATCGGGGAAATAAATATTTTCCGCCGATGACATGGAGGGTCTCCTTGCGGCTGTTTATGCCTCTGAACAGATTCAGCAACCGACAGAGCAGGTTTCAGCCCAGGACAGATTGTATTTAGGTTTAAAGAGGAGCTCCAGCCGCGGAAATTTTTTTTTTTAAAGTCAGCAGCTACTAACAGTGTAGCTGCTGACTTTAAATAAGGACACTTACCTGTCCTACTTGCCCGCGCTGACGGCCCCCCCCCGATGCCGGTCCCACGATCGCTCCGGGTTCCGCGCCGCCATTCACACTATGGGAAACAGGCAGTGAAGCCGTACGGCTTCACTGCCCATTTCCTACTGCGCCTGCGTGAGTCTCACGCTGGCTTGTGAATGGGCGCGCTGCTCTCTGAGAACACACACAGTTCCCAGGAAGCAGCGCGCCCCATTCACAAGGAGAAGAAGAAGAAGAAAACACACCGCAGTTCAGGAAGAGGCAGATTACGGACTTCCGCATAGCAACCGCTATTTCGGGTGAGTATTTTTTTTTTATTTATTTTTTTTTCAGGTTATTTTTTTTTATTTTTTTCAAACAACATTGTAAAATGTTGTTATCCTGGGTGGAGCTCCGCTTTAATTAAACCCCAATCTAAGACCATCCCAGTCCATCAAGGATATGATCCGGAAGGAGTAGGCGGAACCAGAAAAAAGGTTTCCCAAGTTTAAAACCTGGAAACGCCGCTGCCCCTTTAAAGATGAGATTGAGGATACCTTCTTTAAATTACCCCGTCTTGACACATCCTTGGCTTAGGTCTCTAGACAATCCGACCTCTCCTTTGAGGAAGCGGGGAGTCTAAAGGACGCCATGGATAGGCGGGCTGATATCTCCCTCCGTAGAGCCTGGGAGGCTAATGCGGCTGCCCTAAGTCCTGCGTTAGCTTCAGTCTGCATTGCCAGGAATGCAGCTGCCTGGACTTCTAGGCTATTGGACCACCTTCCCAGTTCCTCCAAGTCTAGGGAGATTCGAGATTCCCTCCAGGTTATCGACAGTGCAGTGGCCTATTTGGCGGACGCAGCCATTGAAACAGTTCGCGCTACTGCCAAAACCGGAGCCCCGGTTAATGCCTCCAGGAGAGCTCTATGGTTGAAAACCTGAAAGGGCGATCTCGCTTCTAAGAATCGCTTATGCGCTATTCCGTTTGAGGGTTTCCTCCTCTTTGGTGCTGCATTAGATCAGGCCCTGTCTAGGTCCTCCGAGAAAGGGAACAAATTTCCCTCCAGGTCTGGGGCGTATCGGAAAAGGCCCTTTCGTTCCAACCAGAGAAGGAACCCTCCATCGGAGAAGAAACCCCCTCCCAACAGGCGCTGGGGATTTGGGAAAGATAAAACAAAAGGGGGGATCCTTTTTTTCAGCCCTAAACCCAGTGGAAAGGATTCCAAGTGACGTGAGGGTAGGGGGCAGGCTCTCCCATTTTTTTCCCGTTCAGAAAGCATAACCAAGAGCCCCCACATCCTCCAAATAATCAGGGAGGGCTACAGGCTAGAGTTTTCCCAGGTTCCTCCACCAACTTTTCTCCTCACACACTTTCCCAGGGATCCCCCTCAAGGCCGCGGGCCTTTCTCAGAATGTTGCGATTCTGGCGCAACAGGGGGTCATAGTCCCGGTTCCTCTAGGTCAAGAGGGACAGGGAGTATACTCCCATATCTTTGTAGGGCCCAAACCAACTGGAAAATTCAGGTTAATCATTAACATGAGACCCCTGAATGTACATCTTCTATACAAAAAATTTCGTATGGAAAATGTCTACAGTCTCGGGGGACTCTTATTAGAGGCCGTGTTTATGGTGACGATAGATCTAAGGGACGCTTACCTTCACATCCCAATTTGCCCAGATCACCAGAAATTCCTCAGATTCGCCCTTGCCTCTGCCCAGGGGATTCAACACTGGCAGTTTTCGGCCCTCCCCTTCGGATTGGCTTCCAGTCCAAGGGTGTTTACCAAGGTCCTGGCCGAGGCGGTGGTTTTTCTGCATTTGAAGGGGATCTCCCTCGTCCCTTATTTAGACGACCTGTTGCTCTTCAATCTGAGCTGGGATCAGCTCCTCGCGGACCTGGCCACCGTCGTGACCTCTCTGGAATCCCTGGGGTGGATAGTGAACAAAGAGAAATCCTCCCTCCTGCCAGAGCAAAGGAAGATGTACCTAGGGTTTCTCATAGACTCCCTAGGAAAGAAACTTGTCTTAACCCAAGACAAAGCCCAGGGGCTTATGTCAGCTGTCAGGTCCCTAGCAGGTGCGGTAGACTCCTCGTTCAGGGAGATTATGAGGGTCTTGGGTCGGATGAATTTGTGCATCCCGGCAGTTCCTTGAGCCCAACTTCATTCAAGACCTCTACAGAGCTTGCTCCTATCCTCTTGGGATGGAACGGAGGACGCTCTGGACACCCGAGTCAGCATTCCAGTTCCAGTAAAGGACACCTTGAAATGGTGGTTGTGCCCCCAGAACCTTCTCAAGGGTCGTCTGTGGAATCAGTCCAACCCAATCAAAATCACCACAGACGCCAGCGCCTGGGGGTGGGGAGCTGATACGGACGAGCGTCGGGCTCAGGGTCCCTGGAATCGCCAGCAAAGTCGGTTTTCTTCCAACTACCGGGAGTTATTAGCGGTGGGAGAGGCTCTGGAAGCATTCGAGGAGAGAATTCGGGGCCGAGAGGTCCTGATTCTCTCCGATAACGCAACTACGATCACCTTTCTCAACCTGCAAGGGGGCACCAGGTCTCACTCTCTCCCTGAAGATCCTGGGTTGGGCAGAACAGAGGGTACCCCCTCTTCTGGCATCCATATAAGAGGGACCCTCAATCTGGAGGCCGATTTTCTGAGCCGTCAGCCCATCCTACAGGCGCAATGGGTATTGTGCCCAGAGACCTTCAGCTGGGTTTGCCAACAGCTCGGCCGTCCAGAAATAGACCTCTTTGCCTGCAAGGGGAACAAGAAGGTGAACAGGTTCTTTTTCCTCACCCGAGAGCCGGGTTCACAGGGGGTGGATGCATTGGCTCAAACCTGGAGCTTCCGGTTGGCCTACGCCTTCCCTCCCTTGAATCTAATTTCAAGGGTCCTACAAAAGTTGAGCACCTCAGATACCAATCTGATTTTGATTGCACCCTGTTGGCCCAAGAGGACCTGGTTTCCCACCCTAGGTCTCTGGTCCCTGGCTCCCTCTCTTCCCCTCCCTCTCCGGACGGATCTTCTGCGGCAGGGGCCGGTCTCTCATCCAAATCCAGAGTTCTTCAGGCTGACGTAGGGATGGTGTTCTTAGGATTCATAGTCAGCATTTTTCTTCCTCCAAACACGGCGAGTCAAGTTAATGCCAAAGGGCTTAATTTTGGTCTCATCTGACCACAGAACTTTCTCCCAATCCTTCTTTAAATCATTTAGATGTTCATCGGCATTACTGTACATGTGCCCTCTTGAGGAGGGGGGACTCATCGTATTTGGAGGAAGAAAGTTGCTGACTATAACCCCAAGAACACCATCCCTACAGTCAAGCATGGAGGTGGAAACATAATCCTTTGGGGCCGTTTCTCTGCTAAAAAGGTACAGGCCGACTTTTCCGCATTGAGGGGTCAATGGACGGGGCCATATTTTATAAAATCTTGAATGAGAACCACCTTCCCCCAGCCAAAACACTGAAGATGGGTCTTACAGCATGACAATGACCCAGAACATACCACCAAGGGAACAAATGAGTGGATCAAGAAGAAGCACATTGTGTGGCGTTGCCAGTCTCCAGACCTTTAAGGGGTTGTAAAGGTACAATTTTTTTTTCCCTAAATAGCTTCCTTTACCCTAGTGCAGTCCTCCTTCACTTACCTCCTCCTTCCATTTTGCTTTTAGATGTCCTATCTTCTGAGTGTAGAGCCGGGCTACTTTCAGAGCCGGTGCTATGTTACATTTAGGGGAGAATTCAGAGAAATAGTTGGCTCTGAATTAGTTTGATTCCTCAAATTTGGGTCTCTGCTCTAGCTTGGCTGTACTGTGGGCTAACCTTTCGTCCGGGGACTCGGGTCACCCTCCGGACAGCAGGTGGCAGCAGTGGGGTCAAGTGCTTCTGAGTACCACTCCTTAGCAGCCAGTTGGGGGTGGGCCGCCTCGCTGTGCATGCTGGGAGGGGGTATAAAGGGGCAGATACCATTGCCTCAAGGTATTCTTCCTCGTGTGGCGCCCGCCATTGGGGTAGCCATTCCACGTCACCCATATGGCCCTCCTGGCCGGGGTGTGCGTGGGTAGCAGTGTTTGACTGGGTCCCCAATTTGGAGGGGGTCTCGAACTGTCCGTCCAATTGGAGGAGGCTGACCGATGAGGAGTCTGTCTGAAGGATACCAAGCACGAGGCTGGAGTTCCAGGAGGGGCCTGTCTATTCATCAGGGGGACTACCTGGGATCTGATAGGCTGGATGTTGGTCGCCTGTCAGTTGTAAAAACTACCTGAAGGAGATCCAGGTGCTGAATCTACTGAGAGAGGATTCTGGACCATAATTGTCTCCATTCTTTTGGGAGGGTCTGTGGCAGAGACTTGATCCCAAGTTTGAGTGACACTCTGGCTGCCAGGCTTGTGAGAAAAGGTCTGTCCAGGTACGCTACACCCATTCCGGCTGGAGTGGCAAAGTAAAGTGTTGTTGGAAGCAGGACTGTTTTCCGTATGCAGTTACACCTGGGTCTGCTGTCTTCTATTTGCCATCCCTTCACCTTTCCACTGTTTAATCGTTATTACCCGGCTGGGTAATAAAAGCACAGAAAAGACACCCGTTGTGTGGACATTCCCTTTACTACAACTCTCATCAAGTACCCTAGATTGCGAAGATACAGAGGTAATATGCCACCCAAAACAAACCAGCAGCTTTTCTTTCTCGTACATCACGGGACACAGAGCGGCATATTCATTACTATATGGGTTATATGGAGTACCTTCAGGTGTGGACACTGGCAATCTCAAACAGGAAGTCCCCTCCCTATATAACCCCCTCCCCTAGAGGGAGTCTCTCAGTTTTTTCGCCAGTGTCTTAGGTGTTGGTCACGGAATAGCTTTGCTCCACATCCTTGGGATTAAGGGCGGGCTAACCGGATCTGTCCAAGGAGCCTCAGTGCCAAAGTGGACAGTACCCGGGCCCCAAACCGTGGGGTTTTGCCTATAATGCTCCTCTTTGGAGGGCTGGACCCTGGGCCCAGGACTTGGAGTTTGTAAAAACCATAAGTGCCTGTTTGCCAGGGTGCTATATAGGTCCAGGACAGTGGGTACCTTCATAGGACCCCAGGGCCTGAAGGTCTACTACGCTACCCACGGAGATGGGAGAAGATTGGATCGTTTTGCTGGACAAACATCCTGCAGCATGGAGCAGGTAAGGGGGAGCCTGCGGGACTTGGTTCGACAGCAGGCTCTCCGGGGTAACCTAAAAGGGGGGATAGCCTAAGTATGCTCTGCATTGGCAACCTTGCTCACTATGTCTGAGAAAGACAGGATGACCCCTTTTTCCCCCCATCACTAGGTTCCCCTGTCTAAGAATGTGTTGCTAGCTAACCTGCTGCTTTCTTCCTAGGACTAGTAAGGATCCCTATGGGGCCTTTTGGAGAGTCCTACCTGGCCGGGGGTTTGAATCTGCACCTGATACTGCAGTCCTGGGTCTCCAGCAGCGCGGCTCCTCCATGTTCCTCCTGTTCCGACATACGCGCGTGCGCGCGCACGTCTTATAGACGTTTTTTCGCGCCGTTCAGAGAGGAGGGCGGGGGGGGGGCGTGCCTGCGGCGTCATACAGGGGCGCGCCTTGTGCTGTTATAGATCAGCAGGCATTGTCAGTGCTCAGTCTGAGGCTGATTTCAGAAGGAGAGGACGCAGAGCGGCAGAACAGTGACTCCCGGTGGCGGAAGAGGGGTAGTACATGCTGGACTTTGTTCCAATGCCTTTTTTGTTAAGCCAAGAAATTCCCCTTTTTGCAGCAGGTTGGAGGCTGGCAAACTAAGTTTGGGGTCACTGTATGTTTTATAAAAAAAAAAAAAAAAAAAATATATATAATATATATTTAAAAAAAAAAAAAAAGAAAAACATACGGGGCCCCATCAGTTTTTGGGCATTAGTGATCTATTGTCCCCTAAGCTCTGGTTTTGTACTCCTGGCCACTACAGTCTGTTGTTGTTGGCGGAGTCCCTCGATTTTGTATTATGGCTTCCAAAGGTTCGGGGTCAAAGGGTACAAAAAAGACCAAAAAACAAAGGGGTTCCCCCTCTGATTCTGATGATATGCCTATACTTTCCCCGCAACTTATTAACATAAAGGGCGCCTTGGATGAGCCATTAGGGGGATCTGGTGCGGAGGCTGGCCCAGATCAGCCCAGCCCTGTGTTTATCACAGAGGAGATGCTAGCCGTATCCCTAGGGGGGCTAGAAGAGAGAATAGCAGCATTGATCGCTAGAGCTATTCCTGGTAAGAAACGGGTTAGATCCCCATCACCAAGAGGTGTATCCTCAGATGCTGAGATTCTCTCTCCGGAGGAATTGGAATCACAGGAGGATCAACTAGACCTGAACCAAGAGGGTTCAGGGATTGAGGGATCTGCCTCTGAGGAACCATTTTCAGACTCCCAGACAGAAAGACTGTGGGTACAGTCTTTGACGGACATGGTCCGCTCGGCATTTAGTTTACCATTGCCAGAGCCTCAGGTTCCTCCGGTATCCTCTCTGGGCTCTTTGAAAGCTCCGTTAAGCAACGCAGTTTTTCCGGTCCATCCTCTCTTGGAGGAATTGATCTTTCGGGATTGGGTACGGCCGGACAGGTTTTTTCTGCCACCGAAAAGATTTGCGGTCATTTACCCCATGGAGGAAAAATTCTCCAAGAGGTGGAGGCTCCCAGTGGTGGATGCAGCCATCTCATGTGTGAATAAATCACTAACTTGCCCGGTGGAAAACATACATATGTTTAAAGATCCGGTTGATAAACGGTTAGAGACACTTTTAAAAGCATCCTTTGCTACGGCAGGAGCAGTGGTACAGCCAGCTGTGGCTGCAATTGGAGTTTGTCAGGCGTTAAAAGACCAGACAAAAGAAATGTTAAAGGACATGCCTACCCAACAAGCAGAAGAGTTTTCTGACATTCCCAGAGCTCTGTGTTTTGCTGTAGATGCTATAAAAGATTCCATCCAGCAGGCCTCTCGTTTATCACTATTTTTGGTGCACATGAGAAGGCTCTTATGGTTGAAGAACTGGGCGGCGGAGCCCCATGCAAAAAGCTTCTGGCAGGGTTTCCCTTCCATGGAGGACGACTCTTCGGAGAGGATCTGGATAAATATATTCAGACTATTTCAAGTGGCAAGAGTACCCTTTTACCGGTCAAAAAGACATTCCGGGGTCCTACATTTAAAAGGCAGCTCTTTCCTGTCTCGGGGCCCTCAAATTCCAGGCAGTATCGACGGCCGCCTGCACGATCCAACGTTAACAGTAGATCACAGGGACAGGCCCCTGGGGGTAAGAGGCCATGGTATCGCAAGCCGACAAAGACAGCCCTAAGTCTGCCTTATGAAGGGGCGCCCCCACTCTCGCGGGTGGGGGGAAGGCTTCGTTTCTTCTCAGAAGTTTGGGAAGCCAAGATCCCCGACAAATGGGTCCGGGCGTCTGTAACCACAGGCTACAGACTGGAGTTTCTAAGGTGTCCTCCGCCTCATTTTCAAGAATCAAGGCTACCAAAGGATCCAGCAAGGAAGGCCTCATTGCTGGCAGCTTTGGATCACCTGCTTTGCCAGGACGTAATAATAGAGGTGCCAGCCCAAGAGCAAGGGCTAGGTTTCTATTCCAATCTCTTTGTCATACCAAAGCCCAACGGCGATGTCAGGCCAATCTTGGACCTAAAGAGGTTAAACGGTTACCTAAGGGTTCGTTCCTTCCGGATGGAATCCATCCGGTCAGCAGCCGCCGCGCTTCAGAGGGACGATTTTCTGGCCTCCATAGACATAAAGGATGCTTACCTTCATGTACCAATCTTTCAGTCGCATCAAAGATTTTTACGCTTCGCGGTGGGGCAGCGACACTTCCAATTCAGGGCGCTCCCCTTCGGGCTGGCCACGGCCCCCCGGGTATTCACGAAGATCCTAGCCCCAGTTCTGGCCAATTTAAGGATCCAAGGGGTCACAGTTCTAGCATACTTGGACGACCTTTTAATCATAGATCACTCACGGCCGGGTCTGCAACAGGCAGTAAACCTCACGGTTCGGTACCTCGAAGGATTCGGCTGGGTCCTAAACCGGGGAAAGTCAGCGTTCCAGCCTACAAAGCAGTTGGAATACCTCGGCAGGAGGTTAGACACAGAACAGCAAAGGGTGTTCCTGCCCCTTGTAAAGATCGAGGCTATCAAGGGGTTGGTTCAGTTGGTTCTAAACAAGAAAAAACCAACTATTCGCCTGTGTATGCGATTACTAGGCAAGCTAGTGGCCACATTCGAGGCAGTACCATACGCTCAGATCCACACTCGCGTCCTACAGGCAGCCATTCTAGCAGCCTGGGGCAAGAGGGCACATGCCTTAGAGTCCCCTTTGACGCTATCATCAAGGGTCCGACAAAGCCTGGCCTGGTGGTTGAACCCCCAGAATCTTCTAAAGGGAAAATCCTTCAGCCCTGTTGTCTGGAAGGTAGTTACCACAGACGCCAGCCTGGCAGGCTGGGTCTTCGAGGGGTTCTCTCGCCAGGGAACTTGGGTGAAAGCAGAGAGGCAGCTCCCCATCAATATCTTGGAGATCAGAGCTGCTCGCCTAGCCCTTCTGGCATGGACCTCCAGATTAAAGGGGTTCCCGGTGAGAATCCAGTCAGACAATGCCACGGCGGTGGCATACATAAACCACCAAGGGGGAACCAGGAGTCAGGCCGCTCAGAGGGAGGTGAGCTTGATTTTTCAGTGGGCAGAGGTTCATGTACCCTGCATTTCGGCGATATTCATTCCCGGAGTGGACAACCTGCAGGCAGACTTCTTAAGTCGCCAGAGTCTGTTGCCAGGGGAGTGGTCTCTGCATCCCCAGGTCTTTCAGACAATCTGCCAGAGGTGGGGAATGCCGGACGTAGATATAATGGCATCCAGGTTCAACAAGAAACTAGACAGGTTCGTGTCTCGAGCGAGGGATCCTATGGCCTGCGGAACCGATGCGTTGGTTTGCCCTTGGCATCAATTCAAACTTCTATATGCATTCCCTCCGCTACAGTTACTCCCTCGCCTGTTGCGCAGGATCAGAGTGGAGCACAAGCCAGTCATTCTAGTAGCTCCGGCTTGGCCCCGGAGGACTTGGTACTCACTAGTCCAGAAGATGGCAGTGGGAGACCCTTGGACTCTTCCTCTACAACCAGACCTACTCTCACAAGGCCCGATCCTCCACCCTACATTACAGCGTCTAAATTTGACGGCCTGGAGGCTGAATCCCTGATTCTCAGGGGTAGAGGTCTGTCTAGGCAGGTAATTCCTACCCTGATTAGGGCTAGAAAGCCGGTCTCCAGGGTGATTTATTACAGGGTGTGGAGGAACTACGTAGGCTGGTGTGAATCCAAAAGATGGAATTCCCGCAAATATACCATTGATAGGGTGTTAGGTTTTCTCCAGCTAGGAGTGGATAAAGGCCTGGCACTAAGCACAATCAAGGGACAGATCTCAGCTCTGTCAGTGTGGTTTCAGAGGCCGCTGGCCACCCACTCGCTGGTAAAGACCTTCTTACAGGGGGTCTTGTGTATTAATCCTCCTGTCAAGTCACCACTTTGTCCATGGGACTTAAATCTTGTCCTGTCCACTCTACAGAAACAACCCTTTGAGCCGTTGGCTGAGATTCCTTTAGTCTTACTGACAAGAAAGTTGGTTTTCTTGGTCGCCATAGTTTCGGCCAGGAGAGTGTCAGAATTAGCAGCCTTATCGTGTAAGGAACCATATCTCGTTCTGCATAAGGACAGGGCAGTTCTCCGGCCCCATCCTTCCTTTCTACCAAAGGTTATATCCAAATTTCACTTGAACCAGGATTTGGTACTTCCATCCTTCTTTCCAAAACCCACATCTAGAAAGGAGGGGTTGCTGCATACCTTGGATATTGTCCGGGCCATGAAGGCCTATCTTAAAGCTACAGAAAAGATCCGGAAGACAGATGTGTTATTCGTTCTACCAGATGGCCCCAAGAAGGGGCAGGCAGCTGCAAAATCCACCATCTCGAGATGGATTAGACAATTAATCATTCAAGCCTACGGTTTGAAGAGGTTGCCTCCTCTTTTGTCGGTAAAGGCCCATTCTACCAGGGCCATGGGCGCCTCCTGGGCAGCACACCATCAGATCTCTATGGCTCAGATATGCAAGGCGGCAACGTGGTCATCAGTCCACACGTTTACAAGGTTTTATCAACTAGACGTGAGAAGGAATGCGGATTCTGCCTTTGGACAGGCAGTACTACAGGCTGCAGTTTAAGATCCTCGGGATCAGAAGCACCCTTGGTTGTAAAAAAGAAAAAAAAAAAAAAAAAAAAAGTTTTTTCTTGACTAAGTTGGAATTATCATTTGAGTATACCTCTAAATTGAATCCTTCTTTGGAAGATGTCTCCCTCCCCTCATTAAAGCATTGCTTTCGGACATCCCATATAGTAATGAATATGCCGCTCTGTGTCCCGTGATGTACGAGAAAGAAAAAGGGATTTTTTAAATACAGCTTACCTGTAAAATCCTTTTCTTGGAGTACATCACGGGACACAGAGCTCCCACCCCTCTTTTGGGGAAACATTTTGGGAGGCATACTGCTTGCTACAAAACTGAGGGACTCCCTCTAGGGGAGGGGGTTATATAGGGAGGGGACTTCCTGTTTGAGATTGCCAGTGTCCACACCTGAAGGTACTCCATATAACCCATATAGTAATGAATATGCCGCTCTGTGTCCCGTGATGTACTCCAAGAAAAGGATTTTACAGGTAAGCTGTATTTAAAAAATCCCTTTTTTCGGGGGTAGTGCTACATGAGAAATACTCACTTCCTGTTCTTCTGTCTGTAACTCCACACAGTAATGTAAGGCTTTCTTCCTGGTGTGGAGTGTCTTGCTCGCCCCCTCCCTTGGATTACAGGAGAGTCAGGACGCCCACTAACACACAGCTCTTTTTTCTATCTGCAACGTAGAGATCGTTCTGAATCTCCAGTAGCCCAAGGGAGGGGGCGAGCACGACACACTAGGGAGAAAGCCTTGCATTACTGTGTGGAGTTACAGACAGAAGAACAGGAAGTGAGGATTTCTCAGAAGAAATAAGGACATTTAAAAGCAAAATGAAAGGATGAGGTAAGTGAAGGAGGACTGCACTAAGGTAAAGGAAGCTATTTAGGAAAAAAAAATTGTACCTTTACAGCCCCTTTAAGGTTTTTAACCCTGCCCCTTCCAGATGGGGTCTACACTCTGAATAAAGGAGCACTGGTGGCACCTTTGAAGCAGTTACAGCAAATATGTAAAACTTTTATCCCGATAGGAAAAAAATATAAAAGTAAAGCTGATCATTGTACGTTTTAAGTAGCCCTGTCAGTGGTAAATGGTCATCCCTCTAATTGAGCCATCATATTTAAGAATTGGTAAGCTGCAGATTAATGTTTGCTTTTGGATTCATTACCACTTTTTTTTTTAAATCAGAAAAGTTTTTATTATGAGTAAAGCAAAAAAACAAAAACAAAGGGCATGTACACAGCAATTAAAGGGACACTAAAGTCAGGGCTTTTAAAAAAAAAAATAACAAACATGTTATGCTTACCTCCACTGTGCAGTTCGTTTTGCACAGAGTGGCCTGGAAAGCTGTCTTCTGGGGTCCCTCGGCGGCTGTCTGGACTCCTCCTCGCAAAAGCTTTCCCTCTTCATGGGAGGGCGCTCGCATGGAGGAAAGCTTTTACGAGCGCGCTCCCGTGATACAGCGGCGGCCATAGCCGCCGACTGTATCACTCGGCTCCGACCCCCGGCGCGCCGCGTCATCCGCTCTGATTGACAGCAGCGCTAGCCAATGGCTGCGCTGCTATCAATCCGCCCAGCCTAGCCAATCAACGGCCAGGCTGGAAACCGAAGAGGACGACGTGGACGCGCCCGGGAGATTCGAACGGTCAGGTAAGTACAACGGGGGCTCGGGGGGGGGGGCGGTGCTGTGAGATGTTTTTTTACCTTAATGCATAGGATGCATTAAGGTAAAAAAACGTGTACCTTTACAACCCCTTTAAGTGACCCAAAAGAAAAAGGGCTACATAGGATACATTGTCAGTTGTACAAAAATAAGGAGCAATACATGATCTCAATAACATCACTGAAACAAGTACCATGTAAAACTTCCAATCCGCCCTTCGTTACATCTTTCAGGAGTGGAATAAAGACAGAAAACAACTAAACAATAACCAAACCAAAAAAAAAAAAAAGGGGGGGGGAGAAAAGACAAAATGAAACAAAGACCAATACAGCCTGAAGACACCAATAAATCATTTCTTATGCCATCCGTCCCATTACCCTCGTTTCAAGTAGTTTTAAAAACCCAGTCACATCTCAATGGCCCACCTATCCAAGTCATCATCCCTGTAACAACCTATTAAGGACTAGTTGTGGAGGAGCTACCTCCGGAGATTCCAACCAACACTGCCATATATTATCGAATCGTGACGCTTTCCTATGAGAGTATGTGTTCTTTTCCCTTATGAGGACCCTGTTAACCACTTAAGACCCGGACCAATACGCTGGTAAATGACCCAAGGTGTTTTTGCGATTCGGCACTGCGTCGCTTTAACAGACAATTGCGCGGTCGTGCGACGTGGCTCCCAAACAAAATTTGCGTCCTTTTCTTCCCACAAATAGAGCTTTCTTTTGGTGGTATTTGATCACCTCTGCGGTTTTTATTTTTTGCGCTATATACATAAATAGAGCGACATTTTTGAAAAAAAAACACTATTTTTTACTTTTTGTTAAAAAAAAATCAAATAAACTAAATTTTAGTCAAACATTTAGGCCAAAATTTATTTAGCCACATGTCTTTAGTAAAAAAAAAAAATCGCAATAAAAAAAAATAGCTACCTAGCGGGAACAGCGACACTAATACAGCGATCAGAAAAATGATCGCTTAGTGACGCTGGCAATAGGGAGTGAAAGGGTTAACTAGGGCGGTGATCAGGGGGTTAAAACTTTATTAGGGGGGGTGGGGGGGCTATCCTGAACCTAACACTAACTGTTTTTTACACTGCCTGTCACACTGACACTAAATGCAGTGATTAGATCACTGCATTCAGTGACACTGTGACAGGGGGGGGGGTGGGGGGGGCGATCACAAGGGGTTAATATGCCTATGTGAGTGTGTGTCAGTGTTGTGTTGGTGCACACTTACTTGTGGTGTCTTCTCTCATCAGCAGCGCTGGGAAACAACGCTGCGATGAGAGATTACATCATTTCCTCCTTCCTGTGTAAACACAGGAGGAGGAAGTGACAGGATGGGAGCGCGCTCCCATTGGCTGGGAGCGATCGCGGGGGGGGCGGGTATTCGCCGACATCCGCCCGCTGATCCCGGATCGCTCCCGGAGCCAGGGGGACCCCCGCACGCCGCGGAGGGGGTCCCGATGGGACCTCCGAACCGCACTTAGGCGGGGACGTAAATTTACGCCCTTGTGCCTGTACGTGCCATTCTGTGGCCGTATATGTGCGTGCGGGGGTCCTTAAGTGGTTAACCTCCTGGATCCATTGCCGGCTCACTGGAACCCGGGAAGACAGCCAATATTTCGCTATAAGCTTTCTTGCTAAATACAGTAGTCTAAGCAGAGCAGTGTAAACATGAGGCAAGTATAAGTCCTCATCTAGGCCCCCCGAGCAAGCATACCAGCGGACTCACAGGCAACTGAACCTGATAGGTGGAATTAATGACCACGATCACTGCGTTCCAATACCTCACAAGCTTGGGGCATCTCCACAACACATGGATAAGGTCCCCTGGGTGAACCTGACATTTGGGGCATATGGGTGTGTCACGTCTGCCCCATTGATGTAATTGTACTGGAGTCCTATATACCCTGTGTAGAATGAACAAATGCGTCAGTCTCTGAGCCACCGATACTGAAACCAATGGACCCGCACGCAGTACTTGCTCCCGTCTATGGGCCCAATGTCCCTCTCCCACTTTTCCCTGCAGGGCAGGACGTCAGGTGCTTGTACAGGTGCTAGTAATTGTAGGTAGGATCTGGAGATGAAGCCCTTTTTTTCTGTTTCATCAAACACTGAGCCCAGGAAGTTGGAGTTCTCTAGGTGCAGAGATGAACAATTTCCCTGGGATCTAAGTGCATGCGCCAATCTAAGGTATTGATAATGGGACTCGCCCAGCAGAGGGAATTCCTCTTTTAGCCTTTCAAAAGACTTAAGGACCTCCCCCTCAAGGATTTGAACCAAATATTTAATGCCCGCTGCCTCCCACCGAGAGTAGTTCTGAAGTTTAACTAGTTCAGTATAAAATCTGTTTCGCCAAATGGGTGTACCAGGTAGGAAACCCGTGATCCCCATTCTCCTCTTAACATTACTCCACAGTTTTTTTAAAAAGGCAGACCGTAGGACATGTCTCAGGGGCACCAGGGAAACCCATCTCCATGTGGGATAATGCAGAATACAAAGTGGTTGGGTCTATGAGCAAGGCCTTAGAGGGGTCAGTCACCTCCGACTGATTCCACCCTGTAAAATGCTGTAATTGGGCTGCATAGAAATACGTCTGAGCATAAGTTTTATCCTGGCCACACGGTTGTTCCAAATAAGGGACCTAAATTGGGAGTCAATACGCTGAAACCAGTACTTTGGGATCCACACAGGAGCGTTATGCAAAATATACAGCAGTTGTGGGGCCCAGATCATCTTGATCAAGTTTACCCGTCCCGTAACTGACAGGGGTAACCTACCCCAGGCGGAGCATTTAGTTTTAAATTTTTGAAGGAGAGGTTTGAGGTTGAGGGACACATAGTCCGTCGGATCTTTGGTCACTATAATCCCTAAATATTTGAAGGAGTCCACCAGCTGTATCCGGGCAGGGCCGGTGCAAGGATTTATGCCTACACAAGCGAAGCTCCATTTTGGCGCCCCCCCCCCCCCCCCCAACGGCCACCCACCTCCCTTGCAAAAATGTTTCTTTCATTACATGCCAGACTGTGCCCCATTACATGCCCAGACTGTGCCCCATTACATGCCCAGACTGTGCCCCATTACATGCCCAGACTGTGCCCCATTACATGCCCAGACTGTGCCCCATTACATGCCCAGACTGTGCCCCATTACATGCCCAGACTGTGCCCCATTACATGCCCAGACTGTGCCCCATTACATGCCCAGACTGTGCCCCATTACATGCCCAGACTATGCCCCATTACATGCCCAGACTGTGCCCCATTACATGCCCAGACTGTGCCCCACCAGACCGTCCGTGCCCTTACCTTATTCCATGCGAATCGCGGCTGTACGATTTTTTAAAAGCCGCGCCTCCGACGTCTTCTGTTCCGTGATAGGCGGAACATTCAACTTCCCATGAGGCACTGTGTTCAGTGTTCGCCTATCACGGAGGCTCTCTCGTCCGAGGACGAGAGGGCCTCCGTGATAGGCGGACACCAAACCAGGACGAGAGAGCGCCTCCGTGATAGGCGGACACTGAACACAGTGCCTCCTGGGAAGCTGATTGTTTCCGCCTATCACGGAACAGAAGACGTCGGAGGCGCGGCGTTTGAGAAATCGTATGGCAGCGATTCAGGTAATTTTTTCGCCCCATCCCAGGCTGCGGACCTGCCCGCCCCCAAGCGGCCGCTTGGTCCGCCTGGTGGTTGCGCCGGCCCTGTATCCGGGATACTTTCTCTGGTAGCTCCGAAGGAGGAACATCTAGCGGGAGGAGCACCGATTTATGCCAATTAATGGGAAAACCAGACAACTCCCCAAAACACTCGATGAGTTGCATCACCGCAAGCAGGGACCCCTCTGTATCTCCCAGATACAGCAGTGCATCATCCGCGTACAGTGATATCCTAGTCTCTCCATGCTTTCGCCTAAATCCTACTATGTGCGGGGACTCGCGTATCCTAGAGGCCAAGGGTTCCAATGCTAGGGCAAAAAGCAGGGGCGACAGAGGGCACCCCTGCCTAGTACCACGGAACAAAGGAAAGGCCTCCAACAGCACATCATTTATTCTAATCCTCGCCGTTGGGGCTGCATACAAAAGTTTTATCCAGTTTATAAAACCCTCCCCCAGCCCGAATCTTCATTACCACTTTAAGTTAAAAAGATATTCACTCTTGCAATGTGATTTGTAAATTGTGGTTTTCCCAGATGTCGATGAATGTGACACACGGAATAATACCTGCACCGCTCAGCAGACGTGCCTCAATATCCCTGGAACCTACAAGTGTTTAGATCCCGTGCGATGTGAGGAGCCGTACATTCAGATCAATGATAAGTGAGTACAGGCGAATATGGAGGATGTTTATAAAAAGTTATGACTTTAGAATGCAGTCAAAAATACAGGGTAACAAATCAATGATACGTGGCGCTTTACTTTGAGACTTGTGCAGGTCTATGTTTTCCCAGCACAAAGATGCACAGGTGTAGTGTGCCATTCATTTTTATTGGGACATGTGGCTGCATGGACACAGCAGCCATGTCCTAATAGGACATGTAGACGTGAGTCCCTGAACACACCCTGTATGGATTTACGGACCCGCATTCACCTGCATGTCCTCTATAAGGAAACGGCGGCTGTATCTGTGCAGCCGTATGTCCAGGGCTGTCTTTAATATTGATTGGACCCTTGGGTCAACATTTTCTTGGGCCCTCCTGGATCCGCTTATCAACTTTATTTAAGGGCAGTGCGGACTCAAGAGGCAGCTGTTTTGGGCCCCGGGCAGCTTCCCCTTTTGCCCTGCGTTAAAGACAGCCCTGCGTATATTTCAATGGAAATTAAAGAGGAAGTAAGCCCTCTTTTAAAAAGAAAAACTACCTGCAAGGCAATGGCATAATGAGCTAGTATGTAGGGCCGAAACAACTAATCTATTATGAAGTTAATAACCATTTTCATAATCGATTAATCGGCCAGTAACATAATGGGGTTAAAAAAATTTAATAATTATTTCTTTTATAGTACAAAAGAGCAAATCGCTTGTGTAAATATTACTTTCACTGTCCAACAGTAAAAAATGAACCCCTTACAGTAGCAATTATTTGCTCTTTTTGTACTTATTTTTGTTTTCTTAACCCCATTATGTTACTAAACATCTCAGGCCGGTTTCACACCACCTTTTTTTTTTGGTGCTTTTTGCAGAAACACACTACAGTTTATTTACATGTTTTCCTATGGCACATCCATGATTTATTTTCAGCTGCTGCCTATTTAGAAGGGGCAAGAACTTTTTTTAATGCAAATTTGTGCTATTTTGTTTTTTTGGTTCAATATACTTCAATGGAGAAGCTGCAGAAAAGCATGTAATGTGTTCTGCGGCAATTCTTGTTTTTTAATCTGCCCAACAACAAATTGGCCAAAAAAAATGCAAATCACCGCAAAATTACTTATTTTGTATTTTTTATTAACGTTATTAACCAATTAATCAAAACAATAATCGGCCAACTAATCGATTATGAAAATAATTTAGTTGCAGCCCTACTAGTATGCATAGCATACTAGCTCATTATGAAGTACTTACCTGAGATTAAAGTTCCCCGAAGTGGTGCTCGGTCACCACCTCCGTTGGCGCCATCTCTGTAAGATTCACTTCCGCATATCACGCCTGCGGCGCTGTGACTGGCCGGAGCTGTAATGGTGTCACTCCCGCACATGCCGCCACTAACGGCATGATCACTGTTAGTAACGGCACGCTCAGTGCGCCTGCAGGTTAAATTGGTCTGTAAGGGTTTACAACCACTTTAATGGGATGCCGGCATGGGGGATACAAGCAACACATGTGCATCTCCGTGCTGGGAAAACACAGACTTGCATGGGGCCCACAGCAACGCGCCAATGTAAATAACTCCAGCAGGGTTACATATTGTTAATTCGCTTTAGGTTTCTCTCCTTGTGTGCTGTATAAGACATGTGCAATTAGTTTCAGTCCCAATACAAATTGAGACAAATTTTTGGTTAATCGGAGATTCAGATATATCCGAATCTCCGAATGAAATGGTAGCAAATTTTGTTTATTAATTTTCTAACAAACTCCAAATTTTCTGAACTAATTGAATTCAGATTGGTCAAAAAATTATTGACCGATTCAAATTCTGTGTGAAGAATAGCGGGTTGGTAAGCAGCAGGCCGGGAAGCCAGCTGCTACATCCTTAAAGCAGAGTTCCACTCAAAAATGGAAGTTCCCCTTTAGGACTCCTCACCCCTTATATGCCACATAACACCACCCCCTCCCCCCCGACAGCACCGTGGCCGTCCTGATGTTCTCCTTAAAATCCATACCAGGCACTTTTTTTTTCAATAATTTTTTTTATTGCCATAATTCTTTAGTGCACATTCCAGCTGTCAGTGGGGGAGTCACTGACCGCTGATAAATCATTAGTTGTTAAGGCCGCGGAGGCCGGATTCCTAGCCCACTCCTTAACAACCAGCTATTCTGCACACAGAATTCAAATTGTTCGATCAGTTTTCAACCGTTCTAAATTCAAATTGTTCCCAAAAATTTGGAATTTGTTAGAAAACGAATAAACTAAATGAAACTAAATGAAATTGAACAAAAACTAGACAAATTCTGAAAGAAATCAATGTAACTAAATTATTAACGTAACGAATCAAATGTCTTCGTTCTGCACATGTCAATGCTATATATTTCATTAAGTTAAAACTCCAAGTTTAATTTTGTATTTAGAATATTAGAAGGATCTTTCCTGTGTTTTTGCTAATAATTCTGATAATTTATACCACTCTATACCTGGTATAATCCATTATAGTTAATAGCAACTAGGAGTTTGCAAAAAGAGCTTTTCCTTAATGTGGAATAATTTTCAGTTTTTCTGCATTTCACCCGTGGTTTTATCTTGTTACAATTTGCACTATTGTGATTTTTTTTTTTACAATGCAAACTGAGAAATGGGGGTGAAAACATAGGTTAAAGTTTGTTGTCCCTTTCCAGAGTCATTAAGGTTTACTTCTTGCACAACAAATGTAAAAAGAACCTTTAGAGAATTTGGCCAGAGCTCGCTTCTGCGAACTGGCCACTGTGAATGTAATTGGTAAGAAAGGAATATTAAGAGTGCAGGACTTAGGAAGTACATTCACAGCATTCTTGTGAAGAGCTTCAGGATGACTGCCTTCAGGAGATGACAGAAAACTCAGGTTAGCTAAACTGAGTAAGACAAAATATCTAAGCTGCACTGAAAACAGTGATATGTTAATATAAAGTGACACGTGAAAAAATGTGAGAACCAAGGACAACAATTCCTAGGTATAGATTTCTTACTTAGCCCCATGGGAATGTGTGAAAAGGGTTGATAGGACAGGTCCTCCACCAGTAAAAATGTTTTACTAAAAATACTGCCTCTTACCAGATGTCTAGATCTCTTGTTTAAGGAGATTGAATAAGCCTCTGACCTATTCCCCAGTCAGGGGTCTCTGTATTTGGATAGCAAGATATCCCCTGGTGTTCCTGGCAGGAAGTCCTCAGCAGTTACTGATGTTTAGACCTACACATACTAGGTTAGGATGTGCCTTCCCCTTAAAGGGGATAATATAACCCTGATGGATATCACAGAACTTCACAGGTGCTCTTAGAAACGCAGGTGAGTACAGTTCCCAGTCTGAGTTTGGCAGGAAGCCGTTCCCTGTACGGACCAATCAGAAGTGGCAGAGGCACTTTTAATTTCTTGAGCATTTTGTATCCACTTTTTTTTTTTTATGTTCACTATTCGTTCGTTTCATTAATGTATGGTTCATTATCAGGGGCAAAGAGGATTCATTAGTTTCCCTGCTGCTGAAATTTTTTCACGTGTCACGTTATATTGACATATCACTGTATTCAGCGCAGCTTATATATTTTGTCTTATTTGATTGTGTGCCTCACATGATGTTGCAGCAATATTATCCATTGGAATCTTTTATGAACAGTGCAGTAATTATTTGTACTGAGTACTGCTTGGACCTTGAAGAAGGGGAAACACCCCGAAAGCTTGTCCTGAAAAATTGTACATATTGTGATAAAGTTCATTATTTTCTGTAATGTACTGATAAACATTAGACTTTCATATATTTTAGATTTATTACACACAACTGAAGTAGTTCAAGCCTTTTCTTGTTTTAATATTGATGATTTTGGCATACAGTTCATGAAAACCCAAAATTACTATCTAAAAAAATTAGCATATCATGAAAAGGTTCTCTAAACGAGCTCTTAACCTAATCATCTAAATCAACTAATTAACTCTAAACACCTGAAAAAGATTCCTGAGGCTTTTAAAAACTCCCAGCCTGGTTCATTACTCCAAACCGCAATCATGGGTAAGACTGCCGACCTGACTGCTGTCCAGAAGGCCATCATTGACACCCTCAAGCAAGAGGGTAAGACACAGAAAGAAATTTCTGAACGAATAGGCTGTTCCCAGAGTGCTGTATCAAGGCACCTCAGTGGGAAGTCTGTGGGAAGGAAAAAGTGTGGCAGAAAATGCTGCACAACAAGAAGAGGTGACCGGACCCTGAGGAAGATTGTGGAGAAGGACCGATTCCAGACCTTGGGGGACCTGCGGAAGCAGTGGACTGAGTCTGGAGTAGAAACATCCAGAGCCACCCTGTACAGGCGTGTGCAGGAAATGGGCTACAGGTGCCGCATTCCCCAGGTCAAGCCACTTTTGAACCAGAAACAGCAGCAGAAGCGCCTGACCTGGGCTACAGAGAAGCAACACTGGACTGTTGCTTAGTGGTCCAAAGTACTTTTTTCGGATGAAAGCAAATTTTGCATGTCATTCAGTAATCAAGGTGCCAGAGTCTGGAGGAAGACTGGGAGAGGGAAATGCCAAAATGCCTGAAGTCCAGTGTCAAGTACCCACAGTCAGTGATGGTCTGGGGTGCCATGTCAGCTGCTGGTGTTGGTCCACTGTGTTTTATCAAGGGCAGGGTGAATGCAGCTAGCTATCGGGAGATTTTGGAGCACTTCATGCTTCCATCTGCTGAAAAGCTTTATGGAGATGAAGATTTCATTTTTCAGCACGACCTGGCACCTGCTCACAGTGCCAAAACCACTGGTAAATGGTTTACTGACCATGGTATTACTGTGCTCAATTGGCCTGCCAACTCTCCTGACCTGAACCCCATAGAGAATCTGTGGGATATTGGGAAGAGAAAGTTAAGAGACGCAAGACCCAACACTCTGTATGAGCTTAGGGCCACTACCGAAGCATCCTGGGCCTCCATAACACCTCAGCAGTGCCACAGGCTGATTGCCTCCATGCCATGCCGCATTGAAGCAGTCATTTCTGCAAAAGGATTCCCGACCAAGTATTGAGTGCATAACTGAACAGAATTATTTGAAGGTTGACTTTTTTTTTAATTAAAAACACTTTTCTTTTATTAGTCGGATGAAATATGCTAATTTTTGGAGATAGGAATTTGGGGTTTTCATGAGCTGTATGCCAAAATCATCAATATTAAAACAAGAAAAGGCTTGAACTACTTCAGTTGTGTGTAATGAATCTAAAATATATGAAAGTCTAATGTTTATCAGTAAATTACAGAAAATAATGAACTTTATCACAATATGCACATTTTTTGAGAACCACCTGTATGTTAGTGTAAATAAAAAAAGTATCAGACAGTACTCAATTTTCTCTGTCACAATTGCACTAATATGGCTACAATCACGTCAAGACCTGTTAAATGCAAATGTAACCTCTGACTGACCCTGGACGCACACTCGTGTTTCTGCAGAGTATTGGCCGCAGATAATCGGCCAGTTTATAGGCGGATATAGCACTTAGAGCACTGCTTCCCCCAGGGGTGGCAATTAGCCATCACTGAATGCACAAAACCAGCCATGGTTATTGGGCTGTCTGAATTCAGACTTAGTAGCCCATCGACTGGCTTCACTTGTTGCTTGGAATAGCTCAAGTACTACATGGCCACATAATAACTAAATTACTATGCCACCAGCATCACAGCATTCCTTTAACTTTTCTTTCTTGATCCTAGTCGCTGTATGTGCCCTGTGGAGAACCCTACCTGCCGGGACCAGCCATTCACCATTGTCCACAGACACATGGACATCTTCTCCAACAGCCGGGTTCCTTTAGATATCTTCCAGATGCAAGCCACCAGTCGCTACCCTGGGGTCTACTACATCTTTCAGGTCAAATCTGGAAATGAGGGGAGAGAATTCTACATGAGGGTAAGAGAAGAATAGAAGATTACACATGAAAACCCTTAAAGCGGAGGTTCGCCCAAAAATCAACTTTCTGTTTCAATAGTTTTTATTAATCTTTTAAGTAGAGGATTAAAGTTCCAACAGGTAGAGTAGCGAACAATCCTCGCGTGCTCTGCAAGTTTAAAGTCGCAAGGAAAGAGAGAAAATGAACAAAACACAATAAAGAACAAAATAAAATAATTCTGGTTAACAAACTAAAAGAATGATAATAATATGGACCTCACTCACAGGATAGGTCCCGGATTGCGGCCCACTGCATAATACAGTCAATGCTGGAGGTCAATCAGTGAACAGTATCAAGACATTGAAATTTCACGGATCTATCTGTATTCAATAGTAAAACACATTCCAATAAGCAACACGGTTCAGATAGTTAGAGTAACTAGGTCATTGTATAGAATTCCGGTTTGAGTAACTTCACAGCAAGAGAATCTGGGCAAAAATCAACTTTCTGACATTAGATCCAGCATACTGCTAACATCTGCAGTATGCTGTTTTTTTTTTTTTTGTACTTATCGTTTTATGAGTCGTTGTTATCTGGCTCCGATCGGGGAATCCTGCGGGGAATGGGCATTCCTAAGCCAAGAGGAGTTGATTGACGGGCTGTTACTTCGGGTATTTTCGGAAGGCGTGACACGCCTTAGCAGACCGTCAATCAACTCCTCTTGGCTTAGGAACGCCCATTCCCCGCAGGATTCCCCGCTCCGAGCCGGATAACAACGGCTCATAAAACGATGAGTACAAAAAAAAAATCAGCATACTGCAGATGTTCGCAGTATGCTGGATCTAATGTCAGAAAGTTGATTTTTGGGTGAACCTCGGCTTTAATGTTGCCATACATATCACATCCTCAATGTGACTGACCGCTGTACATGGTCATATTACAATTCTATTAACCACTTCAGGTCGGCGCTATCGTCAAAAGACATCCACAGCGCCGACCTTAGGTGCCAGGTGGACGTCTTTGGATGGCTTTTGTTTGCATTACCCGCGCGTGCCGCTGGGGGGGGAGCAGCGGGTAAACACTGTGCCGTCGCATCGCTGGGAAGCCGATGCTTGTGCCTGGCGGTCGCGATGTCTGCAGGTACACGCGATCGGCAGTCCCATCAGGTGAGAGCAGGGACGTGGAGCTCTGTGTGTAAACACAGAGCTCCACGTGCTGTCAGGGAGAGAGGAGACCGATCTGTGTCCCTTGTACATAGGGACACAGCGTCGGTCACCCCCCCCCCACACACACAGTTAGAACACACCCAGGGAATACATTTAACCCCTTCCTCACCCTCTAGTGTTAACCCCTTCCCTGCCAGTCACATTTATACAGTAATTAGTGCATTTTTATAGTACTGATCGCTGTATAAATGTAAATGGTCCCAAAATTGTGTCAAAAGTGTCCGATATGTCCGCCGCAATATCGCAGGCCTGACAAAAAAAATCGCAGATCTCCGCCATTACTAGTAAAAAATAAATCATAAATCCCCTATTTTGTAGGCGCTATAACTTTTGCGCAAACCAATCAGACGCTTATTGCGATTTTTTTTTTAACAAAAATATGTAGAAGAATACGTATCAGCTTAAACTGATGGAAAAATATATATATATTTTTTTTTTTAAATTGGGATATTATTAAAACAAAGTAAAAAATATTGTGTTTTTTCAAAATTTTCGGTCTTTTTCTGTTTATAGCGCAAAAAATTAAAATCGCAGAGATTATCAAATACCACCAAAAGAAAGCTCTATTTGTGGGGGAAAAAATGATAATATAATTTGGGTACAGTGTTGTATGACTGCGCAATTGTCATTCAAAATGCGTCAGCACTGAAAATTGGTCTGGGCACGAAGGGGGTTTAAGTGCCCAGTAATGAAGCGGTTAAAGAAGTTGTAAAGGAAAAAACGTTATACCCTAAATAGCTTCCTTTACCTTAGTGCAGTCCTCCTTCACTTACCACAGCCTCATCCTTCCATTTTGCTTTTAAATGTCCTTATTTCTTCTTATATCCTTAAATCCTCACTTCCTGTTCTTCTGTCTGTAACTACACACCGTAATGCGAGGCTTTCTCCCTGGTGTGGAGAAAGCCTCTTGAGGGGGGAGGGGGCGAGCAAGCAAGTCAGGACGCGCTCTACTTTGCAGATAGAGAAAGGAGCTGTGTGTTAGTGGGCGTCCTGACACTCCTGCTCGCCCCCTCCCCTCTCAAGAGGCTTTCTTGCATTACTGTGTGGAGTTACAGACAGAAGAACAGGAAGTGAGGATTTCTCAGAAGAAATAAGGCCTATTAAAAGCAAAATGAAAGGATGAGGTAAGTGAAGGAGGACTGCACTAAGGTAAAGGAAGCTATTTAGGGGGAAAAAAATTCCTTTACAACCCCTTTAAACTCTATACATAAAACACTACAACCCCTAACACGACCAAATACTGGACACCATCATAATGCAATTCTCTTACACTCTATACATAGAACACTACACCTCCCTACATGACCGACCACTGGATAGAACACTACACTTATTTCTAGAGTTGCACCGATACCATTTATTTAAGACCAAGTATCAACTCCCCCCCCCAAATCGCCAATATGGATTACAGATACTTTTTATATGACAGTGGCACTAATGACACGTGGACTGTGTAAATATTTTTGTTTTTTTATTATTGCAATTTTTTTTTACAATTTTTTTTTTATTATTTTTTTTTATTATTTTTTAACGATGCATTTTTTTTCTTCTCTTCGTTGGGGGGGGGGGAGTGGACAGTGTCAGTATTTTCTTTTGTATTACAATTTAATATTTAATAATTTTTTAAATCAATGCTTTTTTTCCCTTTTTTTTGGGGGGGGGGGGGAGTGGATGGTGTCAGTGTGTTTATTATTTTTACAGTTGAACCATTTAAATATTCCAACTCTTTTTCTCTTTTTTTTTTTTTATTAGCCGTGGGAGATATCAGACCCCTGAGATCTCCCTTTTGAGACAGGGAAAGGGACTGAGGACACAGATTTCCCAGTCCCTTTCTCTGCACCCTGAGCTGCACTAAAGATGAATAAACAGAGACATTCATAAACTGAAGCATCATAAACACCATACAAACTGCCTTAGAAGATGGCAGTGTTTGCGTTCAGAACATTGCAGATGTGCTAAATTGAACCTTTGCAATGCCGCACTGCGTCGCTTTAACTGACAATTGCACGGTCATGCAACATTGTACAGCAGTCCCCCTAATACTTACCTGAACCCATCTCAATCCAGCGAATGTGCACAAGAGCCTTGGCCGTCCGGGACTTTCCCTCCTGATTGACTGAGACACAGCAGTGGCGCCAGTGGCTCTTACTGCTGTCCATCAAAGTCCATTAGCCAATGAGGAGAGGGGCAGAGCCAAACCGCAGCACTATGTTTGAATGCGGCTTAGGTGCCCCCAGAGCAAGCTTAACAGGAGGGAAGGTCCAGGAGCTCTGGCAAGGGACCCGAGAAGAGGATCTCGGCTGCTTTGTGCAAAACCAGTACACAGAGCAGGCAAGTCATTAATTTTGAAGGGGGTGCCTAATGCATGAAAATGTGTATGCTGCAGATCACTATGTTGTGGTGCAAGTTGCATCCTAAATATCTTGTTACCAGTTTGGAAAAAGTATAACACCTACCATGACCTCCTTATTATCAGCCCTTACTCATGTAAACTTTTAAGCTGTCCATATAACTAATGGATTTTCCATGCACTCGGAGTTTACTATATTAGTGCAAGCACACAGTGCGTGACAGGCAGAGAAGCGGATTTTTATAGATCAGTAAATAAATGCTGTTTGAACGGCAACTGTTCACAGCCTGATATGCCGCAGCGTGTGCGATAAACCACCTTGACATCCTATACTGTGTGTCTATATAGAGACTTTTGTGTATACACAGTATGAGATATAGAATTGTGTACAGGAGAATGAAGACCTTGGGCAAACAGCATGTTTTGTTGACTTGGTTAACTACTTGACCTTCGGAAGATTTACCCCTCTTCCTGAATACACCATTTTTGCGATACAGCACTGCGTTACTTTAACTGACAATTGCACGTCGTGCAACGCTGTACCCAAAAGAAAAGGGTCATTTTTTTCCCCAACAAATGGAGTTTTTTTTATGTATTTGATGACCTGCAGTTATTTTTTGCATTATAAACACAAAAAAAAAAACAACAAAAAAAAAAAGTTTAGCTAGAGATATACAGTACAGACCAAAAGTTTGGACACACCTTCTCATTCAAAGAGTTTTTCTTTATTTTCATGACTATGAAAATTGTAGAGTCACACTGGAGGCATCAAAACTATGAATTAACACATGTGGAATTATATACATAACAAAAAAGTGTGAAACAACTGAAAATATGTCATATTCTAGGTTCTTCAAAGTAACCACCTTTTGCAGCAGACGCATCTCTAGAACAGCTGTTAAGAGGAGACTGTGTGAATCAGGCCTTCATGGTAGAATATCTGCTAGGAAACCACTGCTAAAGAAAGGCAACAAGCAAAAGAGACTTGTTTGGGGTAAAGAACACAAGGAATGGACATTAGACCAGTGGAAATCTGTGCTTTGGTCTGATGAGTCCAAATTTGAGATCTTTGGTTCCAACCACCGTGTCTTTGTGCGACGCAGAAAAGGGTGAACGGATGGACTCTACATGCCTGGTTCCCACCGTGAAGCATGGAGGAGGAGGAGGAGGTGTGATTGTGTGGGGGTGCTTTGCTGGTGACACTGTTGGGGATCTATTCAAAATTGAAGGCATACTGAACCAGCATGGCTACCACAGCATCTTGCAGCGGCATGCTATTCCATCCGGTTTGCGTTTAGTTGGACCATCATTTATTTTTCAACAGGACAATGACCCCAAACACACCTCCAGGCTGTGTAAGGGCTATTTGACCAAGAAGGAGAGTGATGGGGTGCTGCGCCAGATGACCTGGCCTCCACAGTCCCCGGACCTGAACCCAATGGAGATGGTTTGGGGTGAGCTGGACCGCAGAGTGAAGGCAAAAGGGCCAACAAGTGCTAAGCATCTCTGGGAACTCCTTCAAGACTGTTGGAAGACCATTTCAGGTGACTACCTCTTGAAGCTCATCAAGAGAATGCCAAGAGTGTGCAAAGCAGTAATCAAAGCAAAAGGACCTAGAATATGACATATTTTCAGTTGTTTCACACTTTTTTGTTATGTATATAATTCCACATGTTTTAATTCATAGTTTTGATGCCTTCAGTGTGAATCTACAATTTTCATAGTCATGAAAATAAAGAAAACTCTTGGAATGAGAAGGTGTTTCCTCACAAGTTATAGCTTTCTACAAACTATGGGATATATTTATGGTATTTAATTTTAACTAGTATATTGCGCCAGACAAATCGGACACTTAACTGACACAGTGATCAGTGCTAAAAAATATATATGCACTGTTACTGTACTAATGACACTGGTTGGGCAGGCGTTAACATCAAGGGTGATCAAGGGCATGCACAGTGTTTCAGTGTAGTGGGGGGGGGGGGGTGCTTTTACTGGGGAAGACCTGGATTTGTGTTTCTGCTTTACAGGAACACAGGATGCATGCCTTTTGCACTGACAGCACTCTGCCTTGTTTACATCAGAGTAATACTGTGTTTATTATAAAAAGTACACAGTGCCACGTCCCAAAATCGTAGGTTGTTAAAATTGGTAAGTTTGGCAGATGGACTTTGTAGGCACAACACAGTTGAATATATAAAAATCTATGCTTTATTAAATAGGGATATACAATACAGAATGAGAAATATCATTGACTATTCATAATGACAAAACAAATCTTAGAATAACAGTAACACGCCACCTAGAAAAAACATTAAAGTAAGGATTCTTATAGTATACTGAAAACGAGGACACAAGGTCACTTCCTATAGTAGAGTATACTGATAGTGCGGTTATTAAAGACGGTTTGACGCTTACTGCTTAACTCGACATGCTGCACATGGAGAACGCTTCCTCAGGAGTTTTAATGCAAATTATTCAGGAGATAAACGGTGAAAGCAACAAACCGAGAACGCAATCAGCAACACAATCATGGGTACATGGACTTGTCCTTAACCACTTAAGACCCGTAAATTAAAAAAAATATATATATATTTTTTACTTTTTTCTATAATATCCCCAAAAAAATATATAAAAAATGTTTTCCTCAGTTTAGGCCGATACGTATTCTTCCACATATTTTTGTTTAAAAAACAAAAAAAAATCGCAATAAGCGTTTATAGCGTTTACAAAATAGGGGATAGTTTTATGGCATTTTTATTAATATTTTTTTTTTTCATGACTGACAATTTTGATGCATTTTTGGGACCATTGTCATTTTCCCAGCGAAAAGTGCTATAAAAATGCACTGATACTGTGAAAAATGACAATGCAGTGAATGAGTTAACCAATAGGGGGCGCTGTAGCTGTTAAGTGTGACCTCATGTGTGTTTCTAACTATGGGGGGCGGGGCTGGACACGTGACGTCAGTGATTGTCGTTCCCTATATCAGGGAACGACAATCACTGACATTGCTACAGTGAAGAATGGGGAAGGTTTGTTTATACTCGCCTCTCCCCGTTCTTCAGCTCCTGTGACCGATCGCGGGAGACCGGCGGCGATCAGGTCCGCAGGTCCCGTGGTCACTGAGCTTCGGACCGGGTCGCGCGCGCACGCCGGACCCGCGGCTGGGCTCTTAAAGGGGACGTATATATAAGCCCTTGTGCCCAGCCGTGCCATTCTGCCAACGTATATCGGCATGCGGTGGTCCTTATATGGTTAAAATGACTTCAGAGCTAAGGGAAACAAACTTAAAAACAAGGTACAGCGGATGGGGTCACTAAAGATCCCCAGTTTGTAGGGGGCTAATAAACTGCCCACCAGCCTGACGCTTGCAATTTAAAGTAAGATTTCCCAATAATCAGAGATGGCAAGGATCCATAGGATAGTGTGCCTCAAGGAGTATCTTGTCTTGAGTATCTGTTTTGGGGTGACAGCCCTCTGAACAGCAGAGATGCCTGTGTGACTGTCCAGAGGGCTGTCACCCCAAACAGAGATACTGAAGCATTTTTCAGGCGCTTTGGGCTAAAAAAAAAAAATGCCTGAAAAACACCTCCCCTGCTGGAGTGATTTCACACTGCGCTGGCAGGGCGTTAGAAAAAGTCCTGCAAGCAGCATCTTGGTGGCGGTGAAGGAGCGGTTGACATGAATGGGCACCGCTGCCAAAGCGCTTCAGCAGCGGCACAACATAGGCACATTTAACCCTTTATTTAGCCGCTAGCGGGGGTTAAAAGTGTCCAGCTAGTGGCCGAATAGCGGCGCTAAAAATACCGTCAACGCCGCCCCAGTGTGAAAGCAGTCATAGGTGTGAGCGGGGTTAAGGGCATCATTTGACTGTCCCTGTCATAGATTTTACTTGACATTTAGACGAATGTGAGAGATGTAGGAAATTTGGATTTTTTTGAGAAGTTATCCTTCAAGATATTTTGCCTTGCAGATTCTGGGTATCTGTAATCCTGATAGTGGACTGTTATCCTGATTGGTATCATATTCATATTCATATCATATAATCTGACCAAGTACCAATGTAAATTATGTTTTAATCTTTGTGTTTTGTTCTAAGCTGATTTTTTTTTCTTACAGCAAACGGGCCCCATCAGTGCCACGCTGGTGTTGACGCGACCAATCAAAGGGCCGCGTGATGTAGACTTGGACCTGGAAATGGTCTCTGTGAACACCGTGGTTAACTTCCGAGGCAGCTCCATTATCCGCTTGAGAATATTTGTGTCTCCGCATCCGTTCTGAGCCAGGCCTTATTAATGTGATGACATCAACCCCTTTCCTGGTGCACAGTCTTGATGCGTTACACACCTAGAGGACACCACAGGAATAAAATATGAAAAAATTCCAAGCACCCTCATGTGACCTAAAGCCTAGGCAGCCCAAATCACATGGTCTTAGTCAACCATGAGCTCTGTGTTTCACAACATTAGAGGCTTTAAAAGGTCTATTGATTTCAATCAGACACATCCGGTTTGGGAGGCTTGCAAGGAGAAATCAGGCTTCTTGAAATATAAAGCAAAGTTCAAAAGTACTTTTTCACTGCTTTCCTATTGGTAAAGCCCCAGATTCAAAAAACCTTGCCGCCAGTTTCAAGTAGCTTTACCGACACGCGTGTCAGATTCAGGTAGTTCTTCATAGAAGCCCTTTTTTTCAAAGTGGCTATGGCTTCACTAAATTCAACAATAATTACCTCCAGCTCCAGTGTAGATAACAAAACTGGATGAAACTAAAGTCTTGTATTTTTATACTTACCTGCTCTGTGCAGTGGTTTTACGCAGAGCAGCCCTGATCCTCTTCTCGGGTCCCTTACAGACTTTCCTTGCCCCTCCCTCCAGCCGAGTTCCCCCACAGCAAGCAGCTTGCTATGGGGGCACCCGAGCCACTGCTCTGTGTGTCAATTCAGACACAGAGCCGTGGCTCGGCCCCGCCTCGCCTCTCTCCTCATTGGATCACTGACTTTGACAGCATTGGGAGCCAATGGTGCTGTGTGTCTCAGCCAATCACGAGGGAGAGCTCTGGATAACTGACTCTCTCATGAAACATTGCTGGATTGAAATGGGGCTTGGACAATATTGGGGGGGGCTGCTGCACACAGAAGGTTTTTTTTTTTTTTATCTTAATGCATAGAATGCACCTTCTGCCTTTTTAGAACCACGTTTAAGACCAGCGCTAGATTGACATACAGAGACAAGTGCAGTCCAGAGTGCCGGTCTCTTTTTACGCTGTGTAGCAGAGCAGCATGCCACTGCTGTCTCCTCTGTCATGGACATTATTTGCTAGAAACCTGTTGACTGTAAAGCCATCAGTAACTGATAGAGGGCAGGACGTTTTGAGGAAGCTGAGGCAAAAGTTTTCCATAAGGTCTGCACTATACTTGTGATTGACAGAAGGCAGGACCTAAATCTATTGGCTATGGATCTGCCCACTGCCTGCTATCAATTACACAAGGGGAGGTAGGCCTAATGAGGAAATAGGGTTTTTGAATCCCTATCAGACTCGGCCACAAAACTTCTGTAACAGCAGCACTGGTGGGAAGGACCTCAGCTGCACTGAGTGCTGGTTCACACAAGGATGGCACAGGAATGTTCACATTGTTGAGTGGTTTGCTAGCGTTTTTTTTTTTTTTTTTGACAGCCCATTTATTTGAATAAGCTGCAAAATGCATTGGACCACGAAAAAAAAGTCTACTTTTTAAAAACGCACTGCACCATAAAAGCATGGTACTGTGGTACCATGGGGTTTGGTGCCCACAAGCACACTGCATTTGCAATCTGTTTTGTGGTGCTGTAAACAAATACATTGGCACCTAGAAGGATGTAAACGCTCAGATGTAATTTTTGGAACAGCCTCACTCAATCCAAAGCCACGGGTGCTGGCAATGCAAATGATAATGCAAAAACGGAAAGGAAAGTTTGACAGCCGCACTCCAAAAAAGTTGGTTCCTTTTATTGTAAAATCAAATCACAAAAATACATGCCATAGCTATGATTAAGCACTGAGTTACAGTGTGAAACGCATCAGCTTGCATCTGTTTTTTTGCTGTGGCATGTATTTTTGTGATTTGATTTTACAATAAAAGGAACCAACTTTTTTGGAGTGCGGCTGTCCAAACTTTCCTTTCCGTTTTTGCAATACATTGGCACCTGCATGCAAATCGCAAGGGTAGTGCATTCAAACGATGCGCAGGAAATGTGCACAGAATGCGATTTTCCCACGCCAAGTTTTGGTGTGAACCGGCTTAGAGTCCGGAGTGTCTGTATGTATCAGTCCCCCAGTAGTGCTCTGCACATGATGCTTTCCCCAAATTCATGTAGCCGTTTTATAACGGGTACACAAATCTGCCGTTCACACCGACATTTGTCATGTGGAAGGAAGATGGAATTTTAGAGTGTCACAGACACTGACTACCATAGACCCGCTTTATGGATTCCCCTGACTTCGCAGTGCTTTAAAATATATATATATATATTACTAACTGTGCAATGCAAGCATTTTTTTATTTTATTTATTTTTTACATTTCTTGTAGCTAGACATTAATCACTTTCTGACCACCCAATAGCAGTTTTTACGACTACAGGGTGGCTGCTGTGCGTAGAATCACATATATCCCTGCACTGCCAGGTAGGGGGCTGCTCGCTCCTGCTGTGATTACACACAGCGGAAGCTGATCAGCGGGTACCGCGGACTCATTGTCCGCTGGCACACGCTTATCATCAGCCCCAGAGACAGAACAGCGATCTGCCTCTGTAAACAAGGCAGATCGCTGTTCTGGCAGGAGGGAAGGCATGGATCCTGTTCTTGCAAAGCAGGGGCAAGGATCCATGTCTTCCCCTAGTAAAAAATCTCCCACAGTACACTAAAACATCGGCTAGGCACATAATTAACCTTTTTATCGGCCCTTCCCAACCAGTGTCTTTAGTAAAGTGACAGTGCATACACTGATCAGTGTATTGGCATCACTGGTTACTAAAACGTTTTCAAAGTCCGCCGCAATATCTTAGTCACTAATAAAAAAAAATAAACAACAATATCCAATATTTTGTAGATACTATAACTTTTGCGCAAACCAATCAATATTATTGGGATTTTTTTTACCAAAAATATGTAGCGGAATACATATTGGCCTAAATTTATGAAGCAATTACATTTTTTTTCCAGATATGTTTTATAGTAGAAAGTAAAAAAAAATGTAATAAAAAAAAAAATCAGTCCTGTCTTTTTTTTTTTTTTTTGTTTATAATGAAAAAAAAAAAAGGCAATGATGATCAAATACTACCAAAAGAAAGGTCTATTTGTGGGGGTAAAAGGACATCAATTTTATTTTCTTACAGTGTTGCACGAACGCACAATTGTCAGTTAAAGTAGCGCAGTTTTGTTTCGCAAAAAATGGCCTGGTTGGGAGGGGGGGTGTAAATCTTCCGGAGGTCAAGTGGTAAAGAGTGATAAATCTAAATAAATATTTTATTTAAAAAATCACTTAAAATAACGAGTTTAATTTAGAACCTGCATCTAACCAACTAAAGAAATTATTCTACCATTTAAATAAAAAATAAATACAAAAACACTGATTATTAGAACTGACCGATATCAGTGCAGTTATTTCCCAGTCCAAATATTTCAGAATGTCTATACTTATCTGATACATACTGTGAGCTGTATAATATATACCAAGATAAATTTATATATAGATCATTGTCTCTCCAGTCCCTGTGAATTATTTTGCACCAGGAAAGGGGTCTTATTTAAGCAATATACTTTTTTAAATGTTTTTGTTTCCTTTCAAAATTGAAATTTTTTAAATTTAAAGAGTGCTTTTTTGTTGGTGAAGAATTTCAGAAAATAAAATGTTTTGGAAAAACTTCTGAATCTGTAGTTCATTATTTACATTTTAAATAACAGGCAAAAAGTGAAAGAAAGTTACTGTGTTGTTAAAGGGGTTGTAAAGATTTTTTTTAGTTCTTTTTAAATAACAAAACATGTTCTACTTTCCTCCACTGTGCAGCTCGTTTTGCACAGAGTGGCCCCGATCCACGTCTTCTGGGGTCCCTCAGGGACGGTCTCTGGTCCTCTATACTTCTTTTGTTGGATTCTATTTCATTACTTGGGCGATTAAAGTCCCGCTGAGGGGGAGTTTTCTCCATTATCTCTACTATTTGGGATGTGGGCCCACTCGATTGCTCAACCATACCACAACTCTTTTAGAATGGTTGTCACCAGAACATCGGTGCCCCCACTGCAAGATCTCCTATCAAAAACTCTAAAAAAAAGTAATAGTTATACTCTTATTATAGAAGCACCTTTTTATGCACAAAACTCAAGCAACAAATGCCTGATTAGGGTTCTAACCCATTCCAGCTCTAGCCCAATTTTTTTTTTTTAACCGTTGGCTGACCGCCGCACAAACTTGTACTTCGGCAGAATGGTATGGACAGGCAAATGGGCGTACATGTACGTCCCTTTAATTTTGCGCGCAAACTCCGTGATCGTGCCTGCAGGACCCACGAACTCGATGTCCTCCGGTGTCCCGCGATTGGGTCACTGAGATGAAGAACGGGGAGATGTCAGTGTAAACACATCTCCCTGCGCTTCCTAGTGACAGGTCACCGATTGTCTGTTCCCTGTCATCGGGAGCGGTGATCAGTGACGTGTCCTAGCCCCCTAGTGGTTAACCCCTTCACTGCCAGTCACTTTTTTTTAACAAAAATAGGTAAATACGTATCGGCCTAAACTGAGGGAATTTTTTTTTTTTATATACAGTGCAGAAAATAAGTATTTGAACACCCTGCTATTTTGCAAGTTCTCCCACTTGGAAATCATGGAGGGGTCTGAAATTGTCATCGTAGGTGCATGTCCACTGTGAGAGACATAATCAAAAATAAAAATTCCAGAAATCACAATGTATGATTTTTTTAACTATTTATTTGTATGATACAGCTGCAAATAAGTATTTAAACACCTGAGAAAATCAATGTTAATATTTGGTACAGTAGCCTTTGTTTGCAATTACAGAGGTCAAACGTTTCTTGTAGTTTTTCACCAGGTTTGCACACACTGGAGGAGGGATTTTGGCCCACTCCTCCACACAGATCTTCTCTAGATCAGTCAGGTTTCTGGGCTGTCACTGAGAAACACGGAGTTTGAGCTCCCTCCAAAGATTCTCTATTGGGTTTAGGTCTGGAGACTGGCTAGGCCACGCCAGAACCTTGATATGCTTCTTACAGAGCCACTCCTTAGTTATCCTGGCTGTGTGCTTCGGGTCATTGTCATGTTGGAAGACCCAGCCTCGACCCATCTTCAAAGCTCTAACTGAGGGAAGGAGGTTGTTGCCCAAAATCTCGCAATACATGGCCCCGGTCATCCTCTCCTTAATACAGTGCAGTCGCCCTGTCCCATGTGCAGAAAAACACCCCCAAAGCATGATGCTACCACCCCCATGCTTCACAGTAGGGATGGTGTTCTTGGGATGGTACTCATCATTCTTCTTCCTCCAAACACGGTTAGTGGAATTATGACCAAAAAGTTCTATTTTGATCTCATCTGACCACATGACTTTCTCCCATGACTCCTCTGGATCATCCAAATGGTCATTGGCAAACTTAATACAGGCCTTGACATGTGCTGGTTTAAGCAGGGGAACCTTCCGTGCCATGCATGATTTCAAACCATGACGTCTTAGTGTATTACCAACAGTAACCTTGGAAACGGTGGTCCCAGCTCTTTTCAGGTCATTGACCAGCTCCTCCCGTGTAGTCCTGTGCTGATTTCTCACCTTTCTTAGGATCATTGAGACCCCACGAGGTGAGATTTTGCATGGAGCCCCAGTCCGAGGGAGATTGACAGTCATGTTTAGCTTCTTCCATTTTCTAATGATTGCTCCAACAGTGGACCTTTTTTCACCAAGCTGCTTAGCAATTTCCCCGTAGCCCTTTCCAGCCTTGTGGAGGTGTACAATTTTGTCTCTAGTGTCTTTGGACAGCTCTTTGGTCTTGGCCATGTTAGTAGTTGGATTCTTACTGATTGTATGGGGTGGACAGGTGTCTTTATGCAGCTAATGACCTCAAACAGGTGCATCTAATTTAGGATAATAAATGGAGTGGAGGTGGACATTTTAAAGGCAGACTAACAGGTCTTTGAGGGTCAGAATTCTAGCTGATAGACAGGTGTTCAAATACTTCTTTGCAGCTGTATCATACAAATAAATAGTTAAAAACTCATAAATTGTGATTTCTGGAATTTTTCTTTTTGATTATGTCTCTCACAGTGGACATGCACCTACGATGACAATTTCAGACCCCTCCATGATTTCCAAGTGGGAGAACTTGCAAAATAGCAGGGTGTTCAAATACTTATTTTCTGCACTGTATATTTTTTGGGGATATTTATTATAGCAAAAAGTAAAAAATATTGCTTTTTTTCAAAATTGTCGCTCTATTTTTGTTTATAGCGCAAAAAATTAAAACCGCAGAGGTGATCAAATACCACCAAAAGAAAGCTCTATTTGTGGGGGGAAAAATGACATCAATTTTGTTTGGGAGTCAAGTTGCACGACCGCGCAATTGTCAGTTAAATCGATGCAGTGCCGAATCGCAAAAAAGGGGCCTGGTCATTTAGCAACAAAATGGTCCGGGGCTTAAGTGGTTAATACATGCAATAACAATTGATGAATGAAATGGACATACAGATCAAGTGAACATGATAATCATAATGAATATAGATAAAATATCACTGGTAAAATTCATGATTTTGGACAAGCTTGGCACCCTTGAGTGTAGATGGCATTTAAAGCCAATCATCAGGAGTAGGATGCGTGAATATTGGCTAGAAAGTGGAATAGATAGTCTCTGATGATATGCCATGCTTTCAAAAAGAGAGAAGGAACTATCGATTTATACATTACCTATGGCAGAGCCCATGTGTATAGTCCAGTAGTCCCCATAATGGAGTAGGCTGGTGGCCCTGAGCAATTCTTTATGGGTATATTATTTATATATATATATATATATATATATATATATATATATATATATATATATACACACATATATATATATAAAATTCTCCCTATGGGGATTGTGACAGTTAACCTATTTTTAGTTATCCTACTTGATTCCATACACATATTCCTGCCTCATTTAAAGTCCCAAAATCTATTCTCTTTTCCCCCCTTTTTAGTATGTTGTTCTGGAGTCCCTACATAAGGCATTGATGGGAAGTGACACGTCTTTGCAGAGATAGTAGAAGCGCTTGCTTTGTTAGATATTGTTCAACGTCCAGGTCTTTTCAGAACAGAAACAAATATTACACAGAAGAAAAAGTGATTGTAAAAGGATTGCCTGTTTTCTGTGCAAATAATCAAAGCTTTAATTAAAAAAGCAAAGGGATTGGGGCTGTGGGGGGTTCCAGAGATGGGCCGGATGTGTACTGAGCAGCCATGGAGAAAAGTGTCACCAACAGCCCCTTCCATACATTCCTGGCTGGAGGTATCTGGGACCGGCCGCTGGTTACTAATATATCAGAGTGCAGGAATGACGGAAGTAACAGAGGGAGGCACGGGAACAATGGGACAAGATGTGACCAGATTAAAACAGACTGTTACCGGGCCCATCTTGTCTTTATTTAGTGGGTGATGTGACAAAAGCTTCAAGACCCTCAAATGAACAAATAATCTATTGGGGGGTGGGGGGTGTATTCAGAGCAGACGTGGGACCGTCTCCCTGCCGCTCGGCAAAAATAAGATTTAAACTAGAAAGAGAAGGAAAGGTTTAATTACAATTAAAGTCTTGATAAATTTGAGAGAAAAACAACTTGGAGATGATGACTGTACGAAATCAGGGGACACGAGGTGAAGGAAAGATGGCTTTGTCTTTGTAAGAGTTCGACAATAGGAGTGTGAGAAGAGCGCTGAACTCAAAACTGAATTTCAGGTATGGCAATTTTCACATAGTCCCATTAGGAACATACAGTCACCATACGCTTACTCACAGCAGTTGTGGTGGGAACAATAATTAACTCCAGACTCGACTATGCCAACTCCCTTTACCTCAGACTCCCAAAATACCAAATCGCTCGTCTACAAGTCGTCCAGAAAACGGCGGCACGACTAGTAACAGGTTAAAAACCCTGGGAATCAATCTCCCCTCCCTGAGATCCCTTCACTGGTTGCCTATAAAAGACCAAATTACGTTTAAGGCACTATGCCTGACGCACAAATGTGTTCAAGGAAATGCCCCCCAATATCTATGTGAAAAAATAATAAAAGTCACAACCCCAATCGCATTCTCCGCTCTACTAACCAAAATCTACTCCAGATACCCAAGGCCAGATATAAGTCCAAAGGAGAACGAAGATTTGCAGTTCAAGGACCTAGACTGTGGGACGCTCGACCAGCATCCAAAAAATCACCAGGAAAAAACTCAAAACCCATCTATTCTGAAGGCAAAATATAGTAGGAAATGGATACAAAGCGCCCTGAGGCGATTCAGTTTGCATGTGTCGCGCTATACAAGTTTCTCACTCACTCACTGGTGACTTTATTAGGTACACCTTGCTAGTCCCGGGTTGGATCCCCTTGTGCCTTCATTCTCGGTGACATAGATACAACAAGGTGTTGGAAACATTCCTCAGAGATTTTGTTCCATAGTGACATGACATCATACAGTTGCTGCAAATTTGTTACCTCCACATCCATGATGCAAATCTCCCTTTCTACCACATCCCAAAGGTGCTCTATAGGATGAGATGTGGTGAGTGTGGAGGCCATTGGAGTCCAGTGACCTCATTGTCCAGTGGTGAGATGATTGGAGGACAGTGACCTCATTGTCCAGTAGTGAGATGATTGGAGTCCAGTGACCTCATTGTCCAGTGGTGAGATGATTGGAGTCCAGTGACCTCATTGTCCAGTGGTGAGATGATTGGAGGACAGTGACCTCATTGTCCAGTAGTGAGATGATTGGAGTACAGTGACCTCATTGTCCAGTGGTGAGATGATTGGAGTCCAGTGACCTCATTGTCCAGTGGTGAGATGATTGGAGGACAGTGACCTCATTGTCCAGTAGTGAGATGATTGGAGTACAGTGACCTCATTGTCCAGTGGTGAGATGATTGGATCTTTGTGACATGGTGATATTATCCTGCTGGAAGGAGCCATCAGAAGATGGGGACACTGTAGTCATAAAGGGATGGACATGTTCGGCAACAATACTCAGGTAGGCCCTGGCGGGTTAAACGATCCTCAATTGGTAATAAGGGCCCCAACGTGTGCCAAGAAAATATCATCCACACCATTACACCCCCACCACCAGCCTGAACCAGTGATACAAGGCAGGATGGATCCATGCTTTACACTAAATTCTGACCCCACCATCTGAATCTCGCCACTGAAATCCAGACTCATCAGACCAGGCAACGTTTTGCATGCTATGCATGAATTTATCCATTCTACATAGAGGGGGGGGGGTGGCGTGACAGAGGTGGTGGCGCCATGCACCTTTAATCGATGGGCCACCCCAGATCACAAGAAAAGCAAACATGGTTTGGGGGGGGAGTCAATACTCTGCCTTCATCAAGCCTGGGAAACAAGATTACACAAACTTTTTTTTTTTTTTTTTTTTTTTTAAGACGTTGAGGTTTCCCAGCCATAAGGAAGGGGGAGATTTACTGGGCTTAAGCTGGCCATATACCAATAAACATTTGGCCGATCCATCAAGGACCAGCCAAATTTCGATCAGTGTGTGTGGCCTCCCCTGTTCCAAAAAGTTGATTATTTTTTGGACTTCTGTCGAAGGGACATGGTGGAAAATTTTCCAACAATCAGCAGCTGCAGCCACTGATCAGTTTTTTCTGCTAGAGGTCGGTGTTGCCGTCAGAACACAATGCCCCAGCGGGGTTGATGGAGGAATCTCGTTCACCCACTGGATGAAGAAAAAAACATGTATTACTAGCCTAAAGCCAAGTACACACAGGCCGAATGTTGGGCAGCATCTGCCAATTTCTATTGAATTCGGCCCATGTGTTCAGAAACTGACTTCATATGGGGAAACTCGCTTTGATATACGAGTGCTTTGGATTACAAGCACTCAGGGCTGGTGCAAGAATTTCTGCCAACTCAGACGAAGGTGCAGCCCTCGCTCCTTCACATTATGCGGCTGAGCGGCCAGGGGCGGGGCCACTTACGTCACTCACTGACGTAGGACATAGGCGCCGCGTAGCCAAGGACGAGACAGTGAGACTGTCACACACACTGAGACAGAGTGACTGCACAGGTCAGCGCCGCTGCGGGGACTCGTCCTTTAGTTGTCGCCCGCAGCAGCAGCCCACATCACACACACACTATCTCGATGATCGGGCGGCTGTCACGGACCGGTCAATTTTCCGCCCTGTTCCTTGGTGCCGTAAGGCAATTGCCCATGTTGCCTTGTGCTAGCGCCGGCCCTGCAAGCACTCTTCTGGAATGGATTATGCTCGTAATCCACGGTATTACAGTAGAACAGCAGGGGAAATTACTGACTCACATCCGATTGTTAGTACAGCGGCTTTGATCTGAGCTTTTTTGTTTTCGCTCAACCAAACTAGTAGTGTGTGAGGCTTTACCCTTTATCTGGGGTCTCACTTACTCCACACTTTTTTCAGTGTAATAGGAGTGAGTTCCTTCGTTTAGAGCAGGGGTCTCAAACTGGTGGCCCTCCAGCTGTTGAGAAACTACAAATCCCATGAGGCATTGCAAGGCTAAAAGTTACAAGCATGACTCCCACAGGCAGAGGCATGATGGGACTTGTCGTTTTGCAACATCTGGAGGGCCGCCAGTTTGAGACCCCTGGTTTAGAGTTTCCATTTGCCTAAATTTTGCAAAGAATAGGTAAGATGAAATGAAACAGTATGTCTACCCCAACATTTCATATTCCTGATATGTGTATGCTGTACCATGTATGTGTGTTAAAAAGTATCCTGTTCTTTATGAATTGCTTCCTTTGTATGAAATACCTGCTGTTCCTGTCTGCCTGCTTTCCTATTTCAAACGCTAGCCATAGAAGAACATCTATCCGAGTGTGGTTAGTTTTCTGGCTGTGCTGGGTGAACAAGCCTACCTATCCACCAATGGCCAAGACGTGTGCTGACACACCCTGCTGCACAGCCATTCACTTGGAAGATCAGTGTGCTGCTGTTTCCATACCACCACCTCTCTGAGCCTCTTATGCAGCTGAGAACCAGAGCCATGTGCTGCCTTTATTAACCCCCCCCCCCCCCCCCAACCTCTGGCCACATGTGGTACGGCATACAATAGTCACTGTAGAACTAATTATCTTTGTTTCCATTGACTCCTATGGGGAAACTCGCTTTGATATACAAGCACTTTGGATTTCAAGCATTCTTCTGGTATGAATTATGCTCTTAATGCAAAGGTACTACTGTACTTTAAGGTGGTTTATAAGGTCTCTATGGGCATAAAAAAGTACATTTTATTTTATGCTAATTTTGACCGAGTGGCTTAGTAAGTGAAATTGAGAGTTCCTGCTTTACTCTGCTCATCTCTAGACGGAATTTAAAGTAGATGGACACCCTAAGTGGATGAAATTTCTTTTGCTAAAGCACCGTAAATCATAAACAGTTGGCATGCCGGGATGCACGAACGGCAGGGACTTCGCTCTTCTATACGCAGTGCTACAATCACAGAGCAATCTATGAAGTGCAGCCTGTGCTGTTCTCCATTCCCAAACGATCTATCTGATAATTGTATTCCAAATCCAATAATTCTTCTGCAGTCATCTCTCTAATCCTTGTCTGGGTGGAGCCATGTCACCACTGACCTGGGAGAGTCTCCGCTCTGCCTTCACACTGTAGGCTACAGTCTTCATATAGCTTCAAAGCTTGAAGGCCTCTACTCACCAGTATTGGCCCCACAAACAAACTTTAGTATACAGAAAACTCACGACTTCTTCAACATAGAGGAAGCCATGAAATAACTTTCCAGGTCTCCCCAGTAAGGGAACCCGGTAGTGCAGCATTACTGCTTCACGCCACGTCCCTATTGCACATGCACCAGGCACCCCGCTGCGCTCTCCTACTGGTTCGACGGCGAGGGAAGGAGGAGTGTGCCGAGCGGTGATGTCAACATCACGACTCTTGGAAGTGGGGACAGGATACCTGTCAAAGGCAGGTATCCACTCCCACCCAAAAAGGTGCCAAATGTGGCACCGGAGGGGGGGGGGGGGAGGAAGGAGACAATTGAGAGCAAGTTCCACTTTTGGGTGGAACTTTGCTTTAATGCTCTGAACTGAGACAAGTACACACTATAAAGGGATATGCTTTGCTCATATTTCTGAGGTTTACAACCACACCTGTTGAAGCCATGGGTGCCGTTTGCAGAATGGCAATCAGGGCCACCATCAAGGCGGTACAGGCAGTACACCTGTAAGGGGCCCGGTGGTCCCCAGGGGCGCGGATGGCATCCCTCTCTTTTTTTCCCGTCAGCACCCAAAGCCCCCCACCCACCTCTAAGGGGCTTGGTGGTCCCCGGTTGGCATCCCCCCTTTTAAAAAAATAAAATAATCAGCACCCAAAGCCCCCCACCCACCTCTAAGGGGCTTGGTGGTCCCCGGTTGGCATCCCCCCTTTTAAAAAAATAAAATAATCAGCACCCAAAGCCCCCCCCCCAAACTCCAAGGGGCCCAGTAGTCTCTAGGGCCCTGGATGGCATTGCCTTTTCTTTTTTTGTTCGTCAGCACCCAAAGCCCCCCGACCTCTAAGGGGCCCGATGGTCTCCAGTCCCCCGGATGGCATTTCCTTTTTTCGTCAGCACCCAAAGCCCCTCTGATCTCTAAGGGGCCCATGGGACCCCAGATGGTATCCCCCTTTTTTTATTTTTGCTTCAGCACTCAAAGCCCCCCCCGACCTTAATTTGTGGCACCCCACCCCCCCTCCCGAGTTCTCTGCTCCAGGGCGCCCATGCCTGAACCTGCGTAAGAGGCCCCAAAATTTCTGATGGCAATACGTGGCCACACTCTCGTTATCGGCGATGCTTCTGGCATTTACCCATACAAAGTGCACACAGCCTGGGTGTGGGAAAACAGCCATGTGCATGAGATCCAAACGTCATATGGTCTTGGCAGGTCATGTGACATTTCTTTTAAAAATAAATAAATACATTATTACAGTTATCATTTGTCTACATTATTACAGTCATTGAAAACCGCGCCGTGGAGGGTGCCGCATGTAAACGCTGACAAAAGAAAGAGACAAAGTATACCTGAGATAAATAAGTCGGGTTTTGTTCCTGCTAAACGCGATTATAATTGCTGGACAACAAATGAGGATATTGCGGAATATTTCTGTAATAGGAGACTGGCTCCCAGGTTCGTGTGATACCTGAGAGGGGTTATTTATGATGGAGGGGGACAAAGGCCGTCCCTGGGGTCCATTGTCCCCGCTCCCCTTTTGTCCGCTTTGTAACGCTCATCAGCCAAATACTTCCTCCTTCATATCTGACAACAATGACACAGTAACACGCACCTGTTCTATGACCAATAAACTACAAAACAGAAAAACCCTACGAGGGAATTACATAAATAAACCAGGGCCGAATCACCGCGTTACGATAAGTTGGATTGCCAGCCTCACTCTCCATCTTTCCAAGAACGCAGTCCTGCCTCGCGGTCACAGGACACGTCTTTCCCTATAAATAATCACTTCTCAAGACATAAGGTGAGACAAGGAGACAGACTAGGAGGGGTAAGTCTAATCATTTACAAAACAAAGTATCTAAACCAGAAGTCTCAAAGAACTAGCCCGTGGACCGGTAATAAATGGCCCGCAATTCGCGGTAAATCCCCGTGATTCGCGGTAAATCCCTGCACAACAACTCTGACGTGTGGTCCCCCCCCCCGCGCTCAACAACTTTGATCTGCGGACCCCCCCCCCCCCTCAACAACTCCGAGCCGTGGACACCCCCCCGCTCAACAACTTTGATCTGCGAACCCCCCCGCTCAACAACTCCGATCCGCGGAACCTCCCCCGCTCAACAACTCCGATCCGTGGACCCCCCCACTCATCAACTATGATCTGCGGACCCCCCCCCCCCCCCCCCGCGCTCAACAACTTCGTTGGGAGGCATGCTCATTTGTCCCTCATTCTGAAGTTGAAAAGTTGGGAGGTATGCCTGATGTGCTCTGATTGTGCTCTGATTGTGCCCTGATGTACCCCATGTACCCCGATATGCCATGTGCACCAGGTACCCTGATGTGCTCTCATGTGCCCTGATATGCCCCATGTGCCCTGATGTGTGCCATTTACACTGATTTGCTGGGCTTTGTACCCTGATGTTCTGTTTCATGTGCCCTGTACCCTGATGTGCCATGTCCTGTACCCTGATGTGCCATGTGCCTTGTTCTGATATGTCCTGTCCTAATGTGCCGTGCTCTGTACCCTGATGTGGCCTGTTGTGCTGTACCCCTATGTGCTGTGCTCTGATGTGCCCTGTACCCTGTTGTGCTCTGATGTGCTGTGCCCTGTGCCCTGATGTGCGCTGTGCCCTCATGTGCGCTGTGCCATGTACCCTGTACCCTGATGTGCTGTGCCCTGATGTGCTGTGCCCTGTGCCCTTATTTGCTGGGCTCTGTGCCTTGATGTGCTGTACCCTGATGTGCTGTGCCCTGATGTGCTGTGCCCTAATTTGCTGGGCTCTGAGCCTTGATGTGCTGTGCCATGATGGTGAGTGGTCAGTGTGTAGTGTAGTGGTCTGTCTGCAGTGTAGTGGTCTGTCTGCAGTGTAGTGGTCTGTCTGCAGTGTAGTGGTCTGTCTGCAGTGTAGTGGTCTGTCGGCAGTGTAGTGGTCTGTCGGCAGTGTAGGGGTCTGTCGGCAGTGTAGGGGTCTGTCGGCAGTGTAGGGGTCTGTCGGCAGTGTGCAGTGTAGTGGTCAGTGTGCAGTTCAGTGTTCCGTGTGCTGTGGTCCGTGTGCAGTACAGTGCAGTGGTCCGTGTGCTGTGGTCCGTGTGCAGTGTAGTGGTCAGGATTAATAATGCGTTTGCTGACACCAATACTAGGGTTTAATAATGTGTCCACTGACACCAGTGCTGGGGGTTAATAATGTGTCTGCTGACACCAGTGGTGGGGGTTAATAATGTGTCCGCTGACACCAGTGCTGGGGGTTAATAATGTGTCCGCTGACACCAGTGCTGTGGGTTAATAATGTGTCCGCTGACACCAGTGCTGTGGGTTAATAATGTGTCCGCTGACACCAGTGCTGTGGGTTAATAATGTGTCCGCTGACACCAGTGCTGTGGGTTAATAATGTGTCCGCTGACACCAGTGCTGTGGGTTAATAATGTGTCCGCTGACACCAGTGCTGTGGGTTTAAAATGTGTCCGCTGACACCAGTGCTGTGGGTTAATAATGTGTCTGCTGACACCAGTGCTGGGGGTTAATAATGTGTCTGCTGACACCAGTGCTGGGGGTTAATAATGTGTCCGCTGACACAGAGCTGGCGGTTAATAATACGTTCGCTGACACCAGTACTGTTTTTGAAGTTTGAAAGTTTGCATGCGGCCCCCCATGGGATATGAAAACTTGTCTTTCGGCCCTCAGGTAATTTGAGTTTGAGACCCCTGATCTAAACCCAAGATAAAAATGTAATATATTGCAACTTACTGGTCCTTAGATGTGGTGGCTGCATTAGTTTTCTTTTTTCATGCCTTTTTTTTTCCCCGATCACCCCATAGTGTTAACCCCTTCCCTGCCAGTGTAATTTTTACATTGATCATTCTTATAGCACTGATCAATGTAATAATGTAACTGGTCCCCAAAAAGTGTAATTTGGAGTCATATTTCTCTGCCGCAATGTGTCAACCCCGCTAAAAATCGCAGATCGCTAGTAAAAACAATGAAAAATAAATAAATAAAAAACCCTAAATCTATCCCATAGTTTGTAGACGTGATAAGTTGCACGCAAACTAATCAATATACACCTATTGCGATTTTTACCAAAAATATGTACAAGAATACACAAATCAAAATAATCGGCCTAAACCAGGGGTGCTCAACCTTTTGAAGGCAGAGGGCCACTTAAGCGACTTAGTAACCAGTCTTGTGCCACAATGAGCGGGGCAGGCAGGTGACTTGTCTGTGTCCAGTCTGCATATGCAAAGCAGACACAGACACAGCCCAATCTACTCTATGGGCCCTCTGATCCAATCAGATAGAAGAGGGCAGATCCACTTCTGTTTTTTTTTTTAGCAGATCGGATTGGAGGTAGGCAGGTGTAAACGGACAAAAGTCTGTTTAAATCTGCTGCTCCATAGAGGTGAATGGAAGGTCCGATTGGGTTGGACCGATCGTGTGAAAGGGGCCTAAGGCTGCTTTTACACTGATGGTCTGTGGTCTATAGTGGCGCAGTGTATGGTTTACACTACTACGATACATAAACACTACATTTGAAGAGGAGTCAACAAGGCCTATGATGAAAGGTCCACCATCCCTACTGTGAAACACGGAGGTGGATCGCTGATGTTTTGGAGATGTGCGAGCTACAAAAGGTACAGGAAATGTGCTCAAAATTTATGGCAAGATGAATGCAGTTTGTTATCAAAAAATACCGGAGGAACATTTCATTCATCAGCCAGGAAGCTGAAAATAGGACGTACTTGGACACTCCAACATGACAATGATCCAAAACACAAGGCCAAGTCCACCTGTCATTGGCTACAGCAAAATAAAGTGAAGGTTCTGGAGTGGCCATTTCAGTCTCCTGACCTCAATATCATTGAGCCAGTCTGAGGAGATCTCAAAACGTGCCGTTCATGATAGACAGCCAAAGAATTTACAGGAACTGGAGGCTTTTTGCCAGGAGGAATGGGGAGCTTTACCATCTGAGAAGATAAAAAGCCTCATCCACAAATACCACAAAAGACTTCAAGCTGTCATTGATGTTAAAGGGGGCAATACATACACGGTATTAAGAACTGGGGTGTTTAAACTTTTGATCAGGGTCATTTGGGTAGTTTCTGTTGCCATTAGACCCCTTTCACACTGAAGCATTTTTACAGTGTTTTAGCGTTAAAAATAGGGCTATTAAAACGCTCATAAAATGCTCTTAATGCATCTCAATGGACCCTTTCACACTGAGTCCTGCAAGCAGCATCTTTGGCGCAGCTTTTGAGCGCTAAAAAAATGCTCCAAAAACGCCCCTCTCCATTGAAATGAATTGAAAGCGCTGTAAAAATGCCTTACCCTTTCACACTGAGGCACTGCAAAAACGCCCTAAAACTTTAGGGTCTTAGCGGTGCTTTACCAGAACATTGGAATTGCAGATGAGGCTTCGCTCGAATAACGCTCGAAAAACGCCCCAGTGTGAAAGGGGCCTTATGATTTAAAAAGGGTAAACACAGTTGATTGATAATAAATGGCTTCAGCCAAACACTAACCATAGAGTGAAAGAAAAGTTTTTGTGTCATCATTCATATTCTCTGACAAAAATCATAAATTCTGCCAAGGTATGGTATGATGATCACAACTGTACTACAGGAGATGGTCGGAGACTGCAGACATACTACAGGAGATGGTCGGAGACTGCAGATATACTACAGGAGATGGTCGGAGACTGCAGATATACTACAGGAGATGGTCGGAGACTGCAGACATACTACAGGAGATGGTCGGAGACTGCAGATATACTACAGGAGATAAACAGAGATTGCAGACATACTACTCCTCAAGATATATACCGAGACCATGAATCCCGTCTGTCTTGAAGCCCCAAATTCTGATACCCAAGAATTTTGCAATGAATTATCGGATTATTTCATCAACAAAATTGAGGGAATCCGTGAAAGCATTCGGCAAAATAGAATTTCCAGGGGGGCTTCAACCATACACCGAACACCCTAACAAATTTGCCACAAGCAACACAGTTCACTTTAAAACCCATTTCCATCGAGGCCACAAAAAACATCATTGATACCCTACGAAACAGCACAGCACCGAATGATATCATCCCCACCAAACTGCTAAAGGAATGTGCCGATATAATGGCACCGCCCATCACGCAGCTTATAAACCAGTCCTTCAAGGAAGGCATAGTGCCCCCCCAGTTGAGACAGGGTATAATCAAACCCATCTTAAAGAAACCCACCCTCGACCCCAAAGACCCAACTCACCGTCGTCCCATAACAGGCCTAAACGTCCTCTCCAAGGTAATGGAGAAAGTAGTGGTACAACAGCATCTAGATACCCATAATCTACTCGATCCATTTCAATCGGGTTTCCGTCCCGGACACAAGACAGAAACAGCACTGCTCAAAATATGGGATGACGCTCTCGAGGCCGCAGACGAAGGAGAATCTTGTCTTCTGGTTCTGTTGGAACTAAGCGCAGCTTTCGACACGGTAGACCACAAACTATTATTGACTCGGCTAGCTGAAGTAGCCAGAGTCGCAGAAGGAAATCTATCATGGTTCTCCTCTTTTCTGGAAAACCGATCACAAATAGTGAAACTGGGACCTTTCACTTCTGAAAAACGCACGGTGTCGTGCGGAGTCCCTCAAGGTTCCCCTCTGTCACCGGTGCTCTTCAACATCTATCTTCGCCCTCTCTTTGAAATCATCAGTAGCCAAAAACTGCTTTATCACTCATATGCAGATGACACGCAACTGTATTTTCGCATCTGCAACAAAAAGGATCATCATCTCAGTTTAGAGACATGCCTCTCTTTGATAGAAAACTGGATGACAAAGAGTTATCTTAAACTCAACAGCTCCAAAACAGAACTTCTCCTGTTTCACGCCAGTTGTAAGAACCAACTTGCACCAACTTGGACACCCCCGCCCATTCTGGGCCAAATCATCACCCCTAGCGCCAAAGTCAAAAGTCTCGGGTCATCTTCGACACCTACATGACAATAGACGCACAAATAGGGTCAGTAGTCAGCGGATCTCACCATCTGCTGCGCCTACTACGCAGACTTATTCCTTTTATACCTAAAGAAGACATAGCAGTCGTGGTGGGAACAATTGTGAACTCCAGACTGGACTATGCAAATGCCTTCTATCTCGGACTCCCAAAGTACCAAATCGCTCGTCTGCAAGTCGTTCAAAATACGTCCGCCAGACTTGTGACTGGAAAAAAACCCTGGGAATCAATCTCACCTTCACAGAGATCCCTTCACTGGTTGCCAGTAAAAGACAGAATTGCTTTTAAAGCACTCTGTCTGACGCATAAGTGTATTCACGGGAAGGCCCCCCAATATCTATGCGAAAAAATCATACCTCATAACTCCAATCGCGTTCTGCGATCCACCAACCAAAATCTGCTCTAGATACCCAAAGCCAAATACAAGTCCAAAGGAGAAAGAAGATTTGCGCTCCAGGGTCCCAGACTATGGAACGCTTTACCAACCAGCATTCGGTTGGTGGAGAATCACCTAGCCTTCAGAAGAAATATCAAAACTCATCTCTTTTGATATCAAATGAGACAGGAACAAGGAGCGCCCAGAGGCGATTTAGTTTGCATGTGCTGCGCTATATAAGTTCTTTACTCACTCACTCACTACAGGAGATGGTCAGAGACTGCAGACATACTACAGGAGATGGTCAGAGACTGAAGACATACTACAGGAGATAGACAGAGATTGCAGACATACTACAGGAGATGGTCAGAGACTGCAGATATACTACAGGAGATGGTCAGAGACTGCAGATATACTACAGGAGATGGTCAGAGACTGCAGACATACTACATGAGATGGTCAGAGACTGCAGACATACTACAGGAGATAGACAGAGATTGCAGACATACTACAGGAGATGGTCAGAGACTGCAGATATACTACAGGAGATGGTCAGAGACTGCAGATATACTACAGGAGATGGTCAGAGACTGCAGACATACTACAGGAGATGGTCAGAGACTGCAGATATACTACAGGAGATGGTCAGAGACTGCAGATATACTACAGGAGATAGACAGAGACTGCAGATATACTACAGGAGATAGACAGAGATTGCATACATAATACAGGAGATGGTCAGAGACTGCAGACATACTATAGGAGATGATCAGAGATTTCAGACACACTACAGGAGATGATCAGAGACTGCAGACATACTACAGGAGATGATCAGAGACTGCAGACATACTACAGGAGATGATCAGAGACTGCAGACATACTACAGGAGATGATCAGAGACTGCAGATATACTACAGGAGATGATCAGAGACTGCAGACATACTACAGGAGATGATCAGAGATTGCAGACACACTACAGGAGATGCCAAGAAAAGAAGAAGAAGAAGAAAAAAGATATATATATATATCTTTTTTTTTCTTCTTCTTCTTCAGTGGCTAAAGGAAAACACAGACTACTGTCTGCAGGCCAACCCCCCCCCCCCCAGTTTGCAGGTTGGGCATTAGGATATCAAATGCAACAGTCCAGACGTTCTGATAATACAGACACCTCAGATCCTCACACAGAGCCCTTGTATCGCTTAGCTGGCACCATACCTCTAATCTAGGCTGACACAGGTAGCTGAGCCTGGCAGTGCCACCCCTTCCTCCTCCTCCTCCTCCTGCTGTTGTACAGCCCTTGGTGTGTTGGGGAGTGTGCAGAGGTGACACCCAGCTATGCCTCCAGGTATCCCACACCCTGCACTGGCTGCCGTCACAGCTGCGTCCAACTGGTGAGGTTCTGGGATTCCCTGGTGCTTGCTATGGCAGGTAGGTGCCCTCTGTGCTGCAGATTGCAGTATTATGTTCTATATTAGCAGCAGAATGTATTAGATTCACCCAATTTATACTGTACTAGGTGTATTCAATGTAGAAGTGGTACTTGTACAGGTGGGCAGGCCATAGCCAATTAGAGATCTTCTCCTGAAAAGCATATATGTCTGAGACAGCTGGGATCCAACACAACCCTTATAGAAGGACTGCAGCTCGGTACTTTGCTTTGCTATCATCCCACGTGACCTGCAAAGTCATTTTCAGCCATTTATAAAAAAAATCTTCCTGACTGATAACCTCACACTGTGTTTGGCACTTGTCAGCAAATTGAAAAAAAAGCTTAGAGACATAGCATAGGAGATGGTGAGAGACTGCAGACATACTACAGGAGATGATCAGAGACTGCAGACACCCTACAGGAGATGGACAGAGACTGCAGACACACTACAGGAGATGGACAGAGACTGCAGACACACTACAGGAGATGGTCAGAGACTGCAGACATGATACAAGAGACGGTCAGAGACTGCAGACATACTACAGAAGATGGTCAGAGACGGCAAACACACTACAGGAGATGGTCAGAGTCTGCAGACACACTACAGGAGATGGTCAGAGACTGCAGACATATTACAGGAGATGGTCAAAGACTGCAGACACACTACAGGAGATGGTCAGAGACTGCAGACATAATACAGGAGATGGACAGAGACTGCAGACATAATACAGGAGATGGACAGAGACTGCAGACACACTACAGGAGATGGTCAGAGACTGCAGACACACTACAGGAGATAGTCAGAGACTGCAGACATGATACAAGAGACGGTGAGGCGGCATACACACGACCGAGAAACTAATCGGGCGAAACACATCGTTTTCCCCGTCGAGTTCCTTGTTCGGCAGTCAAAAAACTAGTCGAGCCAAATTTTCCCATTGCCCAAAAAAGGAAATAGAGAACATGCTCTCTTTTTGGCTCGACGAGTTCCTCGACGGGTTTCTCGGTGAAAAGTGTACACACGACCGGTTTCCTCGGCAGAATACGTCTGCCATCGAGTTTCTTGCTGAATTCTGCCGAGGAAACCGGTCGTGTGTATGCGGCCTCAGAGACTGCAGACATACTACAGGAGATGGTCAGAGACTGCAGACACACTACATGAGATGATCAGAGACTGCAGACACACTACAGGAGACGGTCAGAGACTGCTGACACACTACAGGAGACGGTCAGAGACTACAGACATGATACAAGAGACGGTCAGAGACTGCAGACACACTAAAGGAGATGGTCAGAGACTTCAGACACACTACAGGAGATGATCAGAGACTGCAGACATACTACAGGAGATGGTCAGAGACTGCAGACACACTACAGGAGATGGTCAGAGACTGCAGACACACTACAGGAGATGGTCAGAGACTGCAGACACACTACAGGAGATGGTCAGAGACTGCAGACTCATTACGTTGATGGTCAGTGGGAGAAGGATGACATTACATATATGATCAATGGGAAGAATGCATCCTTGGACATAGCAAGGTGGTACTATATCATTTTTCCTGAATGCACATCTACACAAACTAAAAACCCATGACAGATGGCAAGTACACATTAAATGTGCTATGATGACACCCCCCTGCATGCCTTTAAAAAAAATAAAAATAAAAAATGCAATAATTTTATTTGTAGATAGTAGAAGGAAAATCCTGGTGTAGGTGCCATTGTGGCGGGATTTGTTCACACAACCAGTGATGGGGTCAGCCAAGGAAATGCCTATTATAGGAAGGCGGTAACAGAAGCTTCAGGACAGGTTTCCGTTAAGGGAAACAGTATGTGACATTTGCAAGCGTGATTTATTTACATAAAGTTTTGGCATAAATGCCCAGACAGCTCACTGGCTTCCAGTTCTGTTTAACCAGCGAAGGAACTTCTGTTCAGACGTCATTGCACTATCCAGATCCCCTGCAGCCACTGGAAACCACCTTGTCAATATGGATGGGCTAGTTTCCTTTACATGATCGTTATCTGATGATTTAATTAAGACAGACCTCACCGTAATGCATGCAGAGGACTGCATTTGGATGATTTATTTAGTACAGGTACTTGTATAGCGCTGACAATTTACGCAGCATGTTTCATACACAGTCTCTCACAAAAGTGAGTACACCCCTCACATTTTTGTAACTATTTTCTTCTATCTTTTAATGTGACAACACTGAAGAAATGACACTTTGCTACAATGTTATGTAGTGAGTGTACAGCTTGTATAACAGTGTAAATTTGCTGTCCCCTCAAAATAACTCAACACACAGCCATAAATATCTAAACCGCTGGCAACAAAAGTGAGTACACTCTTAAGTGAAAATGTCCAAATTGGGCCCAATTAGCCATTTTCCCTCCCCGGTGTCATGTGACTGGTTAGTGTCAAAAGGTCTCAGGTGTGAATGGGAAGCAGGTGTGATAAATTTGGTGTTATCGCTCTCACTCTCTCATACTGGTCACTGGAAGTTCAAAATGGTACCTCATGGCAAAGAACTCTCGGAGGATCTGAAAAAAAAAAAAAGAATTGTTGCTCTACATAAAGATGGCATAGGCCAGGGATATGCAATTAACAGACCTCCAGCTGTTGTAAAACTACAAATCCCATCACGCTTCTGCCTCTGGGTGTCATGCTTGTGGCTGTCAGTCTTGCTATGCCTCATGGGACTTTTAGTTCTGCAACAGCTGGAGGACCGCTAATTGCATATCCCTGGCCTAGGCTATAAGAAGAATGCCAGGACCCTAAAACTGAGCTGAATGGCCAAGACCATACAGCGGTATAACAGGACAGGTTTCACACAGAACAGGCCTCGCCATGGTCCACCAAAGAAGTTGAGTGCACATGCTCAGCGTCATATCCAGAGGTTGTCTTTGGGAAATAGACGTATGAGTGGTGCCAGAGGTTGAAGGGGTGGGGTGTAGGCTGTCACTGCTCAGACTACCCCACCATCAGAATTTGAGTCCCCCAATCTCTCTTACATCACAGTGCATCCCCTTTCCTTATGCTTCTGCTGGGAAGAAGCTGGATGCATTGCTTGAAAGCAGAAAGCAGGGGTCTGGATTAGGACCAGAGGAGGGCTGGAGCTGCAGGAGAGGTGGGAGCAGGGGCGGACTGACCATTCGGGCACTCGGCCACTGCCCGAGGGCCCCATGCCACTAGGGGGCCCCATCAGGGTTGCTAGCCTTAGTAAAACCAGGGACAGTATATAAAAGTCTGTGTTTTATAAAAAAAATCCCAAGATTATAGCTGCCCTGCCTCTCCAGTACCTTTTCAGTGTGTGTGTGTGTGTGTGTGTATGTGTATTCTGTGTGAATGTATACTGTGTGTGTGTATACTGTGTATGTATATTGTATGTGTGTGTGTGTGTGTATACTGTGTGGCCCCATAATAAATTGCCTGGGGGTCATAAAATCTTCTATTGCCTGGGGGCCCCATAATCTCCTATTGCCCGGGGGCCCCATGAGTTATCAGTCTGCCCCTGGGTGGGAGGGCCACATGAAATGGCTTTGAGGGCTGGATTCGGCCCGTGGGCCTTGTGTTTGACGCCTATGGCTTAGGCAATACAGTAGGCCCTTAGGCTCATGTTAAAAGTCCCTGGATGATGTCTGGCGCCCAATCAGTGGCCCTTTAGTATATGATACAAGGCCCTCGGGCCAAATGTTGTGCACCAGAGATATGGACAATACTGTAGGTACTGCCTACAAGCTGAGCTTGCAATTTCCCCTCATCCTCTGCAAAGCATACATCATCCAGAGAATTGGAACATGAGCCTAGGGCAGTGGTAGTCAACTTATGAGCTAAGGGGGCCTCAAACGCAACCCCTGACATCACCAAAGGTCTGCACATAATGTTCAAAATATGTCATGTAATGTTCGGATGGGGTGTGTCAGACACAAAAGTGGCAAAACAGAATAGTAAGTTATTTGGCAGGTAAAACTTTTCACATGTACACAATTCAACTGTGTATTTAGCTGCTTGGCCGGAGTTCTATTTTAAGCATTAATGAGTCCCAAGACATAACATGCATACTCCACTTTCTCCTGGCTTTGTGTATGTCCCTTGAAGCTGCTGACCTTCAACCCTTCATTCAGACTTGCACAGTTGTACCATTTCCTCTCCTGGACTGAAACGGCTTCCTCTGATTTCACTGCACACTGTGAGCTTCTCACAGTGTGCATTAGAAGTTTCAAAAAGTCAGACAAAGCCTGCTTCAACTCCTGGCTTGAGGACATCCAACACTATATACCCCTTTTTCTCCACAGTATAACTGTGGCTTCAATGGGGTCCCCTGCATAAAAGGTGGGTCCCGCTGCGCGTCTCCTCCCTCCCTCTTCTAGGTGTCTTTTTGGGGGGGGGGGGGTTGGTTATGTGCTTGGGTGTAACTTTATTTTGTTTTACAACTACGCAACTTTTTTTTTTCATTACATAGAGGGCAAACAGTCCTCAGTGGTTTCACGATATTTTGCGGGCAATGGCTGGTGTTGGGGCTTCAATCATTACGGCACCATGCTTGATAGGGTGCAAGGATGATTGAAGCGCAATATTTCTATTAGTAGTAATAAATTAAATAGTTCAACTCATCATAATGTAGAATCAGTGGGAGCCCCGAGTGTGTCACCTGCCACCAGATGTGGATAGTCACTTGCCACGTTGCCTGTCACCAGATGCGGAGTGAGTGGAGGGCCCCTTATGGTATGTCAGGCAGACAGCTGATGTGGTGAACTACAAGCACACTTCACCTGTACTCCCACAAACAGCTCACCTGTCACTGACGACGTCACATCTCTGTGGGATCGCCCCTCTGGATGTAGCAGGGTGTCTCCCTCATGCTGCTGCCGGTCTCACCTGGCAGAGGGAGAGTCCTTGGACTCCTTCGGCTGTCACTCTCTGGCCACCCTTCTGCCATTCCCAATTAGCTGTTCGGGGGGGGGGGGGGGTACAGGCAATCTGCTCCGCTGAACAAGGAAATGTTTTTACACAGCGTTGAGCCACAGGATAGTGGTGATGCGGGGCGGGCAGTATGAGATGATGTCATCTCTCTGTGCTCCCCGCCGCACCTCGGACACTAAGACAGAGCACTGGCTTTGATGTCGGGGGGGGCGGAGAGAGATATTATCTCTGCTTGCCCGCCCGCTCATTTCTTCAACCACCCAGCGCTCTCATGCTGGCCGCCTGACCCCTGCCCTATGTGATGATTTTTAGGTGACAGGTTCTCTTTATTGAGATATGCAGATTCTAAAATAACCCCAATGTCTCACCTGTGCTCTACCGAATATTTTGCAATGCACATCGCATTGCAAAACATCCTTTCCCGGCATAGTGAGCTGGGAACACCAAGAGCTTGTCCCTGGAAGTCAAGAGACGTAGTTTCTTGGTCACAAGAAGAAGGGGAGGAGAGTGGACTTGTGTCCACTCTTCTCCTTCCACTCTACCCACCGGCACCCCATGGAGATCCCAGGCCAGCCAATGGGTGCCGTGTCGGGGGGGGGGGGTGGGCTCCGGTACCCTGAGTGTGTGCCAGCTATCTCACCTGACAGGCCTGAGTCTGTCAGTTTCCTCTGCCCACTTCACATCACCCACCCTCTGATTTATTTTTTACTTTACCACCAGTTGGCAAAATTTGTTCTAAAAAAAAAAAAAAAAAAACAATTATAATTCACCTGGATAAACTAAATAATAGTGATGATATGTGCAGTTTTACCAAGACATGTCAAAGTTGCAAAACTGGTTTCAGGCTTTTGGATTTGTTTGGACCCTCCTCAGTAAGGGGTTAAAATGCCCATTAAGTAGTTGAAGGCTTTGTTTGTACTTACAGAACTTTGTAACTATGTACATTTGTATTTTATAATAACTGGAGTACTCACTGAACTACAGCAGAGATCCCTCTTCAACCTGGGTTCACACTAGATGTAGTGCAAATTCCCTGCAGATCCTGCACCACATTGAAATCGCAATCAGTTCACGCAAACCG